>OX421963.1:68023101-68396101 GCA_949128115.1 Anaspis maculata | reverse complement strand
AGAGGTGAGGCCTGCATTACACCTCGTTTGAATAAAATTTTCTTTGTTTTCCTTTTAGATGTTTCAATTTGGGTTACATTTCTTTCTTGTAAGTTGAAGATTGAATTTTTTAGAGCTGTTGGTATGGGTAACTCTTCAAGCGTTTTTTCTAGATGATCATGACCGATATTGTTGTATGCTTTTTCGATGTCTAGGTAAAGTAGGCAGCAGTCTCTTTTTTCTATTTTAGCTGTTTTTAAAATCGAATGAACTATTGAGGTATTTATGTGAGTGCCAGGTGTTCTAACGAAACCTCTTTGATTTGGATTGAACAGTATATAATTTTTAAGTCTTTTGTCGGTTATTTTGTCCAAAATTCTACGTAATACCGAACATATATAGTGATGGGCTGCCAGTTAGTTACTTTAGAGGGATCACCCCCTTTTAGTCCAGTCACTATGTCTTTCTTCTTCGGAAAAATCAGTAGAGGGTTGAAATTTTGTACACGCATTCTTTTGATTGTCATGAACGGCCTGTAAGAAGTCCCCTAAAATCCGAGCTTATTAGGAACTTTGGATAATCGCCATCAAGTGTTAAAAAGTCGTTTTTTCGGCGAAGAAGTCATTTCTTCATTGCAAGATGGTCCTTTTTCCAATTGAATAATTGCGTATCACCATCTTGACAATCGCTATACACTATTTCTACTTTTGCGTGGATGGCGGATCCAAGATGGCGGCCAAGAAGGAAAAACAGTTGATTGTCTTATTTCCATCAGTAGAAGACCTAAAAAATGTCTGATGATTGCATTTTATTTCTGACATAATTTATCATGGAAATACCAAGTTTTACTTGAATATCTCGAAAAATCACTGATTTATTGGAAAAAGTTGACCTATGAATATTTTTCAGTTTTTTCAGAATATTTCAAAAACGGTTCAAGATATTTTGGAACCGTTCACAATATCTTCGTAAGCATAAATTAACGAATATATTGGGTGATTTTTATGTCTTTAGCTATTTTGGTTCTTGAAGATTTTTTCTTCATTTCTTTTCTCGACGCGTTTGGTATTACCGTTATTCAGTCTGAAGAAATTGCCACAATGCAAAAATTTTTCACTAATCGTGTTTTTACTAGTTTTTGATTAATTGTAAATGTAGTTGCAGGGTAAATATCAGCTATACCCATGTAAACGCCATATTCAGCAGGTTGAGGGAAGTGAAATATAAAAAAAAAATACTTCAGGAACCGAAACAATTGGAGACATTTAAATCATCATATATATTCGTAATTTTATGCTCACGAAGATTTTGTGGACGGTTCCAAAATATCTCAGACCGTTTTCAAAATATTCGAAAAAATCTGAAAAATTTTCACAATTCAACTTTTTCTAATGAATCAGTGATTTCTTCAGATATTGAAGTATAACTTGGTATTTTCATGATGAATTATGTCAAAAATAAAATGCGATCATCCGACTACTAGATATATAAGTCGCAATATCCGCTAGTACCTCCGCCGTCTTCCCATATTTCAGAACCCGCATTAACACTTTGTCAGGGCCAGGTGCTGTATCCACTCGTATCGATTTTATCGTTGATAAGATTTCCTCTTGAGTGATTTCAACGTCATAGTTGACATCTTTGTCAGTTATGTCGTAGTTTTTCAGGTTTTGGTTCAAGATTGACGAACGTGAGTATTGGACTTCGTGAACCTCTCCGAAAACTCCTCGTAAATTTCTTCAAGACACAAGGTACACCCCTTTTTCTTTCCATCCAGAATCCGTCGCACCGCTTTTCGTCTTCTGTTGTAAAAGTCGAACTGAATCAATTCGTAGTCATACTTCTCTCTTTGCTTTCTTCGGTCTGCCTCCAGATCAGCTCTGGATTGCTGCATTCTTTATATTTCGCGTTCTGTGATGTGAGTTCTTTCTTTTTCTTTCGGGCCTCAAAGAAACGTTTCGCTGGATGTTTCGGTTCAGAAAGTGTGTGTGTGTATAGCCTCGGCTAGGAATTTAGAAAAGCTTTCTACTCGTTTGTTGAAATCTGTTGTCGAAACTGGCTCGCGAAACATGGGAATCCATTTTTCTAGTTCTTCGTTGAAGGCTTGAGTTAGTTCAGAGTCGAGTTTGAACTTTTTTCTGCTGGTCTGTTCTTCTCTTTAGATCTTGCTTCAGATAGTGTAGTTTGTTCTTGTTTATTCGAATTATACTTTTCAACCATATTTTTTCTGTAGATGTCGGGAAGAGCTTTGGCAATGTGTGTTTGTATCCCTCTGCTAGTGAATTTCTTCCCACAAATATCGCATGTCTTTCTAGTGTCATTTATTATGCTGTTTTCAAAACAAAGTATTCTACTATCCGTCGAAACCTTGTCCTTGTGTACTCTTGCTTTATGAATTTTCAGACCGGTTTGGTTTTTAAAAGATTTCCCACATAAATCCCATGCTGATATCGTTACGTGACATTCAACGCATTCATCTTGGGTCTCGGCGGGGGCTTCAAAAGTTTGACTCTCCACCACGTTCAATGGACCGGCCTCTTCTGCGTCCTTTTTTGTGATCTCCCATGTCCTTGCATATTAAAGAAATTTGCCACTATTCGGATATTTTAGAGACAAATATTCGTTGTCGGACGAGCTGTCTATTGATGACATGACATTTTATTCGTTCAATAACTGACTGAATGAAATCTGTTGAGTATGTACTTCTTTTGAGTTATTAGGTTTGTTCGCGTCGCATGAACTTTTTGCACTTTCTGCACCCTAGCCAATAGCGTGGGGTCCCTGGCGGCAGCTGACCAATCACAGCAGTTTGAGTGCAGAAAGTTCATGCGACGCGAACAAACTTATAGAATCAAAGTTTGGGTTTTGACAGTTTATAACTTTTGACAGATGATATGCCATAATTTTTACTTGTTTTGAAGAGAGTTTTCCAAGAGCTTCAGAATGAGCTATCAAAAATCAAAATCGTTTCAGACAAAATTTCCTGTCACTCTTTGACAGTGACATTTCCTCCTGATAGATCACGTTGGAAATCACATTTTCTCTTTTCTACCATAAACCAATACGTTCACACCAAATTTGAGTGAAATTTCACCTTTCCACCATCGACTTCCATCACTGTACTGAGTTAGATCAGCATCGGTCATATATTTCCGAAGAAATAAAATAAAGTAAAAAGTTATTGAGAAATTTACAACATAAAATTTGCCGTTGATTTTCAAAAAATCATATCTCTAGAACGAAATTTTTTTTTGAGCTGATTTTTGTTTCAAGCAGTTTTTCAAAGTGTTCCAGCAGTTTTTCGAAGTGTCCCCTAACTATGATCCCGCACATGTATACACAAAATTTCAATATTTCTGGTACCTCGCCGCGGCCTCAGGACCGGACCGAAACCAATTTTCTTGAGGGGGTGTGAAAGATCTCAAAATGCCGACTATTATTGTGAGACTGTGAAATTGTGGGACAGCAAATTATTGGACCGTTCTTTCTTGACGGGGATTTGAACGGGAATAGCCATTTAGAGCTCTTACAAAATTTAATTGTTCCGGCCATCAGTTTAATTTTTCCTCCAGAAGGACGGATTCAGCTTTGGCTCCAGCAAGACGGGCTTTCACCGAACTTTACGCTGACCGCGCAGGAGTTTCTTGACATTCCAGACATTCTTACGAAAATGGATCAGTCGAAAAAGGGAAATTGAGTGGCCTCTCAGGTCACCTGACCTGTTCCCATTGGACTTTTTCTTATGAGGATACTTGAAAGAGCGAGTATAAAAGGCGCAGCCCCAAAACTTACAGCTGCTGGAAGATCTTATTTCGGAGGAATGCGGAAGAATATACCTCCAGATTTTCTTTCACATCCTATAAGGGGCTTTCAGGAACGCCTTTGTCGCGATGTTGGAAGCAGACAATTTGAACATATTAGATGAATTTTCTAGTTCGCATTATATTTAAGAAGAAACTTTTTTCTGTTCCTATTTCAATATTAAATTATTCCTCGTTCCAATTTAGTTGCAGAATTTATCTAAGTAATGATAGGAACAAAAAAAATATGTTACCATACGAAGGAAGACATGTAAGTAGTTTTTATTGCTGTGAACAAAAATTAAAATTCCGCAAAATGTAAAAAAAAATTGTCATCCGTCAAAAAATTATAATGACAGCAAAAAACTAATGTCACGAACAGATCCGCAGTGGTCAAAATCCAAGTCAAAATCGTTACAAGTACCCCTTGAAGGAATTTTCTGAAAAAATGCCAGGGGAAGAAATATAGAGATGATTCCACTTCACTGGGACACGCTGTATACAGGGTCCGTTTTTCGAGGCTAAGCATGGGTATCTCGCTTATCTTTAGAGATAAAGAGTTGGTTAAATCAGAAAAAAGTTGCGAATTTCCATGACGATCAATAATCCAAGAAGATATTTGACTTGTCAGTTTTAGTTTTCGAAATATCGAGAAAAAACAGAAATTTGTAATTTTTGTTTTTATTTTTTATTAGGAAAACGGTTGAAGGTAGCCCTCTTTAATTGAAACATTGTGAAGGCACTTTTCCAAGAGGAATTCAATGTTGTCAAAATCTTTATTCTAGCTTCCAAAACAACCGAGATATGACATTCAACTTTTTTTTCTCTTATGGGCGCCATATTGAATTTTGACATTTTTGAATACTTTATTTTTTTCTGGTTACAACGATGTGTCACATGTCGCTGTTAAATTTATGCTTTTAAGCAAAAAATTTTTTTTTATTTTTCAAAGAGTGCTTTGGAAACAAAATCAGCACCGACAATAAAAAAAACGTAAATGTTGAACATTTATCCAACAGTGACATGTGGCACATCGTTGTAACCAGAAAAGAATACCGTATTTAAAAATATCAAAATCCAATATGGCACCCATTAGAGAAAAAAGTTGAATGTCGTATCTCGGTTGCTTTGGAAGCTAGAATAAAGATTTTGGCAGCTTTGAATTCTCCTTGAAAAAGTGCCCTGACAGTGTCTAGATTAGAAAAAGCCACCATCAACTGTTTTTTGAATAAAAAACAAAAACAAAAATTCAAATTCCTGTTTTTTCACGATATCTCAAAAACTAAAATCGATACGTCAAATTTCTTTTTGGATCATTGATCGTCATGAAAATGCGCAACTTTTTCCTAATTTAACCGACTTTGTATCTCTCAAGATAAGCGAGATACCCATGCTTAGCCTCGAAAAACGGACACCCTGTATGTATGGGGTTTTGGTGTTGATGCAAAGCTTCAAAAAAACCTTCGAACCAGTGGCGTATCTAGGGTAAATTGCGCCTAGGGCAAAATGAAAATTGCGCCCCTGAATTAGAAACCCTAGGAAATGCGCTGCAGGCAGTTTTTTCAAAAGATAGGTGAGCCAACGACAAAATGGGCCCCCCTATTAAGCTATACCTGGTTCAGATGGAAAACTCGTCAAGGTTGAGGAACTTGGCTTCTGATTGGTTTTTCTCATTTTTTCTATTTTCAATTTTTCTTACATTTTCATCATCGTTCTCATCTTTTCCTCATTTGCGCCCTGAGGATCAAAGTGCGCCCATAGCACGTGCCTCACTTGCCCCCCCCCCCCCCCCCCATTTTATGTCATTTCATAGAAATGTTCATAGAATTCTCGACAATAATTTTTTCTCCAATTTTGACGGCCGCAATTGCCTGATGTCAACAAAATTTCAACTTAACGTTCCACCCGTCAGATATACCTATGTACCAAGTTTCTTGAAAATCGGTGAAATGCATACCTTCATACACACATACAGACGGACCGACGCGGATGATTTTTCTTCGACAGATCTCGACGTCACGGGAAGCCCAAAAAATGATGAATAATTTTTTTTTCTCAAGATTACCTCCTCCTTTTTCTTGAATAATTCTATGAGAAGTAAGAAACGAATTATAACTTTTGAACAGGGAGCTGGTGGCACAAAACTTACGTCATAAGGTATACCATCATGATTTAAACCCTGTAGATCTGATATGCCACAACTTATGTCATAAGGTCATGAATGAAACCAACGGGATTCTGTGTGGGAACATCCCCTAACTGAAAATCTGGTCGTTAGATAAAATTTTTGGGGGCTTTCGGTCCAGAAGAAAAGTTTGAAATTTTCAAAAAAAAGACCAACATTTACAGATATTCATCAATTTTTCACAGGTGTTTTGTGGACTCGCCCATCAACTAGGTATGATATATATTTTTGTGATCAGGATGAAGAGCGGAATCGATTTCCATAATAAAATACAAGGTGTCCGATTTCAGAGAAAACTTTCGATGTTGCACCCTGTAAGCGATATACTTACCATTGAAAATTTTCGTGAACAGAAATCTACGTAAAAAGTCGTGTAAGAATCGTTGTTCATTTTTGAAATTATGTCCAAGGGAAAGTCTCCAGGAAGAGGTGAATTTTGGCCTTTTTTGAAAATTTCAAACTTGCAAGTCTAAAGGACCGAAAGCTCCTAAAATTTTTGTCTTACGACCCGATTTTTGATTAGAGGGATGTTCCCACACAAAAGCCCGTTGGTTTCATATATGTACCTTATGACGTGAAGACGTAAATTTTGGCTTTTTTTCGGAAATTGACAAGCTTATACCAGCCTGAAGCCTCCAGTCTGACATGTAAAACAAAGACAGTTTCAACAACCTTATCAACGTACATTAGACCTACAGGGTTGAAATCATGTACCTTATGACGTAGTTTTGAGGCACCAGCTCCCTGGTCCACTAATAATTCGAGGAATACGCGTAGAATCAGACCAATTAATTCTTTTGATGAAATTGCTAGTGCATCTCCACCTTATCGGCCGAAAACTTGATAAAGCGTCCCATAGCACATCATTCATGTACATACATCTAGCTGCGATGTAATAGCCTCATGAAAAATCAATATTGAGAAGAAGAAATTGTAAATTGAATTCTGTGTGCACCACTTCTATGAACCACCTACCTATAATACCGCCACACACTTTACCTATACTTGGTCACAGCTTGTGTTTGCTCTAGTGCAGCTTTGAGAGGGTTCATTGCAAACGACAGATTGTTGGATTTGATGGCGAGAAGGTTGCCAACTGAGTACCTACAACCCACACCACCTGCATACTGCATGGATATAATATCTGCAATGAATCGCTAGCCGAAATCTTACTCGTAGGTACCTACCCTTTCCACCTTTCAGCTTTCAGTTATATTACAATAAACATGCAGCTGCTTTGGTGATTCAAATCTTGTTTTATATCCCGAAAGATCAACTGTAGATGTTATCACTTTAATTATAAGTTGGGTTTTCTGGTATCACTGATTATTCGCTTGAGATATTGCTTAAAGCTTCAATCCGTTAAGGTATTAGGAATGGAGAGACAACGTGCATGCTTTTTTTCAAGGGCACCCCGGGCTCATAAGTATAACTTGATGTATTTTTTTTTGCCTTTGTCAGTTTGAAATAATTTTAGTAATCCTGGTTGACAGCTCTGGCTAAGCTAATAAGGGCTCTGGTTAGGTTAATAAGGACTCTGGTTATTATATGTATAGGTGCATTCCGGTCACGACTACTGTGTAGCTATAGAAAAATATCCTTTTTGGTCTCATCTCACCTCCTTTCTCATTAGTAATGAAATGCATAAAAACTCATAGGTTTATAGTTGAATGTAAACGTCGTTTTTGTCTTATTAGCCATCAACGAAGTTTTTATAGTTTTCATGCATCGGGTGGTGTGGGCTGAACGCGGAGCTCAAGCTTATACGACAAATCTAACGACGCTAAATTTCGAGATTGTACATAAATCAAAGCAATTATCAACACTCCTCGGCAGTCTTGGCACCCAGACAAATGGGTCAAGTCGTGATTTCCTCCAGCTCCGGCCATCCATGGCCTGGCCATCATCAACGGCGAGCCAACAACACACAGTCCCGAGTCTCACAGTTTTTCTAAAACAAATATCCGTTGCTCGACTATCGCTTCAGAACCAGCTAATATTTGTCTTCCGTTGTTGTGTGTACCTGTTCTTGCTACAAGCCAACTAGCTGCTGGCTGCTGCATCGCATCATCAGACGGAGGAGCAGGTGAACTGGATTCGAACCGAACGCCGCGCCGGCCGGCCGGACAGTTAATTTCTACGACTACAGTGTGGCCACACGATTCCTCCGTCAAATGATTCTGTTCGGAAGGCGAGGCGAGTACAGTCTGTCCATTGATTCAGCTTTTTTTTATGTAACGAGGAGAAGGTAATACGCGACTACCAGCAGCTCATAGTAGTGGTAGTGGGTTGGGTTGGGTACCACAACATCAGTGGGTACCACCGCGGAGCTTAGTTAACAGGTGACGGCAAAGAAACCACCGATGTGTCTCTTCGGCCGACTTCGAGATTAACCGCTTCAGCAGTTCAGCCCGCTCCACGTGAAACATCCAGTGGGTCTCAGAACTTCGCGTGAGGCAGAAGCTCGCACGGAAGCGTTAGGGTGGCGCGCGCTCTCGCATAGAGATCGTGAAATTCGTAAACAACATCAGCCTGGATGCTGCTGACAGAAAACTTCATTACTGTCGTGAAATTAAAAAAAAACTTCGTGTAAAGTGAAGCTTCGTCGCGAAGCGACCATCGCATCCCATTCATGGTTTTGGGTTTTACTACGAGGTCAGCGTGAAAGGATTACACCATTCATAAAGTGCGCGAGTTCTTCGCACACCTCCGGATTCATATAATTAATATGTGAGAAGGATTCGAAGTGAAGTCAATGACATGCGTTCTTGATTTTGGACGATGTGTGAAGTGATGCGTTTGCCCAACACATTATCGGGAAACTTCAACGATGCGTGAGCGGGAAACAGTTTGAAATATTCTCGGGGGATGTTTGCTCTTCTGGCTGTGATAATTGGTGGTCTTCTAGTTTTTGTCTAAGTGAATAGTGAATGCCTTTTGGGATTACTACTTATTAATTATGGATGCCACTGCTCAGTACTTATGTGAGTAAATGATGTTATTATACACTTTGATGCTTCTCGCTCCGCTCCAGACTATCTCTAACCGGCTAGAAAATTCTTACACTCTTCACACCATAATATACTTTTTATGGTTTGCTGTAACGATGCTCAAGAGCAAACATGTGCTGTTATCTTGCAGTATTGTGAAAAAACTGTCTGCAGACGCGATCATAAAATATACCACGCAAAAGAGCCCTTATGTGGTGTTGCTCCAGTGAAGCGCTTTAGTTTTTTGTCTTTTTGTGCTTTTAAAAGTCTTGACTCAGGTAAATTCTTTTTGGAATTAATTTTGCAGGACACAAATCCAACGTGTTGAGTATTCTGCACTGCCTGCGATATCTGAAGAATATTCCTAATTTACATTTTGATCTCGAGCAAATCACACTATAATATTATTATGTACTCACTTACATTTTCAATCAAGTCTAAGTACCTGATGATAGTGAGCTTTTAGTTGGAGACAAACCACCAGGATATACCTAATACGAATATTGCTTCCGTCAAAGCTCGCATTATCCAGTAAATAATAGATATCCGCCGGGGTCTAATTTAGGGATGATAGAGTAGGGTCATGGTCCATTCGTGACCAATCGATTTTTTTGATTCAATTCCTACAAGTCGAATTCGTCTACATGGGTAATATTAATAAAAAATAATTATGAGCATTTGCTTAGATCTTTGAGGAGTTGCTAAGCAGACTTTCCCTAGCAACGCCTATGAAATCCAAGCAAATGCTTAGGCTAATTTTTTATTAATATTACCCATCATGATTCTGCTGATACTTACTGTTATTATTCAGGTATTTTGTAATTTTTTTTCTTTTAAGAATAAATACGAGAATAAAATACTTACGAAAGAAAACAGAAACCTCATTATAGATTTTCTCTTATTATTTCTGTTGGAACTGGTACTCTTTTTATTCATCAAAATCGTTCAATTTACTTTTGTTTTCATCTCATCGGTTGCCATTGTTAACGTGATAACTCAACGCTTCATTAGTTCTGGACTGAAATACCTCGATTCGAAAAAGTTGCAAGCAGCTTTCAAACCCTAAATAACAGAATGATCGGCGTAAAATAATATTTAGAGTTTCGATGGGTCTGTATACAGATACCAACAATAACAATAGTATCTATGAGGTTCTAACAAAACTTGTTGATTACCTACTATTATTTGTAGGTTATTTATAAAAACACAGAAATAGGATTTCACGAAACGAATTGATTATAGGGCAAAGTAAAAATAGCGAACAATGATATTAAGTACTTACACCTATAACCTATACATACAACGTTGATGTATGAGAGCCCGGTCTTGAAAAATAAAATACCGAAAGGTAAAACTGGCGATGCGTCTGTTTTCGCTGGCACACATATCGATCAAATTAATGCCTATTTGGAGTCGAGCTCTGTTTTCATTTTTTCCTGGAAGTGCTCTGGGAAAAGCCGGCTTTTGATCAGCGCCGGTGTTTCTGTCTGCATTGGCTTTTTTTGTTTTACCTTGTTGAATTTGAGCTAGCAAATTGGGGCAAACATTTTGAAAAAGTCGACATTACTGAAAGTTTCAGTAACTTTAGTCCACGTAGGTACTTTTATGTGCCTACCTCTCGGTCTAGACACCTAATCATAAATCCACAGAGCTTGGTTACTATCAAAGGCTTCCTAAGTGAAAGACAAGAGGTTGCAACTGTTTCCAAACTGCAAATTCCTGAAGTTTTTATTCACAATCAAAACATGAGAAATAAATAACTCTCGGATTTCTAATTCTGTTCTGCTCTTTCGGTGGCGCATCCACCAATTGAATAGGTTTTCAGCCTGATCTACTATTGAAGTCTCCTTGTTCTACACTGCACGTTGACTGGAATCGGTTTAATTTAATTTTTTTCTTCAAGTAGAAACTCTTTCCAAGAAAAACTTTACGGGCAATGCTATCAAATTCTCAAAATTTCCTAAAAAATTGAAAAATTTCAGAATTTGTTTTTTGAAAATTTATAAACTAGATAGCAACGCGCATACATCTTCAAAAAAGTCGCATGCCCAAATTTGAATTTTCTATTTTCAAAAAAAAGGTACATACCAAAATCCCCCGAAATCTTGAAAATGTGATAGCATTGCCCGAATGCCCGTATACTTTTCTCTTTGGTGGAGTTTCTACTTGAAGAAAAAAAACAAAATAGAATCGACTCCTGTCAACAACTTTCTTAGTCACATCAGGAACCCCTTAATTATTATTCAATTTATTTTTTTTTTTACTAAAAATTATTGTTCAATTGAAGATGTTTTTCGATCTGGGACGGATCTAGTCCAGATTTCTCCGGGAAGAAGCAAGCCCAAAATTTTCAACTGATTGACTCAAATTTGCCTAGTTCATTTCGAGCTTTATTTGTCACATGCACATTTTTTTTTATTTCATCCTATTGTGTTACTGTAGTATATTTAAATCTCAGAACTATTTAATTATTATAAAAAAGCGCCACAGAACATTATAGAAATATTGCAAAAACTCAAACTACTCGTGATATCAACACTAAATTTCTATCTATTTAGGTATCGAAAAAAATGTTGTAGGGTGGAATTCACTGTGTTACTGAAATTGCTACATATTACAGTTTTAGGGTAAGTGAGGCGTTACAAAAAGAAAAATGACGAGTTGAACATGCAATTGAAAGGTCCAATGCCAGAACCAATCCGTGTCGTTTTGGATCAGGAATAGTGGCGTCATTTAGTTCTCTTCCCTTCTACCGTAACATTAGTGCTAAATGGCACATGCAGTGATAAAATGAATGTTAGAGGCGAGAAATTATTGAAAAAAGGGTTTTTCTGGGTAATTCATAGACTCATTATTGTCGAACTTCTGATCTAGAAAATTCCAAAACTATTTTGAGATAGGACATCAGGCTCCATGATTGTACTTATCGTTAGAGTTTGAAAAAAAATTGTTCACAAAAATGGGGATCTATTGAACTGAGCACAATTTTGTAATGCTTTACATTCCACCCTGTAACGAATTTGATTGGAATAAATCAAAAAATCTCGCCAACCCAGTAGACTGCTGGAAGATGTATCTAAACAACCGTGAAAACAAAATCGGAATCGGTTAAGACAATCCAAAGTTATACCGTTTTGAAAAAGGGCAACATTTTCGATACCGACATTTCAAATGTTGAGCAGTTTAGATATTTTATTCGTAACCACGACTACGACATTACAATCTGCCTGCATAAAACAAACCTTTATATGCGTCTTGTGTCACGTCCCAGACTCCACATCGTAATTTTTGACATTTCTTTCTCAATTTCACGAATTTCTTTGTTTTTTCCACTGTTTGTGAATAAAACCCGAGATAAAACCTTTCTGTACTTCTGTACTCTGGTGAAATTTTGGTCAATTTGGATATTCCCTTGGTTGGAATACAATAAATCTTCATAGTATGCACGGTTACTCGACGTTGTTCCTACTTGATGCATCTTTGCCTAGGTCCTTTGTCTTGTCCTAACAATAAATATTACTCGAAATATCACGTCGAGGATGCGAAAATCTCAGGGACTTGCCTATCAAATAGCTATTATTTTTCAGTATTGTGCTAAAGTAAAAATGATTGCTTTTATACCGAGCGAAAATTTCATCAACTATACCAGAACAAATTTCAGCTTGCTCTAAATCTGAAATATCACGTAAAATATATCAGTCCTTAGTTTACTGGTAATTTTTGTTTTCCTCAAATAAAATCGGGACCATTTCAATTTTCTTGCCAATAAAACTGCATGAAGTACTGCAAACAGCGATCTTTAGTTTATGTACGAACGTGTACTGATAAATTGAAAATCTCCCCTGACTCCCTGACAATCACCGTTATAGTATAAAAGATCGAGTAAAAGGCACCAGAAACGACATCGCTGTTTGTTTGCTTTGCCCTGGAATACCATCTTTGGAATCGGCTATCAAATAAGCAATTTAATTACTTTCAACCTGACTTTCAATAACTGCCTGACGGAAACATAAATTGAAGAATTTTCTATAAAGCAACTTGATGCTGCAACATAATTAATTCGAACAGCTTGACGGTAATCGTTGAAATAAGTTTCATTGATGATTATATAGAGATCATTATGTTATTTCATAATATTTGATGTAGGTATAATGTAGGTATTTGTATGAATGGATACACTATAATAATAAATTGAAAAAATTCTTCCATCCTTCTTCCAATGGTGTTGACGTTATAGGTACTTTTTATTTTGCTTGTAGTTACACCATAAATAATTATTGATACTTCTTTGGCCAACCGGTTTCGCTGTTAAGCATCGTCAGGGTTGAGAAGTGACATTTTGTTATTTATAATTAACAAAATGTCACTTCTCAACCCTGACGATGCTTAACAGCGAAACCGGTTGGCCAAAGAAGTATCAATAATTATTTATGGTGTAACTACAAGCAAAATAAAAAGTACCACTATAATAATGTTTAAGAATCCATCGTACAAGAAGTGGTAAAAGCGAGGGTAAAAGCGAGAAACTGTTTTTATGAGTGATGGTGAGAAAGCATATGCTTTGCATCATGTTAAAACATATCTTCTAGTTTCTAATTCATCTCTATATGCAGTTGGATGGAAATGTCCCTAATTTACACAAAAAATGGTCTTAGTAGGTAATACTAATAGTAAGACGAGCGAGAACACGAGTAACAATAATTACAGAAGAAACTAAATTAATTTTGTCTTAGGTAATCTTTTCAAGCGACGTTCCCATGATATCATATTTGAACACCATGCAGGGCCAGTTTTGTATAAAATATGTTGAAACTCTAATAATTTTATCATAATATCACGAAATTTTATAGGTAGCTATAATACTATTACCAAATCATTTTATTGCAGGTGAATTTTTAAATTGCTGCTAGATACTTGGCAAAATGGCTAGTCTGCTAGTACAGAATGCTTTGAAACGTTTCGTGTTTCAAGTACAACTTTTGGCATTACGCAATAAAACAAGAAACCCATTATACCCATCGATTTCTCAATATCGCTTCTTGGAAGCTCCAGACTTGATAAAAATATAACCGACACAGTAATAATTACCAAGCTTTTAAGATAGTTGTGTCATAAAATATCAAACGGTAATAATAATTAGTGTCAACTCACTCACTCCTCCTTCTAAAGCTCTCAATAGAAACTTAGTATTCACTTATCGAAGGTTTTTTTTCGTTACTTATAGTTCAAAATATCCCTTAACATGTCATGTTTTTTTTTTACACTGAAATTCTCACCAATATTGACCACCGTTCCCAGTTTGTATAGTGATACGGTATATATGTTCGAGAAACAGGCAGCTTTAAAATCCACAAAGCTGCAATCTGCATCACAACCAAAGAGAGGGCTGATTTAATTTCGCGAATCCGTTTCTGCTTTTTCTGAAGCCTCTGCCGTTATGTATCCGAAGCTTTCTGATGCTAGTTGTTTGAGACGAACGAAAACCGCATTTTGCACGGCGTCACGCCGCACCTGGAAATATTTGAATTTGTTCCGAATTTCCAGCATAATTTGACTTTAGTTGGAAAGTGTTCCTATTATGATAAGGCAGTTCGTTGAATTCAGACAGTTTTCACAGGAATTATAGCAAAATTAGCAGGCAAATGTGAAACCTAGGCAGATTTTTGTAGTAGGCTCAGTAAAAGTTCTCAAACGATGCAGTATGTGCTTCCCTTCGTTGTGGCTTTAAAAAGAACTAAAAGATGATTTTTTCAATTTTATCACGTGAATGATGGTGAACCGTACATACTTGGAGTAAAAATGCTCCAATTAGAAAAACATCACATTGAAAATTTGCACAAAAACGAGATGATTAAGATCTTTTCAGGCCGAGCTTCAGACGGGTCATGTTCAAATATAAGTAACCAAGGAAAGTTTGATACCTTTGTCCATGTATGTTGTGAACACTAGTTCTAATGAATATACAAATAAACAGATTAAGTAGGTTGGTAACGTACATGACCAAGAGTTCCAGAACACAGTTATCCACTTAGCGACAAACCAATCCTTTCTTCATAATTAGATTCTAAGGGGTAGATTCTAGATTAATCATGCTATACAATACATACCTATCCGCTTGTTACTGACGAAATCTTGTGCCTATGTACATACATGTGTTTAGGAAGGGAAGGTATAATGTGAATACATACGGGATTTTCAACGAAAAGCCACAAAACTCCACGCAAACACGCGGAACTCCAAAATCAATATAGCGGTTGCATTTTATTGAAATTCCCCGTGTTTTTTGCAAGAGGCAACAAGTGCATGCTCTCATATTTCACTCTTGCTGATATTAAATTCGTATATACCGGTCGAGAACTTGAGAAAAGAACAGAAAAAAAATCCATCGCATTGTGCCTCACATCGCCTCCCCCTGATGTTTTTCTCTCGCTTTCAAATGCCCATTCATGCGGTACTAAAAAATATTCATGTTATATTAAAAAATCATTAACGTGCCACTAGTTCAAAAGGACGATGTCATAAGAGTTTTATAAACATAACAGGGCGCCGTGCATATTTCAAAAGCAGTTGTCCGGAGTGGCTCCTTTCACGACCGTCGGCTCCCTCTAGGCATCGGCTCTTGAACTTCCCCCTGCCGAGCCGTCTCTCTCTCTCTCTCTCTCTTTCGCTGCGGTGTGATCCGCGTCTCGTTTTTTATCGTCGCCGGATACGAATCAGGTTTTGAAAACCCATTTCCGCTGTGTGGTGGCTTTTTTCGTTTTGATATCTTGATATAAACTCGCCTGGTCAGGTAGGTTCTGTAATGACCTGCAATGAATAGATCTTTGGATTTGTGTCAGATGCTTGGTGACGTTCAATTTTAGCATCAGCATCAAGCAGCACGCTTTTGATTCTTCCAAGTCTCAATTACCTTGCACAGAGCCTTAAGGCCTACCGATTGCTGTAATCCAGCAGCTTATTATGATATGATAATAATATTGTGAAAAGTTGATATTAACGCCATCGCGGGGCATTATCGCGGGCGGCGTAGTCCTGGTCGTCGTGGTATCGATAAAAGTCCCGTTCGAAGCGATATTACGTTCTGAATCCTCGATGCACCATTAAGCGAAGCAACTTTATAAATTGCAGTCATAACCAAAACGTTTTATGGAGACGGTGTAGAATGCGAGAGGTGTTGAACTTGGAACAATTTTCATTAGCACTTTATACGTTTTACTCAGCTTATTGTCAACGAACAAAAAGAACTCGCTAGTCTCGCAAGCAACACCGGCTCGGTTCATTGATTCATTTTTCCTTTTACTTTTCAATTCGAAACAAAGAGCATATGCGGCGCACAAAGTTTGCTTTTAATTAATTTGCTATAAACACGCGGACAAATTTAAATGCCATGTTCATGTATGAGACCGTTTATACGGTCAAATGTAATAATCACGGGGCATTTACTCGGGCTATAATAAATAAGTCATATAATAATAGCTGTAATTATATTTACTTCTATACATAAAAAGGCAAGGGAACGCTCTCAGTTTTAATGACGTATTTATTATCTTAATAAGTCATTCCGGTAGATTTTATTGTAATGACAGTAATTGCGTTTCTTGAGTTAATTTTCTGAATATTCACAATTCATCTGAAATGGATTAATTATTGAATACTTACAGAATTTTTTTGCTACAATTTTCTTTATAGTTAAAGTGAACTTTACCGCTTTAAATGGAAATACATGATGCCTATAAACTTCGATATACCTATAAACAATGCAAAACGTGTATGGGTTCGGCAATATGACATGGAACGGGTAGAAATACACATTTCGTAGAAAACAAAAGCGCACAAGGTGAATAACAATGATTATGCAGAAACGAATGCAAAAATATCAAGAAATTCACCAGGATGTTTAATTTTTCAATGTACAAATCGAAGTACAAAAGTATTCAGAAACGGTGGCTCCACATCAAAACTTTCATAAGATCTATTCAAGAAATTGGGAATTTTCTATTAAAAATACTCGACTATAAGAATTAAATCCCTAGTAATCTTACTGGGGGTTCCAACAAAAGTTTTATGAACAAGGTAACTTCAATCTAAGGTATAGTTTCCTCGGTAGGTGGATGCTAAGCAACTACTGGTCATCTTATTGGCTGTGTCATAGCAACTAAATCATATTGAAGTTGATTCGATCATGAAGCTTTTGGTAAATCTGCAGTTAGCGGTGTACACGTAAATTTAGCTTCAATTCAAAATTTCTCCAGAAATATTTTCAAAACGCAAAAAATTAAAATTTGTGAATAGAATGTCTGTCAAAACGAGGCCAATCAGAAGACTGGAGACAATTTTCTTCTGAGAGTTCAACCTAGCCCAACCTCCTGAACTCTCTCTAGCTCCATGGCCACTTGTCATATTGGTTTCAAATTTCACCCATACGAGCAAGTACATTTTCTTTCCCAGAGACTATCACACACATGAAATTGAAGTTCCTACCTTTGAAACTTTTCTTGGGTGAATAATTTAAAAGTTTGTCTTACTTTGTAGCTTTCAGGGTTTATAACTTTCTTATAGGAAGCACTTCAGGGAAAATGAACTACTCAACAATTGAAGTGGCCCACCCGAATTTTTTATTGAAGTTCAAAGTGCTGTAGCTCCCAAAAAATAGGACTAGTTCCAAATGTCTCCTTTTCTCAAATACCTGCGCTCTTTGTCTATCAGAGGATGGATACAGAATCAAGTTTGAATCTTCCGTGTTGGTTATATAGGGCATCGCGTAAAACCCTGCAAAAACTAAAAAGTTTGAGTAACTTCCGCAATTTCAAAAAATAGGTCATTGATTATTTTCAACTGGTCCAGGGAGGTTGGTATACAGGGTGTCCGTTTTTCGAGGCTAAGCATGGGTATCTCGCTTATCTTAAGAGATACAAAGTCGGTTAAATTAGGAAAAAGTTGCGCATTTTTATGACGATCAATGATCCAAAAAAGAATTTGACGTATCGATTTTCGTTTTTGAGATATCGTGAAAAAACAGGATTTTGATTTTTGTTTTCATTTTTTATTCAAAAAACGGTTGAAGGTGACCTTTTCTAATCTAGACATTGTCAGGGCACTTTTTCAAGGGGAATCCAAATCTGCCAGAATCTTTATTTTAGCTTTCAAAGCAACCGAGATACGACATTCAACTTTTTTCCTCGCTTTTTTCTCTAATGGGCGCCATATTGGATTTTGATATTTTTGAATACGGTATTCTTATCTGGTTAGAACGATGTGCCACATGTCATTGTTGAATAAATGTTTGACATTTGCGTTTTTTTATTGTCGATGCTGATTTTGTTTCCAAAGCACTCTTTGAAAAATTTAAAATTTTTTTTGCTCTAAAGCATGAATTCAACAGGAGCATGTGACACATCGTTGTAACCAGAAATTAAAATTGTATTAAAAAATGTCAAAATCCAATATGGCGCCCATAAGAGAAAAAAAAGTTGAATGTCATATCTCGGTTGTTTTGAAAGCTAGAATGAAGATTTTGGCAACATTGAATTCCTCTTGAAAAAGTGCCTCCACAATGTCTTAATTAGAAAAGGCTACCTTCAACCGTTTTTCAAATAAAAAATGAAAACAAAAATTACAAATTTCTGTTTT
The DNA here is from genome assembly GCA_949128115.1 of Anaspis maculata. Lineage (NCBI taxonomy): Eukaryota > Metazoa > Arthropoda > Insecta > Coleoptera > Scraptiidae > Anaspis > Anaspis maculata. The sequence continues at coordinate 68,377,517 of OX421963.1, read as the reverse complement.
TTCTCGATATCTCGAAAACTAAAACTGACAAGTCAAATATCTTTTTGGATCATTGATCGTCATGAAAATTCGCAACTTTTTTCTAATTTAACCGACTCTGTATCTCTAAAGATAAGCGAGATACCCATGCTTAGCCTCGAAAAACGGACACCCTGTATACCCTTATCTCGAAACGGTTTTCTCAATTTTCCGATTATCTTCCCTCACTACAGGGTGTTTTGGAAAAAGCATTTTTTTTTACTTTTTTGGTCATAGCTTTTTTCCTTATTGACCAATTTTTATGAATTGATGCAGTAGAAAACTTGAAATCAAGACTCTGCATCAAAAATGACGCAGATCTGAATAACCTCCGAAATCAGATCTGGAGATGGAACTCGTGGGAAATCAATTTGCTTTAAAGTGAACCATTCAAAATGATCATTTCAAGTTACACTTTTTTCCTGTATAAAAAAGATTCCTTGACGAGGGAATTAAATTATGGCTGCATGTTCTCAAGAGAAAATCAGTGTCCCTCTTACCTGAAAACTGATTTTACCTACGTTACGAATATCAAAGCTGGTAATTGTTATTGAACTCAGAAAAATCCAACAATGTTTCCAAATTCAATCACCAGCTTTATTTTTCGTAACGTAGGTTATATCAGTTTTCAGGTAAGAGGGATACTGATTTTCTTCTGAAAACATGCAGCCATAATTTAATTTCCTCGTTAACAAATCCTCTTATATACAGGAAGAGGTATATTATGAGATGATCATTTTGAATGGTTGATTTTAAAGCAAATTGATTTCGGACGAGTTATTCAGATCTGTGTCATTTTTGATGCACAGTCTCAATTTCAAGTTTTCTTCTGCATCAATTTCGAAGAAATATTCTTGTTTCCTGAAGATTTAGCTCAACATGAGCTATACAGATTATAAAAATCGGTCAACAAGGAAAAAAGCTATGACCAAAAAACCAAGAAGTTGTTTTTCCCGAATCACCCTGTAGTGAAGAAAGATAATCGGAAAATTGAAAAACCAATTTGGGATATAAGTGTACCATCCTCCCTGGACTAATTGAGAATATCCAAAACATGTTTTTTCGAATTGGGAGTTACTCAAACTTTTTAGTTTTTGAAGGGTTTTACGCGAAGCCCTGTATAACCAACAAGGAAGATTTGAACTTAATTCTGTATCCGTCTTCTGATAGACAAAAAGCGCAGGTATGTGGGAAAAGAAAAAAAATTGGAATTGGTCCTATTTTTTCGGGAGCTAGGGAACTTTGAACTTCATTAAAAATTTTGGGTGGGCCACTTCAATTGTTGAGTAGTTTAGTAAAACTCGTACTTTTCGACCTAATTTTTTGAAATGAATCACCTGCCAAAGTTCCATGCTATGTTCACCGGAACACCTGTAGAACTTGAATAAAAAGGCACATATAATTTTCATCGGGTGATGGTTCAAGAGCATTGTTCCGAACTGCAAAGCTTCGATAGAGCCTCAGAAATAACTGTTGGAGTTTTTTATTGTATGATCAACTAAATATATAAGACAGTGTTCACAGCAAATTTCCCGGCTTTTAACTCCATAGCACCATTTGGATGCGCACATACTTGCATCCAACTTCAAAAACTCCATCCTAATCTCGGTTACTCTCAAACCTGACTTTTAATAAAGTTTGCGAAAACTCAAGTTTCCCACTTTTAGCCTGCAACTTGGCAAACACTCATCACTGCCCTACAGCGCCACATTTCGGGCTTGATTCTCGCAAAGAGATGTTCGCGGCCGAGTCAAAGAACTTCCGGTCAAAGCCAAACTGTGCCCCTCTCCCACAAAAAAGGTAATCCAAAAATAAATCGTAATTTTGCTCTGTTTATTAATCCATTTAAACAGAATTAATTAGCCGGGATCCCCATGACTGCATCAAATTAATTTTGCAGGGCCAATATTTACGTTGTTGGAAACAGAGAGAAGAGGTCGTTTTCTGCGCGCTGCTCTCTTGTTCTCTATTTACCAGGATTCTGGATGCCGTCGTCGTGGTGCCGTGCCGATTTCTCTCTCGCGATACGGCTTGTGTACCTATATACAGTCTCTTGCACCACCCAAACAGAGCTCCAGGGCGCACTGAATGGTGTATCCAGAACCGGGGAATAAGAATTTGTAGAATATAATTAGAGGGATGCGGGTTTAATTGCTTAATACGTCGCGACATCAGCTCCTTCTCTGTACAACAAAGGCAGACACCTTACACTTGAAACATAATCCCGTATGTTACCCGGGAAGTGCGGCGGAAGTAAGAGAGAGGCGAAATTAAGGAAAGGCGGAGGGGCGGCTCCAGGGCCGCACCCGAGACATTCGGGGTTCCTGTGCGACCCGAGCTGAGGAGCTTGGAGCTTCCATTGCTAATCGTGGATATTATGTTTATAATACTTATTAGTCGTTGTTGTTATCGAACTGGTAAAGGGCATGCATCGAGGAACGCATGGATAATTGAACGCTGTTTATCGAGTGGTGATTCTCACGCAAGCAACGCTACACGGTTTGCCGGTGTTGTTGGTAACAAAGTAACAAATTACAAATTTTTTCCAGTATTCAGATATACCACACAACACCAGGTGCTTCTCAGATAGTTTTGTAAGCGTGTGACAAAAGCGCTTAGGTTTTGTGACACGGATATTCCAAAGGGACCTTCACCTTCCTGTACCCCACCTGCGATTCACAATTTTCCTTCTAAAAAGGCTTCCAACCAACAATCTCCCCTCTAAAGTAGAATAGGATTACGGTACGTTTAACGGCCACATTTTATAAACTTTTCATAACCACGAAACCAACTCTGTTGCCTCCTACTCTTGATTATTCGTTGCCACCAAGGGGGAAATCACGATCACAGTTATAGTGTTTTTGCAGTTGAATTGTTCAGGCCGTGCTACTTTTCTTTGCGGTGTCCTTCTTTGGCTCACGCGCAACATGTTTTGTTGGTAAGTCATAGTGTCAGTGGAGCGTACCGACTCTGATTTTCCAGTTCCCACTGGATTGATGTGGGCAACCAACAATACAACAACGATCTAGAAACTTCAACTGGTGTTATTCCTTTTAACGCGTTGTTTTTTTTATTTTTTTGCAAAAATTTCCGGATAATCCAAAAATTTTATTTTAGAATATCATTATATACACCAAGTAATTCGCCTTTTTTTTGTTTGAATTTGCTTGTGGCCTTTATATCCGTACCGTAACCTGGAATAGAATCAGCAGAATCGTTTGTTTACGTTTGGGCGCTTCAACGTGCTCATAATACACTTATTGGACCTCAGATTTTATACCCTGTCAAAGTCCCCGCAAATGCCGGCTCTGCTCGTTAAGGCTTGTTGTTGCTTAGATCGATGGAAAATCAAGAGCTTCAGGTTGGTTGAATACCAATGATCATTAGCTCGATAAGGTTCGTGCAAGCTTCCAAAAGTGAAAAGTGCTGAATAACTAATTTTGTGCGTCTGAGATTAAGAGATGTATCACCGAGTGTATCACTGAACGAAACTAATTCATTAATCTAACAACAACCGGCCATTCCAAATCGATTTGGATCGGCTGTTAGTGAGCTCTTGCGTAGGTCCGTAAGTGCTTGATTAAAAAAGCACCGGCTAAATTGTTGATGGTGTTTTAGGAGAGGTCAAGGTACCTTCTCAGACTTTAGCACGATTTTTCTTGGCTCGTGGAAAAGATGTGCCCAGTAGTTTGTACTCGATAAGTATGCTATTTTTCTCGAGTTTTCTGATTCAATTTTTCATGGTCGTCTTTTTGTACTCCCTGATTACAATACTGCGATGTATACCTAGGCTGTCTGATTTCTACATGACTCTAGTGGGCTGCGATTCAGGCCACGATCGGCCGATGGCGACCAGAATCACAGCCCACTAGAATCATGTTGAAATCAGACAGCCTTTAGCTAATCATGGTACTAAGTTAACGAATTCAAAATATACATACCGAAGTACCTGCTTATAAGGTGAAGATTTTGTCATTTAAGAGCCTCCGCTTTGATCTTCTTCAATTTTGACAACTCATCTTCCTGTTTAACCCGAAAATGTTTGTCAGAGAGGATACGATCGGAAAGATAGATGAATTTTTCTTGCAGAAGTCGGTCCAGCTGAGAAAACAAGTTCTTATACCAAATCCTATCGAATGCTTGGTGTCCATCCAGAAAGACAGTAGCGCAAATCTTCCCCTCCAGCATCTTTTCTATTATATTTAATAGCGTTTCCGAGTCGCTAGAGCCGAGCCGGTTCGGCTCTCAAATCAGGGGATTTGATGAGTTCTCGGAAATCCCTGGCCTATCAGTTATAGCGATTTTAGAGCCGGACCGGCTCGACTCTGGCGACTCAAAAACGTTATAAGATTGTATGAATTTGGTACACATCGTATGAGGGCGTAGGTCTTGCCGTGTGTAACTTCGTGGAGATATACACTATACAGGATGTTCCAATGTTTGCCTGGTAAAATTTGGAAAAATTCCCGAGACCCGTCGATTTTTGTTTCGAGGGGGACATCTAGAGCATACATTGGCAAATTTCCATCTTCAACATTCTCTTTCTGAAAAAAAGATTTTCAACATTTCCAAGTCCACCCCTCTTTTACCTAAAATTCCCTTGAGTGTTCAATTCAATATTCTCGACTTCTAAATTTTTTCAATTAAGTCAGTTTCATCCTAGATAGCATCGAAAAAAAGAATTTTTGGTGGAAAAAGTGCTACCCCAATTCATCCCTGCGCTCTCCCACACCCCAACTTCAAAATTTACCAATATCCTATGCCTTGTGATACATCAGATTTAAGGGAATTCGATTCTTTTACAACTTTTTTTAAATTTTTACTCGGTCCTTCATTGAATTGGACTTTGAAAATATATTTTTTGAAAAGAGAATTCAATTCTCTTAAACTTGATAAATAATGTATCACAAAGTAGATAGTGTCATTTCAGGTTTTGGAGTTGGGGTGGAGAGAGCGAAGGGGTGAATTTGGGTGGCACTTTCCACCAAATTTTTCGCCTCGATACTGTGTGCAGGATGGCGTTGAATGCACTGAAGAGAATTCAGAGGTCAAGAATATCAAATTGGACATTCAGAGAATTTTATTTCGAGGGCAGGTTCGAAAAATTAAGAAACATTTTTTTAGAAAGAGATTCAAATTACTTATCGATAATTTGATGTACCGCCAAGTAGGTGGTGTCATTTGAAATTTCGAAGTTGAGTGGGTGGGAGCAATGGGGTTGAATATGAAAATTTGACAATACATACTTTGAATGTCTCCCTCGAGACAAAAATCGACGGGTCTCGGGAAATTTTCTAAATTTCACCTGGCAAAAATTTATTCAGAGTGGCTCGTTTCCATTACACCACACTGTATAAAGTGAAGCTATATATAATAGATTCCTGGGGCATTAAAGACAATGAAAATATATGGTGGAACATTTTGGCATTTACTACAGGCAAAATGGGTTCCATCTGGTAGTAGGAAACCGGCTGTACCTCGATGTTCCAACAAATTTTAACATCTGAAACGTAATTTTGCACACAAATAAATTCCCTCATCATTTTCTACCTCAATTTTGAAGAAACATTCCAAAAAACTGCCAAAATTGTCTTTATAAATGCGCTAAGATTCGGAGTTTTTTTAAAAGAAAATCTAAAAAAATTTCAACTTGACATTCTTAAGATTTTGAGGCGCTCTTTCCAAATTTCTATTTCACCATTTCGTATCTTTGCCGTTTTGGCCAGCATATTGAAAAGGCGCCAAGAAAATCGATTTTTGTCAATATCTTCAGTACAACTTACTCGAGATTTAAACGTGTATATGCGATGGGAAAACCCTTTCAATTTTCTACCATTCGACACCTCCAATCATTACTTTCAGAACTTACGGGAGCATCAACTTTCGCCTTCACAGGTTGATACGACCACCATGTGGTAATCAAATCAATGATAAATTGCTCTTAGCCATCCATAAGACATCATAAGATCATTTAAAATTTAGGACATCGATCATGGTGATGTTGGTTGTGTAACTACAGGGTATACTGCAAGGAGTCAAAGACACACTGACTCCATGCAGAAAGGTATAAAGGTAATGTAGCATTAGAAGGTCATCCGATATGTTTGGAGCCTATCATTATTATAGATTTTGAGTTGGTAATTCAGAATATCACCTTTTCCACTTCGTATCTCTGCCCTTCTGACCGTAATTTTGAAAAGATGGCGCTTAAAAGCCAAGCTTTTGAACAATGTTAATTTTATTTCTCATAATTCTGAAATGTATTTAACTCCATTCAATTCTCTAGAGTTTGACATCTGAACCACCTGTGCCACTTACGATTCTTAAGCTATAAAACCTTTCCAAAGTCCTTTTTCCTGTTTTGTTTCATTTCTGTTCTTTTCTCAATTTTGTTGCGCGGCACTGGAAACTGGCTTCTGAAAAAATTAGCTCCGTCGCGACGTCACAACGACCTGGAACCGAGCTTGGAACTTTTTGATAGAGCTTTCGCCAAAATTAAACAATACAAAATTATCAAGTCTAAATTATGGTTTGAATTGGCTACCTTTGAACGTTTATTAAGAATCCACAAGGAAAAATGAGTTTTGTTTTTATGTACCTATAGGTAAGTACTTATACACGAAGAGTCAGGTTAAGGTACTTGAATTCCTGTGAGGGTGCGGTGAGGTCACGAGGATAAAATTACACGCCGGATGACTGCAACATCTTCAAACATCTCTGAAATGGAGACTCCGAGCGAGACTTATTAAATTCATATTTTGAGCGGCACTTTATTCTAAATCGTCCGTCATCGAAGGGTGGCCGGAAGTTTCGAATTCCATTATGCCGCGCGTGAAATTATGCCAGTGTCGAAACCAGTGTGTTTTAAAAGTTCCAAATATAATTTTCAACTTGTAATTATTTTGTTGAGGAGTAAAAACACCGCGAGTACATTGATTAAATAAAGTTGCAAAGCCTCCGGGAAACGCCGACCTGACATTGATTGTTTGACTTTTCAATTAAATTTTCAAATTTTTCCCTCTCCGCCTACAGCGTGCCCGGTGGTGGTGAAAATTTGCCCCCCAGTGCGGCCCTGCAGAGTGCGCCACTGGTGCCAAAGGAGTAAAGCTATACGACTGCTGCTCTGTTCTCCGTTCGCCATGTATAATTTACAAGGGAATAATAAATCCCTGCAGATCGGTCTGTTTGTCGAGGAATTATGGTGTGTAACATCGACTCGACCCCTGCTCTCTGCTACACTGTGCCAGTAGCAAGATAACTTCTGTTTTATTATGGCATATTTGTGCTGCTGAAATTATCAAAGTGTGTATCGGGGTCCCGATCTCGCGAGAGCCTTTTTTATGGCGACGCACGAACTCTGCCGCTCGCGAATTTTCCTTTCATCAAAATAAAACGCCCATCATTACGGGCCCCGTGATGGGTCCCTTGGGGTTAGCGCGAAAACAACGCCCACCATCACCTAGATAAGTACGTACCTGGGCTTGGATACCTGCTGTGCGCGCCATTCTGCGATCATGCAACGTTTCTTGTACACCCAAAAAAAGACTTCCTGTGTGTGTGTGTGTTTCCCGAGGCACTGTGTAACGGTTCGCTTCGCTTTTCTACTCTCTCTCGTTCTGGGTTAACTTACTTATCCTATTGGATCCTTCTCTCTGAAGTTGCTTGTTTTACTTACTACTTCTTCTTGTCCAAGGTGTTCTTGGTCTGCCTTTCCTGTTATTTCCTTCTCGGTTTTCCTATGTTTCTCTTTTATAAACTTGTGAGCGAGATGCATAATATGCTGTATTCTTCCGAATCAGGAGGACAGGGCAGGACGAGAGGAGAATCTTTTGCTAAAGTTTGATCGGTTAAAATCTTTTGTCACTTGATTTTGAAATTACGTACATATGTACCTAGTACTTGTGGCAGCCTCTTAAGGACGGAGTTATAGGTTTTGGTAAAACGAGCGTTGCAGAATCAATCCCTGTGAGTTTATTCCTTGACAGAATCTCACCATTCAGGTATCTTTTAAAAGCTACAAGGATGTACTTTGATTTGATCCCATTGGACTTTCCAAAATCGAAAAATATCTTTTTTGATTTTTGGATTTTGAAAATGCCAATAGGCTCAAACCAAAGTAAATCCTTGTAGCTTTTGAAAAAGGCCTGAATGGTGAGATTATGTCAAGGAATAAACCCACAGGGATTGATTCCGCAACGCTTATTTTACCAACTCAACGTCGCATGAACTTTTTGCACTTTCTGCACCCTAGCCAATAGCGTGGGGTCCCTGGCAACAGCTGACCAATCACAGCAGTTTGAGTGCAGAAAGTTTAGAAAGTTCTTGCAACGCGAACAAACCTAATGTTTCCATGGCTTGTTTACAAAAATAAAGGGGGCGTTGCGCAGAGGACGCCAATAGAAAGGGTGAGCAATACCGCGAGAGTTGGCTTACAAACTATAACGTAGGTACCTACCTTTTCGATGACGCTGCGAGAACTCGAAGGGCCCAACGAAGCTCCAGCGACGACACTGAAACAGAGTACCTGCACGAAAAACAACATACTGCCGTCCTACCCCAAGAGAAATTGGTGTAGTGAACCGGTATAGCTACCCCCTAATAACGTCTCTTACTTCACGCAGAGACAATAATAATGATACATATAATAACACGCTAAATGTCGAATAGGTAACTTATTCTAAAACAGTAAAATGAAAGATAAGAGGCATCACTTGGTTTGCCCATCAACGAGTCTTGAACGCATGGGCTTCGGGACAACCGCAACGATTAGCAGGATCTTGATAATCTGGACCAACTGACAACGTTGGTAAAGACGCCGATTGGACGGTAAGGTATTGAACTGATTTGGTACCTTTGAACATTCCAGAAGCTCACCATACGCTCTGGCATCTGGACAGACGAAAGAAATAGGACCGAGATGGTCACTTCAACGAAGTTGGCGATTACTGACAGTGGCTGTCAACCAAAGACCAAAGGCGGCGTGGCGTTCTAGGAGTGGCGTTCAGCGCCGCTTTTCTTAATTTTGGTTCTTGAGGCACATCACATGACTGGTGGTACTGCTTGCCATCAACAGGAACAGCAGAGGAACACTGAATCGCTACTCGGCCGATTGTTATTGGATCTTTCTTTGCAGAATCAGCCGGAGCCTCCGAAAATAACAACCAACTCTCTTTAATTTTTTTGGTTCCCCTGGTTTCATTATTCTGTATCGCCAAGTCGATTTTTGAAGCCGTAACACTTGATTCTTGTCTAAGCTGGCCTCCTTTTCGCCCACAAAATTCAGGCAGAACAAAACGCTTATCTTTGTACATCAGGCCCTGTAATCAGGCCCCGAATTGGATCTCATGGGATTAGCGCGAAAAACGCCCACAATCCAAGTGCGGCGAAGTACTTTCATACATATGATACCTGATGTGCTGCTCTGCAATCATGCAACGTTTCTTCTACTTCTGAACTTCTATGCTTCTAAAAAAGACTCCCTCCGAGGCTCTAACGGTACAATAAACCGACTAATTATCCCATTCAATATGTTTTAATTTGTGTGTGTGTGTGTGTGTGTGTGTGTGTGTTTGTTCCTTTTACTTTTTTACAATTTGCTTCTTGCTTATACTCGTTTGCTTATACCAGCCTTTCATTTCAAAAGTCCCCGTTAACCCGGATGTATTAAATTGTGCATAATTTGTACACGACTATAATACGTCTAAAGTAATCTACTTTTCCCATGTCGAACTTGAGAATTGACTCGAGAACAATACGCCTTGTCATACAGTTGAAAAAAAAATTACAGGTTACCATTTCTTTTCTTCATCTAGGTCAATAAAATCCCAAGTTCTTTGTTTACGCGCTGAAATTTTTAGTGCGGGGTGGCGCACTGGGAGGCAACACTAAAGCAAATAAAACTGCTCTCCATCATCTAATGGTGTTCACCGGCAGCTTCAAGTCTGAATGAGATTGCCTTGAAGATAAATTTTTCTAAACCGCTTGCACCATTACTTACTTTTCAATTAGAATAATAACAAAATGGAAATCATTGGATTTTCAGCTTGCCATTCAGGATTACGATAATATTATAATTGCGTGTACTTGTCCCGGTGTTATACTGATTGATTTAATCGTTCAATTAAAAAGTAATACCAGAGTACCAACATATAAAATGTACTTGCCCGCATAATAAAGATTGAGAAATAAAAGTGGCAGAGAAATAATACACCTGCATTTGATTTGCAACAAAGCGGCGGCATTTTAATGTAGTGATGCAATTTAATTTTTATACAATGTCTGTATGGAGTTTATTGAGTGTAAAGGTGTAAAGCCTTAGTACTTTGCCATTGTGCGGGATTTTCTAAAAGAAAATTGAATTTTGTGCATAAACAGGGGCATGAACCAGCAATAATATTTGTTAACGCTTCATTTAGCTAAGTGCACAAAAAAGCGCTCGTGTAGAAACCTTGGAAGAGCAATTAATTTCCTACTGGCGTCTCACCCTCTCTATTGGACAAGGATATTATTCTTACATTACTGACACTGATACTGACCCAGTAAGAATTTTTTTACGTGTTGTATAATGTAATGACTTTTATATAAGTTGTATATGGATGATACAGTTTATTTATTCAAGTTGACACTTGAATTACAAAAATTACAAAAAGCTCACAATTTGCAACAAAAAAAAAAACAAGTGAAATAGTGTACAACATTCGTGACTGGTTGGTTACACAAGATGCTTTTTGACGCTCAGCCTCTTACTGAATTCGGGCTGCGCCCGCGTTCTGCAAATTTCGGCTTCGTGTCTGAAAACCACTTTTCGTGCTGCCATAACCGAAAATGACAATATACGCTCGGTGTCCTGCACTGTAATATTCAGAAAAAGATCTAGAGCGGCAAAGTAAAAAGCAGACGTAAAAAATAAACTAACCTTGCAAAACCATGCAGAATTCAAGAGAGACCACGTTTCCAATGTTATAGCTTGAAATTTTCGGTTTAAATCAGTTCAAATCATAAATAATCATCTCCAAAATTGATATTTTAGGGTCATTATTCTAATAGCTGTTGGTACAATTGCAGAATGATTTTTGACGTTTTGTAGCGCCAAGGTTTAGAAGTGATTAATGTATGCCATTTTCTGTGTTCCGTCGTCGCACAAGACACTAGAGCTCAGTGATTTTGGGAGTATTGGGGGATGGCCCTTCTAATTAAAGAGGGGGAGGGTGGTTTTGAGCAAGAAAATTCAAAACATAGGACACATTTTTTCAAATCGACATTTGACACACAAAAATCTGCATCTAGTAGGTATATGCCTCGTGCCTTGGTGGTAAATGGCAGAAGTACCAACTTGAAATTTATCCCAATGATTATTGCAATGTGATCTTATTTATTTGTAATTTTATTAAAAGCAGCACGAAAAACGATGTATGCTACTAGCGCTGAAAACGGCATAGCATAACTCTCTTACATGCAGCTCTCGGCCTAGGGCCTCGAGCTGCATTCACGTTCGTTATGCTATGCCCGGTTTTCGGTGCTAGTAACATTAAATACTATATCGTCGTGGAATCGTGGATATGGCAATAGGTCGTATGTCACTTTTTTTTTGAGAGGGCCAAAAACTTCGCCGTTAACTATCAGACGCTTGAAAAAAATCTCTATCATCTATCGTTATTTTACACCTCTAAATTTATGTGACAAGATGACGATAAGTAACCAGAAGTTTTCTTCAAGCGTCTGATAGGTATGAGCGACGGTTCTTTCGCTCACTCAATTTTTTTTTTCGCGACATACCACCTATTGCCATATCCACGACGTTATATAACAGCCAACTAGTATCGTAATCTACTATTACCTACGACCACTACCGTGAGTGAGTCCTTACGCACAGCGTGACGTAATCTGTAAAGGAATTCGCACAGTGTGCGGTAATGATGAGGGAAATCGCATACTCACGGAATACATGTTTATGTTGGGGGTACTGATTGAGGGGATGATGGGCCAAAAAACAGGAAAGACGTCCACAGATTATTTATATTACAAGATTAAAAGAAGGGGGCGTTTCACGACAAGCTGGCACGTGCCTTGGTATAGCATTTTTCATACTGAACGGATAATGTGGAAGGCTATTTCAACATAGGCATGACAATAGAAGTGAGATGTGGCAAAAACAATATCGTGCAGATTCTCCAGGTTAGGTAATTGGGAATTTCTTGATCAAATTTTAGCTTGCATTCATTGGGCTTAGTTTTTACTTGATCGCATAAATTTTGCGAGATTATTTTTTTTTAGATTGTTGTTTGAAATTTACCCTAGCCTCCTCGTCCTTACACGGTATCAATCCGACCCTGGGTTGTAATCGTAGGTGGAGTACTGTACCTACATAACACTAGTAATAAACCAAGTACGCATTTAGGAAGTACTGTACCTACATAACACTAGTAATAAACCAATTACGCATTTAGGAAGTACTGCACAACTCGCTACGCTCGCTCCGCGTGTGTAATAGGCTACTCACTACTCTTGTTACGTAATGTACTAGATTACTATAATGTGGAATGAATTTTTATTAGTATAGTTCAAATGTAGGAACGTCCTCCATTATTTACCTGCAAAGTATAATTTCTACGCTTACTGCTGAACAAATAGGTGGGTTAGGTGTATCTACCAGCGGTCAAGTCTTTGGCTGTGAATACAAATATCATTAATTTACTGTATAATATGAATTGCTAAATGAAATCATTGGAAATGTATCATAAAGTATCTATATAAATACTAGAACTGCCTACCATTTAATATCAGATCACACATGAGAGATCGAAACCAGTATAAACAAAAGACTGCCGTATAAGTAGTCATGCTGCGACGACTGTTCCATATTGAACGACAATAATTTATTATTGTACCCACCTATCGACACAAGAATATAATGCACAGCCTACTTTGATATCGACAAAGGTGCCATGTACAAGCTCCATCGAGCAAAATATAAGCAAGGAATTCAAGGAAAGCTTGAGCAAAATTATGATTGATATAAACAAACCAATCGGTCGTAATTTGTTGTGGTTTTGTCAAATTGTGAGATATGAGTCAGTCTTATTTGAATAGATTTAGGTAGGTGTACGTAGAAATATTAAGATAATCAATGTGGCGAATTAAAGATGACGAAAAGTGTCCGTGACGTTCAGTTCAGGTTCAGTGTCAGTTATGATCATGATGATGACGTTCTTACATTTAGAGTTTGATCAAAATCGGATCGCTTTTGGGGGAGTACTTCATTAATGACGTGTTTATCAAATATGGGGAATCAGAAATGACGAAGAGTGAAACTCATGACTGTAATCTCCTGTTTACTGTTTACTTAACGGGAGTCCTTTTACTAAACAGGAATAGGCTTTGAGTTTCATTGGTATGAAATCGAATTGAAAAAACTTGAAATCGGCAGGTGACAGATGTTGAAGCCTCGCCATACGGAGTAACAAAGATATTTGTGGCCGCTCTTTTTCGTTGTGTGATCTTTCGTTATTGTTCTATCGGTCGATTTTTCTCTGTATTCAAATTGTATTTTCCAAACGGTTCAACATCAAGTTCCCTTTTTTCGCTAATCGAAATTTATCTATTTTGACTTGACATCTATTTTATATACAACTCCAAGTTTGTCTAATTGAGGAAGCTACACAAAGGCGAGCAGCTTTGCGTATGAATCCGGCAGTTCTTGAACGGCTTCTCAGTCAATTGTAGAGGTTTGTGGCTTATTCATGAGTCGGAGTCTCCGGGCTGTGGCTTTATCCTCCAGTTGGACGTTCCAGGGAATGTTGTTGAGCAACTTTTTATAATCTTTCGAATGGTTTTATACATATCGAGCTCGTTTTTTGCCATTCGAATATTTATCTAAACTTCTCAAGACTCAAAATCACTTACCAAAAATTTCAACTGTACACCTCAACAAAAATCTCAATTTGGTTTGTTTTTATATATGGATAGCTTATTTTTCGCAATATAATAATGATGTTAACCGTATTTTGCACAGGTTCTCCATTTCTGCTGTACATGTACAGAGTATCGCGTTAGGTACTCCAAAATCTGGAAAATTCATAGAGGGCTCCCAATTCTAAAAAAAAAAATGCCTTTGTGTGAAGCCGCGATAGCAATGTCCAGTAGCGGATTAACCAGTTAAAAATTAGCAAAGATTTCTTAGGTGCATAATGATTGTGTCAATGGGAAAAATTTATGAAGAAAGATCCAAACTGATTATTCAGGTGAACAAATCAAGTTCATTATAAACAAAACTCGCTGCTGATATTTTCTAAGGTTCACAACATCAGAGTGATTTTTTCGAGATTTTGGTCCTCATTATCTCCAAAATCAAAATTTCATCAAGTACACTATAAAAGAAAGAATCAAATATGATTTAGGATCAGAATTGTGGGAACTATGACCGTATTCGTCATATCTCCATCAACTTAGTGCGATGGTTTATTATGTATTCTTCATAATTTTTACCAAAACTAGAATTTTTGACGGTGTAGAATTTACAATTTAGCTCAAAAGAATAATAAAAGAAGCCTGGGAAGCCAATTCGCTCCATGCCTCTGGCATAATTTACCCTTGATAGGCCTCTTCATGATGGGATGGTGTGAAAAGAAGAAAACTTAGAACCAGCCTTGTTTTACTGAGAATCTCGACAACAGCCCGCAGTGTTGGCAACAGTATAATTTGTTATAATTTTCTTATACTTGAATATAACGTGCTCGTTCTGTCTCGTCTTTGAGCTGGAGAGCTCAAGCTTCTTTGATGATAGTTTTGGAATCATGATAAAAAGTGTGATAGAACTAAAAACAACCATACAGAAATTCGAATAAAGTATAAGTATATTATGTATCTTGAAGGCAGCGCAGGTGAAGACAGGTGGAGGACAGGTGTTCGACCCAATACTAGTTCCATAATAGCCTCATCCGGTCTCATCAAACAAAACATTAACCACAACAAGGCCCAGCTTTAGCCGGTGTCAGTATCTACAGGAATAGAAGGACGCTAATTTGAGATTTTTTTTTGATTAAAAAACGAACTCAACATTGTTAGGAATTTATTGTGAACTGCTCTTGAAAATAAATAGGCTAGGTAAAACGAGCAAGAATCGCAATATTTTTTCGGTGTTGAAGGTGTGGTAGGGATGTAGAGTGCTGGAAAATTGTAAAAATATTCTAGTCCTTAAAATGTACAAGTTGTGAAGGGAGAAGGGCTAGTCTTTCGAGTCCCCTTCTATTTTCGTCAATCGAAAAGATTTTGATGAACTGCTTGTGGCAAAATGATGAGTTCAAAATATCAACGGCTGAATGAATATTGAATTCCTGTTTTTTGTACAGGGTGAGTCATGAACTACAAAATTTAGTTTTCCTAAAGAAAACAGAAGCAAAAGAATTCTGTGAAAATGCATTGTGTTTTGTTGTACTCTACACATATGTTGTGGGATCACTGTGATTGTTTGCAGGCACTTTTAGGGTAAATATGATTTTCTTGATTCACAGCTCATCCTGTATAGAAAACCAGTAATTCAGTACAGATTCAGTGGTCAATTTTTTACACTTTTTATTTTACCATAAACAGTTCACTAAACTCTTTTGAAACAACGGAAACAGCAGCGATCCATCGAAGGACCAACCTTTCTCCCTCCATAACTTCAAAATCAAAATGCATATAATTTCTTCAAGTGATTTTATTTTGGCTCTTCACTACATCTTTTTTCAACACATTCAAGAGATCCAACATTTTTGATTCACCATGTAAGATTCAATAGATAATTTGATTTTATCCACAAACCCTTTGTTTTCCTCACCTTGACAATTATAACGAACTTGACTGAACTAAACAATCAATTTACAATCGTGTACTAGATCAACTAGATGCGTTTAGTTTTTCATCTCACGTTACATTAGAATTGCAAACGAGGGAGTCTTCACCAAGTTGGCTTACTTGAGGCGAGGTTTAAAGTTTTAGTCCAACCGTACCTACATCTCGTTAGATGTCATCTGCAGCACTCATTTCATCGAGTGCAAAAATATTCAACGTATTATAGCACTCATACCTATAATAACCGTCACTATTTGACAGATCATATCGCGGACGCTGCCGCCGGGCGTTGATCTCCCTAAAACCGATAAACTTATCCCAAGGCACAATAAACCAAGAAATTTCATTATCCTCTTGCACATAACAGACACGGCCAATAAATTATTTTACTGCCACTAACACAAAATTTGCTGCCGCGTGTACGTACTAAACAACGATAAATTGTTGAAAACCTAATTAAACCCTTAATTAACTAAGGCGCGATTCTTTAATTCCGATATCGACATCTCAACGACGACGTTCCGCGTGGACTGAAATGTACGAATGCACGGAATTTAATTGGTTCGCGGCAAATATGTAATTCTTCTGGGCGATGCATAAGCCCCAAAGGTACTTCTGACATTTCGCTTTGCATACTTGCGGATTCGTAGTAATTATTATAAGTATGCAGTATTATACAGCGACATCGCACACGTAATTTCCTTTTGAAGTGCGGCATGAAATTGAGTGTCTAAGAGCCGGAGAGCGGAGCATGATAGATGTTCAAAAATGCGAAATTGCGTTTCAGTAAGCGCGTCTTTGAAATTGGAGTGCACTTCCAGGCAGCGATGGTCAAAAGTCTTCTCACTTGTCTTCCGCATTTCAGCAGCTAATAACCACGAAGTCCGGTGAAATTGCACGCATTGTTGACATTCGGGGCCGAGCAAACATTGAGCATCCGAAGATTACGCATAAGTGCCGTTTTACACGATCCTAATTCAGGACTGAGTTCAAACATGGATCAAGTTCAAAAAATTGTGTCGTACCATACAAATATTAGTATATGAAATATCATAAAATTGAAACATTTTCAGGTTGGTCTTGGGTCTCAAATTATGAAATTAGCCCTAAAACCAAGCCCAACTTCGGGTTCTACCAAGAAGTTAACGCAGTGTTAGCTCTATCATGCTGTGGAATGGATTTTGTTGTTCTGGCCAATGCTAGTTGTTAAACCACGGAGAATGCGTGAAATCTTGAGAAAATGAATCATTTCTTCGTTCTGCCCGGTTCTGCCTCGAAACCGGGATTTCTGTCGCCAACTAACCTAACACAGCTCTGGTGGCACTCGGAGAAAGGCTAGATTCGTAAATATTGCAATTATTTTATTATTATGCTGTGTTTGAAATGCAATCAGCAGTGAGTATAGGCAACCAATTATACAATCACGGTTACCTGAAGCAATGCCTGAAGCTTCTTCGGAAAAGCATGATACAAATTGAATTTTTCTAATTTGAGCCAACAAAAAATATTATTATTATCGATTTGCGCGAGCAATCTTTTTCAATAGAGCTACCTTGCTGTACACGCGATTCCCAACCTACAAAAATGTTTTAGACTATTCAGACGTTGTTCAAAAACTGAATACAAATCCACAGACGTTTATGGGGGAAAAAGAGCAGAAGGAATTTTCCGCAGCCTTTCAACTTCTAAATTGTTCGTCGTATTTCTAAAAACTGCCTAGATGGCTAATGTTTACCGAAACTCTTCCGCATTTCAGTAGCTGCTGCTAAAATAACCGTGCGAAGTCCCGAAATTGCCCACATTGTTGACATTCGTCATAATAGGGTGGGTATTAACGCCTCAAATTCTAGTTTGTACAGCGTTTCGAGAAGAAAACAACAACTAGGTACCTCACCGGAGTAGAATAAACGTTAATGCTGCATTGCAGTCTGTAGAAAATGCAAATCCGACCCTGGCGGCCTTAACTTCTTACCGCCGACTGCTACTACTACTGGCTGGTGTATTGCAAATGCTTCGGTAATGAGGCAGACGGCTACGGCACAAAACGTGAACTGGTTGTTACGTTCGTTACGTAATTTCGGACTTTTCAGTGTGTTGTAATTAGAAGGAGCCAAGTGCATGCCATGAATTGAACTTTTTCCAACGCCCCAGTCATATAGTTTCCAGCCGAGGCATGGGGGCCACCTGTGAACGCCGCTGAAATAAATCGAGTTAATAAATTGTTGTTTGGTATATGAGCTTTTCAATAATGGCGTATCAAAACCTTGCGCTTTCATACACGTCGATTATTTTCGTAATGGAAGGCATTGTCGGCTGGTGTGCGGCAGAAAGAAAGGGAAAATGAACAGCAGCAGCTGCGAAATGTGCAAAAGTTGAAGTTTCAGCTTTAAAAGAATAATTTTGCGGCAGGATAAGCCGCCATCAAGCATCGCGCCGGTAGGAAACTTTGATGCATTATCTGTGCCGGTGGTATTTTTGATTTTACATCAAAACGAAAAGGTAAAGAGAAGAAGAGCTAAACCGACCGTAAATTAGATTACGAGCTTTCGCTCAAGTATTTTCAGTACTTGACTTCTTGTTTCATCCCCTCTGGATGAAAGAAAGCGGATTCTCTGTTGCAGCCGGCAGTTCAAGTGAGAATGTCTAATAAAATTTTCTTGAGCGCGCACGTTCCGCTATGATTTCATTTTGAAGTGATATCCAAGTAGCAGAAACTCTGCATTCCAGCATCTGCTATCGTAAAAGTTGCATTGCAGTTTTTGTACAGATAAGTTAATGGAACGAAAAAGAGACGTAAGTAAGGAGGATGGGGCCATTTTCATACTTTGTAAATATTTGTGCAGGTCCGTAGGGTAACCGAGATAGCCCTGCCGGAAGTGTACTGACGAGAGCAGAGTTGACATGAGTGAGACATGTCTGAATGAGTGCTGGCCACTGATTCCTAGTTCACTTCCAAAAGCCTTCCTATAAACAATGTCCAAAATAAAAATATTCTGGAGTATCTTCTCCCCTTGCGTATGCATGTCTTTCAAATGCAACTCCGGGAGATACCAGGGTCTCATCATTTTCTCAGTATCAGTACTTTCTTCTACATCAAGCGTCAAGAAAAAACTCAGTTGCGAAGACAATTTTTTCCAACCCATCAGTTCCTAATTATCTCGAATTCGAATTTTTCGCTTATCTGTAGTCTGTAGTAAAAGTTTTATTTTGAAAAATTATGTCAAGTTTACCCTATGTCAAAACCAGTCCATCTCCCCACCTTGCGACGTGTCTAATAGGAAGCCTCGCCCAAAAAAAGGTCTTCGCAGCAATAAATCATGTTGGTACATTATTACAAAAAAAACACATAAAACACGTACACACATACATACAAGAAGAAGTATCGTTATTGTTTTGTTAGCTTGAAAACTGTTTGAAACTTGCTTGGCAAAAAATTCATAATGATGGTACCGAGGATGGTACCTAGTCTAAAACTTCAGTGAAGTGATATCGAAACATATTTGCCAAATGTGACCTGAGATAAAATGAGTAGTCAATAATGCAAAAAAAGGCAATGAAATAAAAAGAGAAACTGTATGTGACACGTAAGAATACCTCTCATCTGCGATTTGCCGTAAAAATGGGAGATTATTCAACTAAATAGTTTGAAAGTTTGAAAGGCACGAGCAGAGCAAATGTTTGGAATAGGATCTTTTCGATGAGAAATTAGGGGTGAATAGTTTCATATCCATCATACCTATTTTACGTTAATACCATTGTACCGTTGAAGGCAGTCTTAGCCCCATAACTCGGCTAGCCTAAACGGGTGCCTTGTTTTTTTTTTTGTAAAAAGCAAATATCTGATTATTTCTGTGAAAGCTCAGCTTCATACGAAAAATGCCCACCTCAGTAGTAATATAGAGCATTTTGCATAGTATATATGAGTGGCATGCGCGCACCACTTCTTCACAGTTGTTCGTCGCGTCAGAAAAAAAATCATATCTAAAAAACTATAAGTCCTAGATCAAAATTTTTTTTTTTTAAATTCTCCAATACTTTGGCTCCAATCGCTTCGCTGGTTGTATATAGAAAACTGTGAAAATGAAAATTTTCCTTGCTGATTGAAAATCATGCTGCATTCATAGCCGATGAAAATGTTTATAAACCTTATAAATAAATAATAAACCATTGTTTCTCAATCGCTGTCACACTGTGACAAAGGTCTGGATATGTACTTTAACTTAAAAAAAAAAGGCACAAAGCTTCATTAGATCCAAAGATAATAATATGATGATGGAAAGACTGGCATCCATGCGTTTTCTCTATTTTGAATGAGTTTCACAAGTTGTGCATTCTTTATTGTTGTTAAAGATTGTTTATATTTGACCGATCACCTCTAAACGTCGTCGGTATCAACCTGCAATAATTGAGATTCGATTAGCGAAAGAATGAACTGGATATATTGAACCGTTCAAAAGATACGGAAGATTTAGGTGAATTTTGTTCAGAAACGAGGAACGAGGAAAAAAAAAGCGGCCACAAATAGCTTCCGCCACTACGTCTACTTCGCCACTACGTCGGCTTAAAAATTGGAGATAACATCATAATCAATGCTCTCATTGACAGGAACTTCTTGAAATTGGTCAATATTATATTGAAATGAGTCAAATTTACTTTGAGTGAAATCATCTCAACATGTACTACTATTCCCGCTATTCACATCTTTCGAAACCAAAAAATTTGCCATTATTCACGTACATAGCACATAAGCAACTATCAAACTCTCACAAAAAAAACTTCAAGTTTGCGGAAAAAACATTTTTTGTCTCTTTGTCAATTTTACAATCGGCTTTTGATGTATAAAACTATATATTTGATCTAAATTTAAAGGCAATTTTGATCTGTTCGACACCACATGGCACTGGTATGCACAGTTAGATCATGTACTCAAATGAGTAACAGTGGGAACGGATAGGTCGAGAGAATGAGTATTCTTCGCCTCTTTATTAACGCCAGTTGCGCAGTTTTGTAATTAATTATCAGTATAGTCCAACAGCATCGATTGATTTCAAATAGTTTCTAGTAGATTTTTCATTTCTCGAACGACAGCTCGAAATTTGCTCCATGCGTTTCCAAAAGCAAATTCTACGGCATGGAAATGCAAAGCTAGTACAAAAGCAATTCCGCTAGGTACACACTGGGCTTCGTTTTATTCCTGCGTGTTGATACAGGAAGTAAAGACAAACGTTCCTCTAGCTCAACCTCCATAGTTTGAAGAGCTGCGTCTGTTAAAAAATAGCTCATTGTTAGGTTTATGTGTATACTTTTTAGTTCTCAAATTTGAGCGATACGGTTCAATATGCTAATAATAGCTGCTTTCAACTTCTGTAGATTTGTTTTGAAAAGGCCGCCTATGATACAATATGAACGTATAAAAACTGACGAAAGCTTACCAACGATAGAGTTGAAAAGCAGAATAAGACGAAACAGAAAGAGAGTGACTGGCAATTATTTACTCCATTCAGTGTTGCTTTGCTGGGGGTTAATGATGTTTACTTGATGAGAGCAGTGTTTGTATGCTGAAAACACTGATATACATAAACCATGAGTGTAGTCAGAAAAACTCTTTCCAGAGTCATTCACAAAATAATCCTTAGTAATTCTTCCTTTTTCTTGTTTTTACTAGCGTTGTAAACGGGGAAAGTATGTAGGTATAAATTTTTCTCTTGTCAGTTTCAATTTCGCTTCTGATAGGCGCCGCGTGCTGAAACCGAGTCGCAAACAAGGAAACAAGCATCGAGATAACTCACTCTCACCTATAATACCCCTTCGCCTGGGCTATCCTTCGGGAAAACGCGCGTATAAACACACCCACATGTACCCGAGTGGAGTTCCGAAATGAGTTATACTCGGCAAATTAATAAGTTAAATAAATCGGGGCAACAAACTCCGGAACCTGAACAAACCCTCCTCCGGTGTCCGTTTCGCTCGCTCCGGGGTCGTCTTAACCTGCCGGGCATAAATAGGCCCCGCCAGCAGGGGAGGGGGGCGCGCGAGCGCCTGCCGAGTGCACTTCTGGGACGATCCACCTGAGGGACATAAATCTGCACGGTCCCCTCGACAGCTGAACGCAGCAATTCGATACAATATTAACCGCCGTGTCCTCCTACGGAATCGATTAATGTTAATAGCTGGTGAATATACGAAATGTCCGTGTAGAGGAGAGTGGTATCTCTCTGTTCGGGACATGCCCACATGCACATTGGGGGGCGCCAGATTTCGGCTCTGCAACAGCAGGAACGTATGATTATTTATCTGTGAAATTGATCTGGTAACTAGGTTGGATGTGTGCCAGAAACCATTACCTGTTTTCTGCCAACTTGTGCGTGATGCTGTGGTGCTCTCTCTCCCCCATACTTCATTAATTTATCAGCCCGGCAAATGCGCCGTGACAGATCATCGGCCAATCATAATGAAAGTAGGTATCCCGCGAGATCGCGATTTTTGTTTTTTTAAACTAACGATCTTTTTTGCGCGTTTTCCACTGGGCGAATCTGCGCGTCGGTTATCCGCACTAACCGGATCCGATCCGGTTCAAAACATCCCTGGCTGGAGTTCAACCTGAATGTGTGGTGCTTTTTCTTGGTGCGAAGCGGAATCAGGTCCAATAACAACAAACAGTCGACAGGATTGGCCACTTGCAACACGTTTCTACATTCAGTTCCGTGAACTAACTCAGTGTGCATGGTAGGATTTTGCATGCTAATTATTTGGAATCGCCTTTGTCAAATTTTATCCCAAATAAGCAATATGCCACACGCGGTCAAGTCTTGGATAGGCGAAACATCCACTTATCGTATTTATACGAGTCCACTGTACTGAGAACACTAACAATGCCACATTGCACAGTCGTGGTATCAAATTTTAGTTCGGTACAAAACCATGAAATCAAATATTCAAAAGTGAAATAAATAGCGAATCCGATTGCTCCAAGGCAGGAATAATATGATAGGGATACACAATATAGCTCCAAGCGATTATCTGAACACCAAAACACACGTGATATCATCAGTATTTTGCCGAGTATTTTGCCTTTTACCATAATATAGGGTGTCCCAGCTGGAACAATCCAGCTCTCAATCAGCGCCCCCTCCAAAAGAAAGCTAAAAGATCAGGCTTCCCTCCAATTGAATTTTTTTTTTGTTGCCTTGATATTTTCTGAGAAAATCGCGCTGAATTGTTTTAGCTGGGACACCCTATATAAAGAATAGTCGCAAGTGAATATTCGGTACCACGTTATTTGTTTTGGTATACACATATTCCATGTTTTTTTGCATCAACTACTGGGTTATTAGCAAGCAGGCTTTTCTTGTGGGTCTTCAAGTTGGACAAGACGAGAAGTTTTTTCGGCAAAACGGTCCTCCTCTGATAACTTCTCAAGTACAATCGTAGATGCTTACAAGAGTCGGATCTAAACTCATTGCTGATTGCTACAGCCTCTGGAAGAGAATTTTGAAATCAAGGAAGTTTGCACAGTGTCTAGAAAAGCGTCATAGTTGTTTGGTTGTGGTTTAATTTCAAGAAGAGTAGCATCTAACTATTATGAGCTGCGGTGAACAAGAATCGTCTGTGGTTCAACTAGAGCTGTTATAACAGGCATAATAGGTCTGTGTTGAGATTGTGTACAGCAGATGATCTAAAACACTTTTCCTGGAATTTCCTGTTAGTCTGTTACTAACAAAATTACAAAAAAAGAGTTTGAGGTATAAAAAAAAATCTCAAGCCCAATAAATTTCGCTTTAAAAAATAAGTAAGTGCCGACGGCGACAATTCAAATGAACACACAGATCTCTACGGGAGTATCCATTTTCATAGGAAAAAATTCATGCTAGGACCCGGGATGAAACCAGTACCAAAAAGACTAGTCATAATTTTTTTTCATTCAATCACTTTGAAATACTCAACTGATTTACCTACACTAATTTTAAAAATTAGTCAGATCTAAAATGGTCTCTAAACTCTGTCACCACTGCACTACATCATCTTTGTTGTGGACAGATCTAATAAATTTATGAACTAGCAAAAAATTCACTGTCTCCAATAAAAATTTCACCAGGCATCGATTAACGATGAAATTATGAGTGCCATCTGTGATCAATGTTACTGAGTTAAATTGAGGTATAGCAACAAAATTCGCTACATTTATCTTTGAAATAACATACTCATTCACTCAACTCTCTGAAGTAGTGTGAAC
The DNA here is from genome assembly GCA_949128115.1 of Anaspis maculata. Lineage (NCBI taxonomy): Eukaryota > Metazoa > Arthropoda > Insecta > Coleoptera > Scraptiidae > Anaspis > Anaspis maculata. The sequence goes on along the minus strand of OX421963.1, from coordinate 68,353,435 downwards.
ACCAACTTTTTAACTAAGAATCCACTGCCTACATTTGATTTACATTTTGACCTATACCTATCTTCCCATCTATCCTTGAACTTGACTTTCGAGAGCGAGACGAGAGATTAAACGAATTCAACCCTTGTACATCCAATAATTTGCATGTCTACTGAACGATGCCGCCCGATGCTAATTTCACAACAAACTAAACACAGCCAAAGTTGAACAAATCACCTTTGTTGTTCGCAAATAATTTTCACGTTGAATAAGCTTTTTTTGCCATCATCAAAGAACCAACAATCTAAAATCTTGAACTTTTGAATTCAAAAGAAAGTTGGAAAACAATCCAGCCAAGTCATCGCCGAGGAAGTTTGCGTGATGCTCCCAATTACTTTTTTGCCTTTATGCTTTCGTATTTCCCGCAGTTTCCACGCCGTTATATTATACCACCACCGGTTATTACAAAAAATGTGTAAATTGTGTCAACACCAGGAATTGAATCGATAAAAGAAGGCAAGCATCAACTCTTTGGCGATTTACGCGGGCGCCTCCGCAAGACTCGTAATGTCACGTAATGCACTAAGGACAAGATCTTTACTTTTCTCGCACCTAATCTAATATCTGATGCTACTTGCAACTCGACTTGCAACTTGCAGTCAAGTACGTGATGGAGAAAACTTTCGTGATATTGCATAACGTTTGTTTGAATGGGGGCGTCGCGTGAAGTGAGATTTTCCAAGAAACTATTTCGCACCGATCCGACAGAGTGCTTTCTTTTGGTGCTCATGCTACTGCTACTAATTTAGAATTTTCATTTAAAATTTTTGCCATCATCACGTCCGGAAAATGAACTCAATTTAAATTCAGATTTATAGCATGCAAGCTTTCGCAGAATGCGCAGTATACGGGGTGGCTCTTACTTCTCTGATTCTTGCATTGGTGATCACAAAACAAGAGTCCCATTCACGTAGTCTATAATCCTTGTGATATAATCCCCGTTTATCCAATCCTATCAAATAATGCACGCATCATCACGCGCATACATGCCTTTTCAATAAGACTGGATAAAGCCTAGTATTCTACTCGCTGGTAATGGCTTTTACTCATTCGGATGCTTTACGACACTCGCCAAAGCTCCTGCCGGCAAACTGCATTCTCATGAGTAAAAATCAATCATTACCCGCTTGTTGAATAATATAATATTATTTTGGAATAAGTGAAAGCAATATACGCTGGATCAGAGCTTGAACCTCTCCCCAAGAGATCCATCCCAACGTGAAGTGGTAACAATGGGAAAGAGCAAAGAGTATTATCGGTAACTATTCCATAGTGCTTCAGAAAACAAATTGAAAAAAAACCATTGCAGATAACAAATAAGATTCACTGGAGACTCCAATGCTGGGATAAACCACGAACACGTATCTAATTTGGCGGAAGAGCCGTTCGATTATGCCCGGAATGGGCCGGTCATGACGAGATCTTAGGGGACTTTCCGGCAGGGTGTGGAGGACGTTCTGAAATCTGTTCGCCGCTATGAAGGGGGCGTATTTGGATTGAGGCAGACGAAAGCGATAAGCAAGTGTGATTTGTGTAAATAGTAGGACAATACGCTGGGCATGGAGCCTTCGAAATCATGATATTAATGATACTTCGACATTGCAATTTAGCCGCTGTGAAAGAGCTCCGTAAGGATGAACCACCCTGTAGCTATCAGAGAGCAAAGTTTCTGAAAACACAGCGCCGCCCTATTCAATCTGAAATAACATCTGACAATACCAGTTGTGGAACTCATGAAGACGTTTTCATTGCTCGCGGACGTATCGATTTCGCGAGTGCATGGAGTAACAAGACTGAAAAGATAACAACAACTTCGAATCGCGGGTTATTAGAACATTTTATCTCTGTCCAATTATACGAAATCTCCAGCGTTTGTTGTTCCTCCCTCTCAACTTTTGGCTCCCGAACGAAAAAGTATAATTGCTTATGGCCTAATTTGGATGTGTTTTTGTTCTGTTTCAGTTTACATCATCGCAATCAGCCTAACTTTGGTGGATGGCCAACAGCAATATTTCAGAGTTCAACCCCGGGACATAAAGGTACAAGAGGGTGGCGAGGCCATGCTGGAATGCGAAGTGGCTAATTTGGCGGGTCAAGTGCAATGGACAAAGGATGGATTTGCCTTAGGTATGATATTATACAGTATAATTAAGATCTAGTAACGGTTAAATGGGCCTCGGCCAATTTCGGGGCTTTAGTGTGTAGGCAGTCGCACTGGGTCATCGCTTTTTGCTGTGTAGGCCCACTGCCCATACCCAGTCATTACCATAGCGCTCAATTATTATTCCAACATTTCGTTTTGAAATATGAACACTTAACACCTGGCGAAGCTCTGATGGTGCTCTAGAAAAATCACAAAAACAGGTTCCAGTAGCAGGAGCGAAATGATATATTTTTATTGCCGTTGCACACAAGCTGGTGTAAGTACGCATGCCTTATACTTATCGCCCGTTTCATGTTTTATTGTAAATACTTGTTGGTGATGCTTCGGTTCACTCCAAAGTGAAGGACGCTTTGGCGACACTGCATCCGAAGTTCAAAGAGCAACACTTGCCGTAAGGTCGGAACTTGTATTGTTCTGCACCGGAATGTTCTGAGTGACCGAATATTCGAGATCGAGATCTAACGAAACCTTGGAAGGCAGATTTGTACCTACAGGGTGTGTTCACGTACCGGGGACGAACTTCAAAGGTGGCACGCCGAGCCATACAGTTCCACTGGCGGTTTACTGCATCCATTAGATTGAAAGGTTTAGAATACCTTGCAGTGTGAAATAGTTCATTGCACAGGCTCGGTGCCTTGTTTATGCGGCAATGCACCTACCACTGTGTTTAAATAGGTCGTCAAGCAAGACAAAAGCTGCCAAAGGACCGTTTGATCAAACTCGACACTATAGTGTAATGTATCAATTATTTGCCACTACAAGATTCGCTGTTTGTCCAGTTCTTTGTGAATGCTTCCGATAAGTTCTTTAGAACATAACTGAACTGGAGGTTTTGTATACGATTATGTACTTTCTATTTATAAGTTCCAGAATGTCTTTGCATTAATAGATAGATAGATAGATAGATACGAGTAGATAGAATCATTTATTTTTTCAAGATGAAGACAGGCTCACATCATAAAATGCCTCTGTAGAGGCGTTGAACCTTGAACCATAAGTACATCCTTGTGCCATGTGTGATACAAATGGAAGTAATGTGATGTGCTGGCGCCTTAGCTCCCTTGTAAGCCAAGGGGAAAATATTCAGGGCTCAACATTTCAACGAGAAGCAAGATTCTTGCCTCAGTTTGGGTGGCTCTATGATGTAAGATCATTAAAACTAACCAGAAAAAAGTTCATTACAAAAGTCAAACTCCTATCAAATGAAATTTCTGTAGAGTTCTATCGATCGTCATTCGATTTGGAGACTCTGATGGCGATTTTCAAGATTCATTCAATTGAACGTTTCTGTTTTCATTTCTGGAATTATGAGACGTTGCTGTGAAATTTGTAGGTATACGAGCCTGGATTTTTAGGGTATCTGAGGTTTTCTGAAGATGTCAACAATTCTAAAATGCCTTTGATTTCAGTGATTACTGGATACTATGGGACGGATGATTCAGTTCTTGAAAAGTGATTGAGATATTGTTCATCTGTATAGTAGAGTTTTGAATCTCGAGAATTTTTTGGGTTTTTACAATAAACCCTTATGAGGAAATTTATGGTAGAGCATCACAGAGGAAAATCATGTTATAATAATATGTATTGAAAAATAATTCTCAAGAAAAAACAATCTTTCATTATTCAGCAACCTTATGGTCTCCTATTGAACATATGAAAAACGTTCCCTTCTACAGCCGCTGTTATTCTACTTACAAGGTGAAGTCAATTTTTTTCAACGGTAATATCACAAGTGCTTAGATTTTCACGATAATTTTGGCCAGGCAAGCGCGAGTGCTGGATGTAGCGATAAATGCCCGACTCCGTAGGAGGAGGGCATTTATCCAGGGACAACCAGCCCGAGGGGAACGCCTGGCCAAAATTATCTGGTGAAATCTCGAGTACGAGTGATATTTTGATGATTATTGCAAAAAAGAAGTCCAAAGTGACAGCTGTCAGATTTTGTTGTTCACATCAATTTTATTCTGTTGTCATTGACAGTGGGATTTAGATAAGTGAATATTATCCTTGTAGGTCTAATAATCAAGGGCGTTGTGTGTAATAATCCAATATATATTTTATCTGATCGAATCAATGCAGACAAAAACCATTTCCGCCTCTGTCACAGGTCTACGACCTCTTATTCAAGATATAAAAATGTCACATTTCTCAAACTGCTTATCTATTTCAATGGAGAGTTTAGAGTATTCAGCAAAACATAATAAACATTCAGATTTCTGCAATCACTGAAACTACTGGCTATTATAGCACAAAACATTCTTGTGATTTTTGTTATGCGAGGAGTTGCTAACGAGAATTGTCCTAGCAACTCCTCGCACAGCAAAAGTGGTAGCAAAATTAATGATAATAAATTGATAAATAGATTGTTTTCCTCGTTCTCAACCCTCTTTTTGGTTATAGGAGTTTAAAATAGGAGTAGCAAAATATGATTCATCGTCGGAGTCATCGTAGAAATGCAAATTTTTCATATGTGTTGCAGAAAATTCTAAGCTTTCCACTTCAAGTATACTAGATTCCTTTTCTGAGGATTATACTCAGTCAAAATAAATGAAAATTTATCTAGTTATCACCGAATAACCTTCTTTCTGTGCCTTTCCGGGCTCTGCGCCTTCTGGTTTTCTGATGAAGCATCACCTCTAAACCATCGCTTATTTGTCTCGAGGGATTCTCTGTAGTCTCTAGTGCTGTTTTAAAACATCAGTTAGCTCTCTGCAAATCTTTGTTGAGGCCTATATTCATCTTTCCTTATATTATGCTTTTGCAAGTAGTCATTTCAATCTCTCAGCCCAACCTCCAATGAGGGCTTTAATGTCATTCAGTCGATGGTCATCGGCCTGATTCTGTGAGGGAATGGTTATGGTAATCATAGAGCTTACGATGAAATTGCTAGGGCAACGGGCCTTCCTATTGGCTGTCGTCATAGCTATTTGATAGTAAGCACGGTGATTACCACAACCATTCCCTTATACATAGAATCAGGCCGAATAAGTTGATTGCCAGATTAATTTTAAAGCTACCGATCACCATAATGCCTAATCGTAATCAAGTTTTCAAGCTTAGAAGAGACTACAAGCTTCCAGTAGGTATATCATTCTCAAGGCAGACGTTCCTCAACTTAATAATATCAGATAACCCTATGTCCAATAATGTCCTATGTTTCGGTTGAATTGAAGTGAAGTGGAAATATAATACGTACCGAGATTTCGTCAATAACTTTAACTTCCGAGCCAATGCATAAACCCCGTTCTTACACTGAGATAGTGGTAGTAGTAAAATGGTGACGAGGAATATTTCTTGTCCCGGAATTTGGATGGAGTCAGCTTTATTTTGTGCCGTGCCGGTTTTTACGGGATGTCAATTACGTGGCTACAAGTCGAGTTGTTTTATGTGTGGCAATATATCCACCCTCTGTGTCCATAACAAAACTACGTTTTTTTTTTACGGAGACATGGATGAATCCGAGTAGCTACACCGAAAGCCTTGGATTTTTGGATGTCTTTGCGCGCCGACTTTTATGAACTCGGTGCACTGTTATAGTTGTTGTGGACCGAAGTACCAGAGGTCTTTATACAGGTGTCCCAAATTGCTCGATTTCGAAATGCTGACAGATTTCTGTTCAACGTCGGTAGCAGAACCAAAATTATTAATCCCAACTACTTATACCCGATGTCATCTCAAAACAAAATGTGAAATGAATATTCTTGTAACTCAACGACTCATTGACTGTATATTTATCAAGCAATTATTCACTTTGAGTTTAAAAACCTTTCTTTCAATGGATAATCGAAATGCATCTGTCAAATTTTGGAATTTGACAGTTCCAAGGTCGCCATACCTATTGATTTTCAGTTGAATTATAAAATCGGCGTAATGAAAAGCGGATAACACGTTTTAAATTTTTTGTCCATGATATGGTTGAATAACTGAATAATTCCGTGTGCGATTTAGAACACACTGTAATCTGGGGTGTAACGGTGTATGCTGTGTGTGTATGTGTGTGTGCAGATTCACCTGACGATCATTACTCGGGGCCTCTGCTTTAATAATTTGCAGGTTTTAGTGCCTATTTGAGCGTTCTGATTATGCCGCAGGGTTCTCCTCGGTGATTCCTGGCTTCCCTCGATACTCCGTGATCGGCGACCGTCGTCACGGCGTCTATAACCTGAGAGTGAGCAATGCTTCCCTGGAGGACGACGCCGAATACCAGTGTCAAGTTGGACCGGCGAGGCTCCACAAGGCGATCCGGGCGAACGCCAGGCTCAACGTCATATGTAAGTACACAAAGACATTCCCGCAGACCCAGAAATATCTTCATCAAAATACATTTTTTATGCGTTTCGCCCTTTTATGTTTCGTGTATCTGTTGGCTGAATAATTTAGTCTCCTGTACACAATAACGACCGCAGAGCGATCAAAAAGGTCATGATGGCCGTATAAAGCGCGACCGCTTGCTCTTCGCCGCCCGCACAAAAACCGCCGCCGCGTATCTTTCTTTTGTTTTATTCGTTGCTGTTGTTGTTGTCGTAATTATTATTGTCTTTGCTTTCGCGGATAAACAGTTTATAAATTCTTTGGGTGAATTTGTGCGATGCCATCTTTTATGAGGTAAATGGGAATTGAAACTAATTACAGTTACCTGTCCGAGAGAGAGAGAGCGATAGTAGGGACGCGATAAATACTTAACGTATTTTGTCCTGCCTCCCGCCTGTTGCCGCCCGCCACTGCCGCTATATACCTATCGCCTCTTGGTATATACGACTTCCCTTCGTTAAGTTAATTGTAAGGCGATTAGGAAATTTTGAACCATTGGAGATTATTAGCATCACGTAGAGAACTGTTTGCAGGAAATTCTTGGCGGAGCGGATTATATCTGAATTCAGAATGCGTCCGCTCTTCTTTACTCATCAACATTTAAACATTTAATGTTGATTGCCTTGAGTAAATGGCGCGGACGCACTTTGTCAACCGTTTTCATTTTACCTGGTTTGCAGTTAAAATGATTGCCGGTATACTGAGAGGTCTGTTTCTCTGCTCCATGCCCCTCTCACATGAACCTGTGCACTGGTCCACGGAACCAGGCGATCGTATGAGCAACTTACGATACTTTTCGTTTCTTCGCCATGATAGTGTCACTATTGAAAAACACCGGTGAAGATGTCATTCTCGCGTTCGAAAGTGAGTTTAGTTGTGAATCCTGCAGGACTTCGAGTGGCTGTCTGGTTGCAGCACTCCAAAGAGTCCATCTTTCGATTTGCATACTTTTTTGGGCCACTTATATCGATTTTTCCATAATAAGCAATAAAATCTGGGCGGCGCTTTTGGGATTCGATTTATTAATTTTGCGATGTCACAGTCCTCTGTGATTTTGGAAATAGAATAAAATTTAAAAAAAGGTGAATCATGCCGTTTTCTGCGTCGTTCTGAAAACAACTCCAAATTGGCCTTATTTTAACTTTTGGAAAAAATGAAAAACTAGCTCACCCTTTCAGGCAAAATCAACCACTTGGCTCCTCAACTCTCTCCTCGACTCTCTCACTAGTCACCACAAACTTTCATTCTCAAAACACATTACATATTTTGATTTTGAGAAACAAAGGATGTATGTAAAAAAAATCAGATGAAGAGAAAAGATTTTTGCGGAAGAGATGCTAAAATATGGATAAGTTGAAACATTGCTCTTGGCATCACATCAACGATCAAGCTTGTATTTTGCCTTCACAGAAAAAATGGAAAAAGTTGTGTGACTGTATTACTGGTTGCCTGCTGACTGACGATTGCTCCTAACTACGCTGTATCCTACACTTCAAAGCTCCATCAACCTTTTCAATGCATTTTTTGGGACGATTGCCCAATGCCTGCCTATAAAGGTTGGGACAAAGGTGTTGGTCATTACACGATTATAGGTGCATTTTCTGGTAGGCTCCTAGTTTTTTTGTTGTTTTGCCATCGCCTGCCCTCTGTTTTTCGAAAACCGCCCCAGCCCATAATATTTTCCGTATTGGTTTCATAATTTTGAAACTTTCATGAGGTATTTAAGCTCACTTTTTATTATCTTTATTACTAACAGAATTGCTCGCACTTTCGGGAGCTACCTTTATTGTCGTCCCCAAAGTGATGGTGAACAGAAGACAATACATCTGCAATTAGCAACGCAAATTTATTGATGTCAAAACAACTTTTAATGCGCCCAGCGATGAACAAACTCATCTTCGAAAGTTGTTTTTTTTTTGTTACACGGCCGCGTAAGCCGCAAAAAAGAAAACCGTTTTTCGGTCCAGCGCCCGCATCGATAAAATGTTTATTAATTAATATTTCGTTTCAAAAACATGCCGGCCAACAAAACGACACTGGGAGCTCGTGCGCCTGGGCTGGCGCTAAATTCATCCCCATACATTCGGCTAAATTGTTGAAACTTCAAATAATTAATCCAGAGAGCAGAGAGAGAGCGCTTTCTCTCCATCTCCCCCGCTCAAACTGTTTGCGGATAAAAACGTCATGCGCCGCCATTCAAACCGGCCGCAAGTTTTGCAATTAAAAATCTCCACCGCCGGACTGAAATTAATTATTTCCCGACAAGCGATGACACTGCACCGGCTAATTAAATGCTGATATGCACTTGAGCTCTTCGGGCTACCTACCGGAAGAAACTTGTTGGAATATAGGCTCTGAACGTCGATGTAGGTAAACTGCTGAATCGCAAGCATGCTCACTAAGAAGTAATATCGATTGAGTAATTGGACCATCAATAACTTCGCGGTCACTAATTAAGAAATTCCAAAACGTTTGAAATATGGAAGGAATTTGTTTGAGTGTATCAAATTGAACTAAATGGGCATGAGGTGATTGATCGACGCGCTTCGCATTTATTATATTGGTAGTAATGGCGGAAGTGATTATCAATAAAATTACAAAATTAGATTGAAGCTTAGATAGACGTGTATATTTCTAGCCAATCCTGATGATGGAAGATTGGCCGTCAATTAACTTGTATTATATTAGGTACCTTCGCAGATATAGGCAAAACACTGATGGTAACTTTTTATTGCTGAATGTCAATTTGATTGCATTTTTGTCATTTTACTTGAGTCATCCAGGCATTAAATGCCTATATCTTCAACGATCGATTATCTGCAAATTGCGCAAATGAGTAGTAGAGCCTTGGTAAATTTAGTTGAGTATCCTCATAACATTTTTTTTCTTCCGTTATAACGTCCAGTTCGTCCAATGGCAGTGCTGAACGGTGTCATGTGTTTATGATTGTTAACTGGACTAGGGTAGCGACGATCATGTCAAAAATCATCAAAAAGTGGATCAGATTGAAGGTGTGCTTTGTAACAATACATCATTTGATTGAGCCGCGTGAATTCATAGTGTACCCGTACTTGATTGTCTTTTCAATTTTAGTAGCAAAGCAACTTTATGAGTGAATAATTGACAGCTATAGATACTCAGAGCAGCGGAAGTGGTTATCAATAAAATTTCAAACGTAGATTGAAGCTGAGATAATCCAAGATGCATTTCTATCTTGCAAAGCTGCGAGGTCAATCAACTACCTATGCGCTTTGACACTTACATTCAACAAGATAGATTACTTTTCTTGGTCGGAGCGCGCTCTCTGCGGTTCAGGAATCATCCCCGGCACATTTGCATGAAATCCGTCTCTGGGTGTAGGTATAGAAACGGGCATGGAGGCGAAGAGAGTGTAATGAATGGAACTTTTGAAACTGACAGTGCGGGTTCCGTTAAACTAATTTAGAGTTCGGCTTGTTGGATTATTCAATTTGTTAGGTTAAATTTACATGAGAGGTAATATTATGTGGAATTACAGCGGACCTGTAATTCCAGTTCAAGATTCTTGTATAATTATTCAAACATACCCGCGCGCCGCACACAACATATGGGCGGCGTTGGGATATATGCGAGGATGGGAAAGCAAACTACTGATGCCATTATCTCAAGAGCGCAGCAGAGTTATCGGGAAACTGCGAGGCTCTCTCTCGCCATAAAAGCATCATCATCTCGGGATTTCTTGCGGTGACCTGCTGTATAAATACGATATGAAATATATTGACTCGCCTAATTTTATGACCCTGTTTTTCATATGGATATATAAGGAAAATGTATCAGAGTGTTTCATTGTGTTGCAGCCAAAATCGATAATGCGCGCGGAGCTGGGGGCGGATGCCCTACACAAACTAATTCAAAAACTTTCAATGAACAGTGAAGCCGAAACGGACCGTTGGTCAGTAAGTTTGGGAGACCGGGTTTTGTCGAAACTAATTGAAATGCTGGCGTATACACTACTGGAACTTAAACATGATAAGAACGTTTGAATAGTTTCCCTGCGCAAAAAGTTGCTCGCGGACTTATTATTCAATAACTCAAGAAACCCATCGTGCTCATGGCTGCACCCATCAATACCCTGGCCTGCGAAACTCTTCAACCGTTCTTCCATATGATAAATCCACTCAACTTTGATTCGGTAGCCGACGATGCAAGTGGCGGCGTAAATTCGGCAGCAAGCACGGCTGGCAGTGGAAACTCCAGCGGCAGTGGAACGTGAAAAATAATAAAAATAGTGTGGCACTACATCCCATTGAGGGACTGGGCCCACAAGGCTGAAGGTTAGAGCTTCCGTTCTTTGTATCTACTACACGTGGGAAATAGCGACGGAAATGGGCAATAGCGCCGAAGGACGAACTCACCATGATTTGCCATTCCGCAGCGCAAGCAGTGCTTTATTTATCTGTAAAAGATGAGCCGAGGCGGCCGGCGGCGGTTTTTCACTCGTGCAGTATGGTCGGTACGAATCCGGCGACAGAAACGAACAAGTTTTCCGCTCGAAACGATTTATATAGCTTGTGCTTATTGCCGGAAAACTTTATCGAAAAAAACACGAGTCCACACATAAACGGGTGGTGGCAACACCAAAATTCCCAGATCTTACCAGAAGTAACCAGGAAATGGCACACGCGCAACTGGTGGTGTGCATTGAAGCGAGCCACCGTCCGTACGAAAATCCGAACGTAACAACCACTCACTGGTTGGATTTGAGTGAAATTCTCCTTATGAACGAATGAATCATTCGAAACAAATTTCTGGCAAGTTACAGCCAAATATCTCAACTGTTTATGAATTAGTAAAAAAAAGTAATTAATAAGTCGAACTTTGAAAGGTTGTATCTACATTATTAAGCGTTCGAGAAGCATGTTTTCATGGTCAAGTCAGCTCCATTTTCAATACGCTATCCACCCTTGAAATTTATAGAGCCTAAATTGGGACATCTGTATACACTCATAAGACTTGGGTACTTGATTGCTCACAGTTGTACTCTAAGCTCGGTATGAACTATACTCTGATAAAGTCATCAGCAGGTCATTTAAAATTTCTGTACCAATTGCGTACCGTGCCGACACAACACGTACTATTTCAGCTATTTGTTATTAAACTATACCGTGAACTCACATCAAAAGGTCTTTCTTTAGAAACATTTAAACCAAGCACCATAACGTTTTAGAATAACCGCACAAAAGGGTTTACCGTATGTGTATCTACGTACTATTTACATACTCGTACATACATCAAATTTGCTTTATTAAGCGCAGAGTGAATAAACAACTCTCCCCCTATATAAAAAAAAACGCCCAGATTTTCCTCACTCTGTGGGAAAATTGTCCGCATGGCTGGACCAATTTCTGCCGCAAACAACATCCAGATTTCTGGCTGTTTCACAATATAAAACATAACCGAGAGCATTATAGTGGGCTCTCTCCTCTTGTGTTCTCATCCTCTTTGCTGGATGTCTCTTCGCTCAAAATTCCAAACAAAATTAAATCGGCGCGACGCGCGGGGCAATCCTACTTGTGTTCCGGGAGGCCTGCCGACCATCATCATCATCATGGCAGAAAGACAAAAACACTTCTTAAGGAGGGACTTAAAGATGACATCAAATTTGTCGGTTTAAAATTACGCGTCCCAAAGAATTTCATTAAGCCTGCAATAAAGAAACATTACACCTAATGAAGGTACCCCCATATCTCCCTACACGTGCACTGTTTATTAAAGCCCTAACTTTAATTTATTAACTGCTCATTTCGCCCTTGTTTAGCACTCTTGAATAATAAGTGCCCCGCGGACATAAAGTCGAGTTATAATACGAAATAAAAGTGTTTACGTTTTGGTATATAAGTCTACGGCGAGTGAATTCGAAATGGGGAAACGTTAGTAGTGCAGTGCGGATACGTTTCAATTTAAAACAGTTTATGTGGAATTTGGGGCAGCGGAATGGAACTTGGTTGAGGAGTTTCAAAGTTTGGGATAGTGCCTGGACAAGCGTCAAGAACTCGAGAAGCGGAGTATGGGGGACATTTTTCTCGGATGGGAATTCATATACAAATAGAGCAAACTTGATCTTGACCTGATAGACGCATATGCATCGTCGGGCTTCAGTCTAACGGCAGAAGACCGGTATAGAACTTATTCAAACTTGGCTGGCATCTTGCATAATAATTTAGCACTTTGCTCGTTGTTTTGTGAGGCTCGAGGTCGACCGAGTTCGAGTAATGACCCTATAAGTTTCCTGGATAAAGGACATGTTCCCGCAAGACACCTTACTACCTGCAGGGGCCATTCACGCAGCGTGTTAGGATTCGATAGTAACGCAATTGAAGCTACAGTCAATCTATTGTAGAGTGCGATTAACAACAACAAAATTATTAGAGTTATCTGAAGAAACCAAATGATTATTCAACGATTCGAGCGACTGATGGACTGATGGCCAAAAGTCCGAATTTTTTTGACACCCAAGCCAACCCTTATGTTCGTTTGCTGATCGCATAGTACCTATACTTTTTGGCTTGAGTATAAATTTATAGAGCATAAGTAGAAGTGGGATGGAATAAAGAATCGCGACAAGCTCACTTTTGAAAAATTTGGAAAAAAGACGTGGTTCAGCCTTTTCTGGCCGACGCGACGTCTCTGCAATGGGCATGATGAAGGCAGCAGAGGCGAAAAGGTAAACTAAACTTGAAATGGAATAACGGAATACAACCGTTTTTTTTATTAGGTCTCCGTTTTCTACGTGAAAAGTACTACTTCTTCTTTTTAGTCAGGTCACTTAGGTTATTCGGCCTAGATGACAGTTGACAAATGACACTGGACTTTGACACTATTATTCATGTTGCTATAACAGCGACGTAATCGCCCTCCACATGCGTTAGACTGATTTAGCAATTAAACATTTTTCTGCCAGCCTGCTTGCCTGAGTAGATTACGAACTGCATATAGACGCGCGGCGCTTGGATCAATTTCTCGGTAGCCCAGAGGCAAATTACCACCAATTTCGTATAATTGCCATTCAACATCCTAAATCTGAGCGCTCTGCGTAACAGGTGGGCCTTGTCAAGCCCTCGTCATCCCTCTCGCTGATGCAAGAAAGGTTTAGGTGCGGGTGCTCTGATGTAATTTTTCATAGTAGATACAAAGTTCCTACTGTGTCGCTGGATTTTAAAGCATATTTGCCGTCGTCGTCGTCGCGATGTAAATTGCTTAACTGGTTGCTTGTGTGCTTGTCTTGCTCTAAACTTATCTATACATATATAAAGCCAGCTATCTTGCCGAATGAAAGACTGTTGCAATAATGCCTTCATGTCGCCAATGAAATTTAGTGAATTTAACAGCGGGGGAGGGAACATAGAGAACACAACGCCGTCGTCGGCGTCGTTAAATCTTCACGAACATGTGCTCCAGTGTTGATAATAAAAGCTGGAAACATGGAATTGAAGTGATTAAAAATGAAGTGGTAGAGGGACAGAACGCGCAGACTGCCCTAGCCCTTAGTTTTATGGCAGCGACACAAGAAAAACTGGCGTTCGTACTGAACGGTGGGTGTTCCAGCATTGCGATTCCGCTACTCCTCACTTCGCTCGATGTTTTTCAAATGCAAAAGAAGTCTTACGAGTATGTGTAATGTGAGCGCGAAGGCCAAGTTATCATTCTTTGATTTGGTTCATTCGAATTCAATTGCTGTCTGATTTATTACTTGCATGATATATAGACAATACAAATAGAGAAGACCATATGTTATCACCACCGTCGTCACGGATATTGGGGCATCAAAAATCAGCCAACCTTTTTTTGAATGATGGACTCGCCTGGTTCCTACGCAACCGTAAAAATCCGTGACGACATATGGTCCTTTCTATTTGTATTGTCTATACATCAATGTAGTTCGATTTGGTTGCCATTATGATTCTGCACGACTTTCGGTCCGCCTGATGGTACAGCTACGATGAGTTGCACTAATAAAATTATGCAAATTTCCAATTCCGCATTTCATCGCACAACGCCGAAACTAACAGGGACGTCTAATTCGAATCTAATTCCGGCGGCTCCCACCCCCGGCTAAGAAAATTATCTTAAAAGTTAACGTTTACGATCATGATCTCCGCCCGGAGGTATTGAGCGCCACAGCAGCAGCCGAATTCCCGACGGAATAAGGTACAGCAAAGTATGAGCAATAATGGCGTCATAGCCGGGGTAATAAGCAGTTTGCGACAACATAACCTCAAATAATCATCGCGTTGCTCCAAATAACCATCCAGGACCATTGACGTCATCCTGTCACACATTATTGCGGAGCTGCCGAGACGAAGGTGGTAGGTGGTGGTGGGCCACTATAACCGAAGAAGGAGCCAGGAACGCGGCAATTTTGCCGTCGACAACACGCCATGGCCCGGGTTTATTCTAGAAAAGGAGCGTGGCACGAGCGAAAAGGAAGAAGGCCCAGGTACGTGTATCCAACCGGCGGAGCATCAGCTCACATTTATGCTAATTTGTTTATATCATCAGAGGAGTACGCGACAGGTGCTCGAAATTGCACCGTTAAATTAATTCATTGCAAATGCATGACAAGCAACGAACATCTTTCCAGTTCATTTGGCCCTTATTAGACGATAAATATTTATTCATTTGCTAGGCGGCGGGTGGGCTGCCGCCGCCGCCCCCGCCAGTAATGTTCCCAAATGTTGCCTCCAATGGTAAATTATTTCACATTACGTTAAGTACTTGCAGAGTATAGTAGTGTACGCCGGGGCTAGAAATAAAGGGCTTTGCTCTGGTTTCGCTATGGCGTACACACACACAATGGCTGGATCGTGGTTTAGTCGATTCATTACACACATTTTCCGGACAATTCGCGGAGGAGGTGGTTACATAATTTCCACAGACATGCGTTCCCCCATGTCTACTGCATCCGGTTCCTATAGATCTGTTCCATTACGTTCCGTTGTCATGTCCCTTCACCACTGTTCATCATCGTCTCAGTCCTCAACCAAATCTGCAAAAACGCTAATGGACAAATTAATGTTATTTGGCTATATCCAGTGATCCAGCGCTTTCAGTGGAACTGTAAAGAATTGTTTGTTAGATATACTTGAAGCTTGATACCGCAGGTTCAAATCTTCTCCAAAACTACTTAGAGATAGTTTTCAACTGTACCTCCTCAACTAACATTTTTTGTTAGAAAAAGGGACTCACCAGTGTCTCGTCCTCGTGATTCATCTATCGGGGCTGATTCTGCTGGATCTTCACTCTTTCGTTTTTGTCTGGTTTGGTAGAATAAAAAATGCCGTAGATCCCTGTGGCGTCAGTTGGTATCTACTGATAAAGGTATACAACATACATTTTATAATAGTCTCCTTGCTTCGGCATAATACAGAACTACCCTTAGTCGTCACAACGGAGATGACACCTTAGTTATGAATAAATAATTATTCATTATAGTCTGAACTGTACGGGGCTTATTCCCTCGCGCTTGACATTTCCACCATTACAAGTACTCATCGCCTTTTATTAAAGCCATACAATGGTCCATTTTTTATTGGGGTTGATTTCGAAGCATCGTCAGCATGTGTGGAGGAGGCTTTCTCTTTGAGTTACTCTTGTGAGATGACGAGCAAGCGCGCACCCTTTTATACCTCAAGGCACCAAAGTAGACATTAATCTTTCAATAAGCACATCCGGAGGCGCTAGAAACCCGTAGACTTGAAAAGATTCAAACAACAGTTAGGGCTGTACGGTCGAAGGCTTACTTTGGTGATTGGAAGTTGACTTCTCTTAGTTATTTCAAACCTACAGTTACCCACAAACTGAGATCCCTACAGGCATAAAAAATCTCGTCTGAAAAAACCTCACTTTTTTCAGAAAAAAAGGTTGAAAATTTGGGCAGCAAATTGTGGAGTTTAAATTGAAAGATGACTTGTGACGTAGTAAACCTGTTCTGCGCTTCGCACTAGGTAAGTCAACACAAAACACGACAATGCAGCATCTTTTTGTATATTGTGCAATTTATGCATCAGAAGGAAACAATTTGGTTTCCTATTTATGATGGCAGTTCACTACATATCTGGCAATTTTGAATCAGAGAACCGGGTAACGTTGCCAGAGAGTTGCCATGTCAAATTCTGTTTAATATGTTCAAACGACATCTCCTTCAGACTCTGTGTTTGTGTCTCTCCTGTTTCCCCTGGTTCTCATGTGGAAGTGTCGTCCAAGTGATTTATTTCGAAAGATTGCCCAAACAATCGTTTCTACTTTTCCGAAAAATAACTGCGCTTCCCGAGATCGCAACTCCTAAAGAACTAGGTGGCTCCATGAGGCTTGTGGTCGACACCTATGCGACAAAAGTATTTTCACGTCAATAGAAGGACGATGATTCAGACAACTTGCTGCAGACAGAGATCATTCCAATGTGCTTAGGTGAAATACCAAATCGTTCAGGTGATGTTCTTTTTACAACTTACAACCAGCAGATCTTCTTACCCGCGTCAGCTTGACACAAGCTGGAACCTGACTTGAGTCTGCAAACAATCGGCTTTCCTCCGACTTATGGGATCTTTGGGGATTTTATCCTGCCCAACCCCGAATATTTACATTTCCCTCATGCAGCAGCAATCGTTTCAAACACCAAACAGAAAATATTGAGGTTGATTGGCACACGTTGACTGTTTCCCGACGTTCATCTGTCTACCTGGTACTGTTCTTGTTGTTGCAAAGTTGTTTTCAATACTTTCTCAGCTGGAGCTTGGGTAGGTAATTTTGCATTGGCCAACGCCGATAAAATTTAATTTTGTATAAGACCCCACTGTGTTGGTGTTGTGACTCTGGGATCCTTCTGAAGTAAAAATTACTTTGCGTACTCAGGTTCAAGGGACCCTTGAAGATCCCTAGCTCATTTGATTCAATATTCTACCGCTAGAGCTGACACCATTCGGCCATAGTTATTCCTATTCTAATCCCCCTGCAACTTGTGTTACCAAAAAACTTGAGCAAGAACATAGAATGGTTGAACACTCACGTTGGACAAAAAGGATGTGTTGGCAATAAGGGCACGACTTTTCATGAGGAAGATGTGGAAATGTTAATGGGACACTCTTCAACATCTTCCAATGTCCTGTGATCCAACTTCGTGTTTATTCAATGACTTTGTCGCTCCGCTCGATTTTTATCTTCTAGCCCATTTCTGTATTTTTATCTCTTCTGTTCTTTATCCTGGGTTGGCATAAAAAGTCCTTCGTCCAAATAATACATGTAAGTCAAACGGTTCGCAAAACCGACATGATTATGTTATCCGCCAGCACCCCCATACATCCACACAGACAAAACTAAATCATTGAAGCCCCATTTACAAATTAATTGCGGTTATTCCAATTAAATCGTGTTTATTTTCGTTTCAGAATGCGTAATCAAGCTCCAAATTGAGTCGCATATTGACTTGGTTGATTAAATATTATAATGGTGGAATCTTTGGGAAATATTCACGATTTCGTATGTACCAAAACCGACAAATGGGAACATGCCATAAGTCTGTTGAAATGAGGAAAAAAATGGTGGTAATGAAGCAGAGCTCGCCTACTTACCTGGAAAACTTTACGAGCATCCTTTTTTATGCAAATTTCTCAGCGAAAAATTGAAAAAAGCCTCCGAAAACATCATAATGAGAAAATTGTTGCCTAATCAAATTTCGTTGTGTAGGCAGGCCGTATAAGAATTTTATTAAGTAATACAATATCTTTTCATTAAAACATAAATATTTGCCCTCGTAACTTTATTAATTTCGTCGTTACGTCTTTGAATACACTGGGTGTCGGCGCGCGTGTACAGGGGACACAGAATTAGCTCGACCCAGTTGCTCCTGACGTTTCCTAACATTTATGAAATTTTATTATTCCTACATGAACGTGCCCCAAACGTGAAACTATACAGCTACATCACGTCATATATCAAGAATTCTATAAGAAAAGAATCACCTGCAATTCAAACACAACAATGGGCAAAAATCTTCTTGAGAACCACCCATCATTAAAACAATAATTACAATTCATTAGGTGGAAGCTCTGAATGGATGTTGATGGGATATACGAAATGGGAAACGTTTGATTGTCATATTGTGAGTAGGAAGAATGTAACGTTATAACGGTTTGACATCTTTCGAATTTCAAAATGCTGTTCTTTCCTTCCTTTCCGGTTCTTTGTTATATTTCGCTTTCAGTGCCATTTATACACTCAACAACACTCAGCGCCGATCTGTAGGGACATAAATTCAATCTTGTTTTAATTGGATTCGTCATGTCTGCGAGGAAAAAAAATCAATTCGAAAGCCTGAGCTACCGTATGTGTGTGTGTGTCTGACTGTGTGAGATGTAAGGAACAGTAATGAGAATTGTCAATTTATCACTTCGGTAGCCTCGGAGTGGAACTTGGGGATCGTGAAATATTGTACAATTAGTCGGCTAGAAGCGCTGAAAAAGAATTTTAAGTGTGTTTACTCTTGGAGCGTGTGCCTGCATACAAAGCCTTAATAGTTGGTGGAAGTGGGAATTGGAACAAGTGAGATACCCCCCTGCTGCTGATGCTGGTCCAAATGGAAGGCGGTGGCACTGGAATGAGGTGGATTTTTTGTTGTTGCTGCCTGTTGTGTTGTTGTTGTTGTTGTTGCCGCCATGTCTGTCATTTCGCGCTTCGCGAAGAATTTGTGCCATAAAGCGTGAAATGGATCCTGTTTATTTACCTACGGCGTTGATGACTTTGAATTTTTAATTGAAATTTTCTCAAGTACCCTCCAGGGTGCGCGGTGCACTTCAGGTGTGTGCTCAGTTTATTTTTAAACTGGAGGTCATCAACGCTTTGCCTTCAACTTTTAACCGTGTTGGTCCAGGAGCGGCAATCGCAAAATGGCGGCC
Organism: Anaspis maculata; assembly: GCA_949128115.1. Taxonomy (NCBI): domain Eukaryota; kingdom Metazoa; phylum Arthropoda; class Insecta; order Coleoptera; family Scraptiidae; genus Anaspis; species Anaspis maculata. Next base: position 68,333,992 of record OX421963.1, on the reverse strand, counting down.
AAAGTTACCGGCCCGCATTAAATATTTCGTATACTTAGTTTTTAGTGGCCGGAAACTTTATTGTAATCAGCGCCAGCGTCAGCTTTGGAGTAAATATTGGCTAAACAAAATAGTTAAACGGAATCGTTTAGTTAATAACTTCTAGCAAATTCAAACATAGCGCGGTAACTTACCCAGAACCAGGGCGTCGTCGGTTCTATCGGAGTCTTGAAGGAGCTGAAAGAGTGACGACAAGCGACAAGGCAAGTGTACTGATAAGCAAAATCAGAGGAATGATTTTTTTTCATAAATCTCTCACCGACCCAACTATCCGTCACATTTTTACAAGATTATGCAGGAGGAAAGCAGGAGAGGTATTCTTGAAGGCCTTGAGGTTGCAGGTATGTCAACCTCAGCAATACAGAATGACATGATTTAGGACGGACCAGTGTACTCAACCAATTTCGTAAGGTTTTCGATAGAATTTATGAGGTTGTCTCCATGACTGCGAGAAGTTCAATTACGGTACAATTTTTGCTTCACATTCTATGCAGTCCTTTTGTATTGAAATTCTGATAATCGAAAGACATGTCTGTTCTCAAAATTGTCAAATTATGCAAGATCAGCCGCATGTATGACAAATGTGGCCCAAGTTTGAGGCATACAAGTTTTCCATCACAAAAAAGTCATGTGACTATTGCAAGTTGACTTAAAGGAGGAGGTAAAATTTGAGCAAATTGAATCAATATTTCTGAACCTTCAAAAGCATTTGCTGAACTATTTGGTTCCAAAAGAAATCATTCTTTTACCGTTCTTGCATGATATGATGATCAGGTGGCTGTAAGGGAGTTATTAGTGGACTACAGTCCAAAAGTTGGGACTATTTGCTGCTATAATCTCAGTTGAGCCCTTCTTTGTAACTTCTTACTTTTTTTTTACTTCTAACTAAAAATGTTTTCAAATAACACCACATGTTCCAAAAAAGTTTCACGAACAACATTTTACCAGATGAAGAGATACAGGCAAAAATTCTACAAAGACTACAGCAGGGAGTGTGAAGCAATCACTGAGCCTCCACATTCAAGACTTCAAGCATACTCCTTCTGCTTAGCTCATACAAGATGTTGAGGAAATCTACAATTGGTTGGGTCGGTGAGAGAGTCCCAAAAAATCGTCTCGCAATTTTGCTCATCAGTTAATCATAACAGAGCTTAAGTTGTAAATCTCATACACCGCAGATGTTTGCAAGGATTTGAAACTCGAAATAACATGATGAACCTAGTGTGTCCAGCTACATCGCAACAACTTGAATCTGCTTTGACTTCAAACTTCGAAGCCAGCTCCAGAGGCAGAGCTCCGCACAAACCCCTCCAGCCTTCAGTCTAGACTTGATCGAATTAAAGGCTAACTCACTAACGAATTAACCGGCGGGAAGTTGACAAGTAAAAGCTAATTGTTGCACTTCATTTTCAACCAGTAGGTAACTTCAAGATCTTGAATTTGAGTTGCCCTGTCTGCATGGCTTGGAAATGCAACAACAAATAAATCCAAAGTTCAACACCAGTGATTGCGGTCGCCGCTTCCGTTTCCTATTGGAGACCAATTGAGGCAAACATCAAAAAGTCATGAGCTGGTTGTGCTTCCATGTCACGTTCACTGGTGGTGACTCTGTACCGTCCAGAGTGACTGCTACTGGGGGTAATGCTGTCGCGGGCTGCAGCAGCGCAGTGTGCTATAAATTGAAAATATAATTTAACGACTTCCTCGTGAAGAGGAATCCGTAAAATTCACCTTGGTTAATACCCATGTGCATATCTCAGACGCGGAGTACGTGTGGGATTCGCCGGCGTAGTCCCTCCGGTGGCGTGCGGGATCGCAGCCTCAGTGCTATCAGGAACAGGGAACAGGGCGAACGGTAAATGCCGTGCATTGTAAATAGGACCGGTAGATTGTACGATAATACAATGGAGTTACAGGCTTTGTGTAGGGTATCATCAGCTGCACTATCCACCGCCATTGTACCGGGCATTATGGAGACACTACCGAACGGGAACAATGTTCGCCCCCCGACCCAGCATTGTGAATCTCGGTGCTCTGTGTGTGTTGCGTTGACTAATTGGTGGGAATTAAGTCATTGCACATGCAGAGAATGCAAAATTCTTTTTTTTTCCCTGCTTCTGGTTTCACCGTTCGGCGGCGAGGAAGCTGCGGAAGGCAGCGATCGATCCACTTTCGTCTTCGTCGACAATTAGGCCTTCAATGGGGCGCGCGTTCGGAAGTTCTCTCTGTGGCTTCCCGTGAAATTACGCGGGCAAAGTCTCGCCAATAAGATGCATCTCCTCGCATTGCCGTGGTGTGCGGCTGTGATGCTGCTGCTGGATATATGCTATGGGTTGATGCTACACACCAATTGAAGACGCTAATGACAAAGAAGTTCCCAGTCGAATTGTTCCTGGTGGCGGTGCGACGGTGGCGGTTTTAACCGCTTTGCCGTATTCAAATCGAAATACACTTGATCATTGTCGTACACACCGCCACTTCCATCATAATGGCAAGCGATTCCCCACACACTCGCACACACACAGAAGTTTGAAACTCATGACGTCTGTTGAATACAGTGTGGCACATTATTGATACCCTCAGCTGAAGGAGCTTAATTCGTTTTTCTTTCATACACTTTCGAACCGCAAAGCAAACCTTCGGTAGGTACTGTGGTCTTACGCCCCCTCTCCCACTAACATCATATTTATTTGGCCTGTCTGTGATCGTCTTAACCCTCCGATCTGCTTTTGTTCAGGAGTGAAAAAACACGAGGGGGAAAAAGAAAGAGCTCAATGAACGACGCTCATTACACAAAAAATAACATTTACTCAAAACAAAATAAGTGCAAAATAATTCTTTCATGGTTCTCTCCACAGAACATCTAGCACATGACTAGACAGAATTGCCAAAATGACACACCATGGACGAAATGAACAAAAACAATTTAAAAAGACAACAAAATATGCCGATGCCAGTCAAAGAAAAAGGAGAGTGACGGATTCGGAAAAAGGCACTCAGTGGGAGAGTTCGTCAAACAAACCACTGAGTTGAGTTCAAAGAAGAGGACTCTCAAATATGTGAGAAAACGACAAGCAACTCACTGATAGTTTCCAGTATTCAATGTAAGTCATTATTAGTGTAACAAAATCGAAGGAACATCAGTAGACAAATGCAAAAACATAAGTAGACACATATCACATGTATGAAATCAACAAGGCATAATAAAACCAGCAATAGATTATAAAAGACATCGATTCAAAAACCCAAAACGGTGTAAGTAGGATCCTAAAAAATACCTTCATCAAATACCTGGCAAAAATATCAGCGAGCATCAAAAATGACATGAAAAAATATAGTAGAGTCACAAGAAAAGATGGAGGACAATGACACTGACATGAAAATCAAATTCGAATCGCATGATAGTGTTCCCTATCACTAGTTTTTATTCTAGTGCTTGATTACTGAACCCAAAGTGGAGTCTTCTCTACCCCCTTCTCCTTTTTTTGAGCTCATCTGAATATATCCTTACCTAGCCTTTGCTACTTGATGATTGTATCTGCCCAAGGAAACGCAGTACCCAGCTTTTGGAGTCAATCTCATTACATTGTCATTGACTCGAGCCACTAACACTGAGACCTATCCCGAATCCTGATGGCGTTCAACTTCCGCGTACTACCTACATTCACATTCATGTCTTGCTTCAAGAGAAGAACGTTAACCTTCGCAACAAAGGGCTTCTTTGTTCCGAAGGTTGTTTGGACCCTGTTCTCACCTGAGGTTGACGGCCACTTACCAAAATTCCTGGTCGAATTACAATACTCCAGACAATTAAATCATTATACACAGATTATGATTCAGCAGTTCATTGACGCTATAATTATTTACGGAGTACGACATGTTCTTACGTTCCATTGTTTTTTAATATGTTTAGTAGCTCCCAAAGTCACTTGTCATGGGAAATTAAGTTTTATTTCATCGTATAGGTTCACAATTATTCAAGTTCCATCCCGGATTTTTGGCAACTGTATAAATACAAAGAAAACCCTGGCTTCTTCGCCATTCAATTGACTCCCCATAGTCCACCCTTGCCAGATTTTAAGGAGAATTAATAAATTGACTAGAAAGTTGTCCAGTGACCTCAGTAAAGCCTGATCATCGCAGAACTGATAAACATGAAGATCCCGTACTTGACATGCTGTTCCGAGCAGCCGATGGGGCAGTGGAGGTTTTTGTCTCCTTCTCGCTATTTTTCTTCTTTGCGAGAGTGCCCTGCCGTACATCCTGCGCCGGCCTGTTCCTGCCATGTGCCCAGTTGCGTTGCAGATTGAAAACTTCTGTCCGTTTTGGTATTCGTTTTTTTCCGTGGCCTTCTTCTCCGCACTTGTGGCAAAACCTCGTTCTATCTTTTCCCTTGCATTCTTCAGTTTGGTAGTCGTATGTTCAGCATTTGTAACATCTGGACATAAGGATCTTTTTTTCGATCGAGCATTCTACCAGTCCCACGCAAAGGTTGCTGTTTCTTACAATTTTCTCAGCGTGTTTCTTTCCAATTGTTAATATAACTGCCGCTGTGTTGTTGGCAGTCGGTCTGATATCACTAATTTTGTAATCTTTGTTTCCCAGTGAGCCTATCCTTCTCTCGAGGGCTTCTTTTCCATCTCCGATTTCTGTGAGCGCTTCCATCCGTCTAGAGTGGAATGTTCAATTTTCTCTCCTGCTAGTTTCCTTGTTTCATGAGTTTTCGCATCGATGGCACTTTGTATTTTCTGTAGTGCTGCTTCATCGTTCTTAACCGTGATCAGTAGTTTGCCTTCTTTAGTACTTCTCATGTTCTGGATGTACAGCCATCGTCACCGGTTTTTTGCAACCATGAGAGCATCTGTCTGCCGGGAAATTCCTGCATTCACCGTATTCACGGGCTTTGTCGTCGTTCTTACTTTTGTCACCCTTGACGTGTATGCAGTGCCTTGGTTTCCGTCTTCCGAAAATTGTTTCAATCATTTTCCGGAGTCGCAGGACTGGCATGCAGTTAACATGCTGCCAGGCTACGTATTCCTGGCCATGGGTCTCTTCCTTGACCTCCAACAGTTTGTTCCAAAAGTCTGTGTCCGTGTTATATCATGTTGAACCTTTTTGTTATGGGCTCGCTTCTTTTTGCTGTTTTGATGTTCGTTGTCTGCTCAAGGACAGCAGATTCCTCGTTTACCGCTTTTTGTTCGGGGAATCTCACTGCGTACAGACGCTGGACGCTAGAATTCATTGTCGCGTCAGTAGGTTTAGCAATGACTACCTTGGTTATACAGTCCTTTTGGTATCGATAGGATTGCCTACGATGAACTCTTGTGTTCCTTAGCAGAGTTTCGTCTCATTTCAGTTTCTCCGCTCTCTGCCATTCTTCAAGTGTTTGAAAGCTGGCCTCTTTATTTTCTTCAGTTTTCATGCCTGTTCCGCTGCAATATTCGCACGGGTTTTCTGTTTCTGTTTTCTCCTTAATCGGATTGGTCGCCAATACACTCAGCGGCTGTGAGTTTGCTTTGTCAAGGAGTTTCCTATTTTTGTCTTGGAGCTGAAACGCTTGTGCCTCTAAAGTCTTCATCTCCTCCCTCATATGACGGTTTAGATCCGCCAAGTCTTTTTCGTTTTTTTTTCACGCTTTTGTAATTCCAATCCTAATCTTCCCAACTCCTTTTGCGGGGCAGCTTCTCTCTCCCCGCCCAGAATCTCCTGGTTCTGTACTTTTTGCAGTTTGTCCCTCTCCTGCCGTTGCTCCTTCACTTCCCTTCTGACAAGTGTCAAAAGTTCGCTCGTCAATCTCTTAACCTCTTGATGTACGTTTTGGTTCGCCCCCTTCCCCAAATCTATCAAGATCTTCTGGTTTTTATCCAATTTTCTTGAGAATGACACCTATCTCGGGGTCAACCGATGTCTCGTCCGTGGAGTTTCTCTATCCGCTTCTTCCAGTTTCTTCAGGAACAAAGAAGCAATAGCCGCAGGAGTCTTGAATGCCTGATCGTCTTTGTCCTCGGTTAGGTCGATGCTAACGTCACGCATTAGGCTCTGAAATTGGACGTTCTTTTATAAGGAAACGTTTTACGCTTCCTCGCCTCGCTTTGGAAATAGCTTTTTTTTCTGATTCTAGCGCCTGGTTGCATTTTGCTGTCGGAGTTTCTGATGCTATTCTCCCAACTTGCAACCTGACCTGACCTGACCTAACCTGACCTGACCTGACCTGACCTAACCTAACCTGACCATGCTGACAACCTTTAGATGGTAATTGCCAACAAGAGAGTGACATCTGAGATTAACTTTGATTACTGCGACATTTTCGGAAAACATTTTAATTATCCTCTTGTAGGATATTTACCTCAATAGGTAAACTGGCCTGGAAATGTCTTGGAGAGAGAAATTAAATTTGGAACGTCGATCACAATTCCTGTATTAATGCCTCGAAAGATAATCCCAGAGTAACTGTTACTCTAACACTCACAAACTCACACTATGCCAACTTTTTGTCCTTACCCATCTTTTGCCAATACTGCGTCTCCAATATCACGACTGTCTACACTTAGCGTCTTTTTTTTCCCATCTGCTAGCTACATTAGATATGCCCCCTCCACAATTGGTCATTGTCAATTTATCTTCATAATTTCTTCTATTTTCATGCTTTCTTCTGCATTGAAATTACTTTCGGAAGTCTCACAGTGATTGAAGCGTTTGGTGTCTATTGCAGCTTGAGAACCTGACAGGAATGAAGATATAATCGTATTTACTGTCGTGGATTAATTGACCAAGTTGATGATAAAAATGAATTCGTGACACTAATATGCTATACGTAATTCCTCTAGCTTGTAATCCGATACTGTTTCAAGTCTGCTCACCCTGACTTCTCTGGACATGATGGCACGGCCGTTCAAAGCGCTCGGTAAATTCATGCATCCGCTAGACGCTCTCTGAATCATATCACTTTTTCATTCCATAAGCTCATCAGATCACCGCAATTAAGCAAAACAAATCATGGGTGACTGAGGATCTCTTCAAGTTTGGAATAGATTTATAGGTTAGGTATATTTTTTCTTTTTGAATTCAAGCATCCAGAGGTTCTAGATCCATGACCCATGGAAACCTATACCATTTTCTTGATGGCTTTTCTATGGCGAAATACGAACAAAAGAGAATGAGGTAAAAAGAAGGGAAATGACGACCATTACAAAGCCGAGGCGATGGCGCTGAAACTATACACCATCATCCAGTCATTCCCGCTTGTGTCTACCTGGACGCGCTTCATGCCGTGTGCGGCTTTATATAGCCGCACACGTCCTCGTCCATTAATGCCGTGCAAGAGTGCATCATAACATTAACCTATCTAAGCACAAGGTAATCTAATCAAAGCACCGAATGCGTAGAGGCTAAATGCGATAAACCGATCCAACTTTGTACATTCGATAGTTGAGGTAAATTGTACGAGGCGACAGAACATCACCATCACCGTATCGGTATTGGTAATGCGAAGTTAATTCGGCGCGTTCGCAACTTTAACGTAATAAATCGAGCAGAGGGAGTAACTCTCTGGCAAATTTCAATAAAAGCGGCAGGTGTGCCGCTGTCAGACTTGATTCTCCTCCCAGAGTATCTACCTGTAGTATTTCACTGACTCGCGGTGCACTAAATTAGTTACGGATTGTGTCAGATGCAACCATTGAGAACTGCTATTATATGGTCTTCACATGGGAATGTGGCGTGTTATAACTAATTTGTCCAAGAATACCTACGCTTTATGGTGTTAAAGTTTTACTGGTAAGGTCCTTCCAGGGTAAAGTGTCAACCTGTTATCTCGTGAATGGTCATTACTCATTCGGATGCTTTACGAAACTCGCCAAGGCTCGTGTCAGCAGACTGCATTCTTTTGAGCAATAACAATCACTCTTGCTGAATAAGAAAATTCGTTACAATCGTTTTTAGTGATTCATAACTCCACACACATCTGCAATTAGTTGTACAATTGTCGCGGTGAGCCTTCAACTAATTAGCCTGCAAAATTGATGTTCTGTTCATGTCTATCTTGGAGTCTTTTCGAAACGACACTGAATTTTCTTGGCATTGCTCAAGGGGTTTTCTCTTTGGAAACGCAACCTTATGCCTATAGACTCTTTTTCGCGCGAAAAGGGTTAAATCGCTTATTCTATGGGGGAGATTTCGCGTGATCGAGATTTTGCCCAGATTTTGATTTGCATAAATACTGCTAGTGCTTGTCTCAAGCTAATAGAGTCTACAAAATCATGCTTTGTAGGAAGCTGAATCTCTTAAAGGGTTACTGAGGTTTTCACTTTTTTTCTGGTGTCTTAAAGCATAGAGTAACATATCTAGAGACCCAGCCGCGGGCAAATGCTTGAAACCGATAGACAAACCTGAGCACCAGGGGGCAACCCAAAGGCCATCTAACCGCCAGGCATGTAACTGAAAGCGGAACTCTGGGCGCAAACCTTTCGCAAAGCGGCACCACGGCACAGCACGTGATCTCCCACACACACTCCCCACTCCAGCTTCGTCGTTTTCATGTGACTTCGAGGTTGTGTTACATTCGTAGCATTTGCGTTGTGAAATTTGTGATCTTTTGTGTAGCTTGCTCTGAAAACCATGCAGAAGAACGAAAAGTTTTGTGTTCCGAACCCCTCTTGTCTGCATTGATTCTGCATACATCATCGTGGATTCTGACGGGTAGTGTTAGAACAAGTGCGTTTTCTTTTGTGTTTTGGAAAAGTTTTCCTCAAATACGCCGAAGGCTCGGAGGACATCGGCGTTCGCACTCCGCACCAGCTTGCATGTCATGTCGTACGTACGGTGCAATTATGCTGGTTGTCCCAACATCAAGAGAAGATCGGAAAAGAGATTCTACAAATTTCCGAAAAACGATCCTCCGAGGCTGGCCAAATGGATAGCTCGAGGGATAGCTGCTACAGGAAATCCACGATTACTAGGTGAGTCATGTAAATTTGTAAACTACTAATCAAGGAATAGTTCACTGACTAAAATTTCCCGTAGTTCTACACCAGATTTCCATAGCGAAAGTGATGGAAACCCCTCTAAACCCCTCTAAGGGAATAAAAGTTTTGTAGTATGGGTCGTAGCATAGGTCGTAGATAGGTACTCAATCCACAAAAATTATTTTGATTGACTATATATTATTTACTTGAGTGAAAATCATCAGGCATTATTTTTGTGCAGGAGTCCATGAGAAACCAGTTCATGCGATTAAAAACGTAGCCCCACTTCTGTTACTGTTATTCGAATGGGGTACTTGTCCAATTTTTTTTATTGGCTAATTCGATAGTATGGCCAAAATGTACCCGTATTTTTTATTTTTATTAAATTCTCAAAATTGCAGCCGTGGTGCGTGTTTTAAAAATATATTTGTGACGTCCCGCAAATATATTGAAAACTAAACAAACAGCACTGTTGGATTGGAAACTCAAGAAACTGGTAGAGTGGCATCAGAATATTTGAGAAATACAAACATAAAAATCCCACTGAAGTTTCCCTACTGTTACCAACTCTTTGAGAAAAAAATCTAAAAAAATCTGTTCAACCGCAATGGATTTATTTTCCGTAAATTTTCAGGAAATACTCTTTATCACTCTGATTGATGATGAAAAGTATTTTCAATCAAGTTTATTTCATTGGCAAGCAAGTACCTACCCCAGTGGCATTATTAGCTTATAGTCTCGCTGATAGTGTCTAAAATAAGGGAACAATTTAAATATGTATGCACCAATAAATTACTTTTTGACCATAAATGTTTGTGACAAATGCGATTATTGCTCGGATTATTGGCGTTGTTCTGGCCACCACGAGATATGAAAATGATCAAGCAACAAAAATAATGAATGAGCACCAAATAAATGCTTCCATCAGAGATAGAGGTACAGGTGTCCGCTGTTTATTCGCAAACATTTTAAATATGCATCGAGCATCAAAAAAGAGAGGGATTTTCTACATAAAACTTTGTTAAAAAATATTATAAATTCTCCTACTTATTTGAAAATTGCAACTGTACAAAATATGGATTGCATGATTGTACCATCTTTTTTATTTGCAGTGCGGGCATGAACTTTTGAATAATGTATTTTTTCCTGTCGGAAATACATTCTAAAATATAAAATTATTTTCAAAATGATTCTAGCAATGTTCACTTAACATGACATTGAATTGTTGCATCACGGTTGTGCCGTGAATTTTGAAAAAAAAATTCAGTACCTAATGTGTGCGGCACCACACTGCAGCCTTGTGGTGCTGTGACGTAAATCGTGCGAGAGAGACCGCCTTTATTTAAAAGGTCCATTGCCCATGTCAACGATGTCGGGTGATGAACTTTTACCTTTTACAATATAGCTTTGTACAATAATACAAAAGTTTAAACGACCCTGTATATCATGAAATCTGCTTTGGTCTTTTTCTAAAATACATATTTTTCTTTTAGAATTTATTCCCGATGGAACTTATGGAAATGTCGATTTACGAAAACCATTTTGAGGAAAGATGCTTCGTTAACGAGTCCCATCAAAGATTACGTAACAGTGCCGTTCCAAATCATTTCCAGGCTGAGCTGAGCTCGAAGATTCAGCAGTTCCTGTTTAGGTACGTACCCCATTTCTTTTGAGGCTTTGTTAGCAATTTTTGATGACGGAGGCCAAATTGTGTGTATCACTGTTTAAGGCTGTATTTTCAGCAGGCCAAAATTATTTTGAGGATTTCTCCCCCAAAAATGAAGACAACTCAATTTTTCTTATACGGTGTTTTGAGTGTATTACAGAATTTGATACAGGGCGTTTTTCAATCATGTGGAAGAAAGTATTTTTTTCGTTTTGTTTACAACTTTTTTTCAAAAAACGGTCTTTGTTCTCAATTTTCTACGTCTCAAAATTATAAAACAGTTGATAATTTTTTCGTTTGTCAAAAAATGTCCCAGTACCTAATTCTTGAGAATTTTTTTAGTGTTTTAGGGCTATTGAGCTTCTAAAAAAATGTGGGGTAATCCAAACGGAAACAAGGTGGACAAACATTCAGTGGAATTCCATCAAAATTTTTATCTCTTCATCTTCATTTTTGAGGGAGAAATATTGGTTCCCTGCGTATACAGCCTAAAGCCGTGTGTAAACAAAAAACTACCACTCCTGTTGAAAGAATTTTTCACTATTTTTTCGTTCGTATTGCGCTATAATTTTGTTGAAGCCGAATAGCAAAAGTCAGTATTTTAATAAATTATTGGAACATCTTCTGCCGAAAGACAATAATATGATATTGTATCATCTGTTCCATACTTTTGAGGCGTTGAAAATTCAGTACCTACAGAGCCATTGTTCAAAAAAAAATCAAGAATCAAAAATTTCAAAATAGGTGGTCAAGTAATTAAAAAACGTTTTGCATCAACTTTTCTACACATTTACACAGGGTGTCTCAAAATTATCGCTTTCCGAGTCCAAAACGATATATAAAATCCCGTCAGAACACGAAAAAAGTATTTAAAAAAATTTTGACGTTAATTTTTGAAGATCTGGAGGATCAAAGCGCGGAACTTTGCTCCCCTGTATTTCCGTGAGTCTACGCGATTTTGGAGTCCTCTGCTTGTGATAGATCACTAAAAATTATCAACCATTTGGCGTGCACTGAGCTTCTTTCTATTCAATGTACAGAACGAAAAGAGTCATAATTATCTTTTTCTAAATTACTTAAGGGATTAGTAGAATATTTTACAGACATGATTGAAGAAAACTGGATTTTTGTGATTTATGACTCACCCTGTATCGTTAACAGAAATTCAGTTGACTGTTAACAGTTGTTGACCACTGGTTAATGATTTTTACTGTTTAGTCTGTCACAAACAGTTCCTCAAAATCACAGAGGGCAGCGAAGTCCCACTCTTTGACCCCCTATACAGGTGTCCGTTTTTCGAGGCTAAGCATGGGTATGTCGCTTATCTTGAGAGATACAAAGCCCGTCAATTTAGAAAAAAGTTGGGCATTTTCATGACGATCAATGAATCAAAAAGATATTTCATCAGTTTTAATTTTTAAGATATCGTAAAAAACAGAAATTTGAATTGTTTTGATTTCTTAATTAAAAAAACACTTGAACGTGGCCTTTTCTAATCAAGACATTAGGTGCTTCCTTTTTACAACCTAAACTAAGTATTCTGACCTAAGTTGTTAGTGGTATCTCACTTTCGCGCATGTGATATATCGCTCTTTCTCTCTCTAACTTAGATCAGATCAGTGAGTTTTGTTGTAAAAGAAAAGCACCTATTGTCGGGGTACTTTCCCAAGGGAAATTCAAAGCTGCCAGAATCTTTATTCCAGCTTTCAAAACAACCGAGATACGACATTCAACTTTTTTCTCTAATGGGGCGCCATATGGATTTTGACATTTTTTAAGACAGTATTCTTTTCTGGTTACAACGATGTGTCACATGTCACTGTTGAACAGATGTTCAACATTTACGGTTTTTTTTATTGTCGGTGCTGATTTTGTTTCCAAAACACTCTTTGAAAAATGAAAAAATTGTTTAGCTCAAAAGCATTAATTCAATAGTGACATGTTGATGAGCCAGAATTCCCCTTCAAAAAAGGTCTCAACAATGTCTTAATAAAAAAAGGCCACCTTCAACCGTTTTTGAAATAAAAAATTGAAGCAAAAATTACAAATTTCTGTTTTTTCCCGATATCTTGAAAACTAAAACTGATAAGTCAAATATTTTTTGTATCATTGATCTTCATGAAAATGCGCAACTTTTTTCTGACTCAGATGACTTTGTATCTCTAAAGATAGGCGAGATACCCATGCTCAGCCTCGAAAAACGGACAGCCTGTATTTTCAAAAATCAATGTCAATAATTTTTTTAAATATTTTTCTCGTGTTCTTGATAGGATTTCCTATACCCCTCTGGACTCGGAATGCGATACTTCTGAGACAGCCTGTATAGTGAAAAATGTTATTGGAAAGATGAGTGATTATTACGAGGATTATTATAATTTTTGATGGAGTAATATTTTGAAAACTTTTCGATGCTGGTTACCAGCCTTCTAATGCAGCCTTAAAATATGCGCAAAGCAATAATTGTGAAATTGAACATCTATTTCATTACAGAAAAAAACGGCAGCGTCTCCTGCTGAGTTTCAAAAAACACCCGTGAAAACACCGTCACCAAAATTTTCGAATTTTCCAACACGGACCTACGAACGAGGGAAAAGTGTTTCAAAAAGATTGGATTATTCTCCGCCGAAGAAGAGTCCGAGAAAAGCGTCTGAAAAATCATGCGATCAGTCACAGGACCCTCCTCTACTCAGTCTGCTGTTGGAATCCCCTTCTGCAATCAAGCGCTAAAGACACCCCAAGAAAGGCTAAACTAAGGAAAGACCTGAAAAGAGCAGAAGAAGATTTACGGAAAGTTCGGCAAAAAGGGAGAAGGCTTACGACGAAATTCCAAAGCGTAGAGGCAAAACACAAAGCAGCTTTGAGTGTGCGAATGTAAAAACTTTTTTCAAAATGCAAATCCATCACAAGAAGAAGACCCGACCCGCTGGACCCAGCCGGAAAAGATTCTGGCGATGAAAATCTATTACAAGTCGCCTGCATGCTACAAATTCCTCCGCAAAAATTGTATTCAGCAAACTGTCAAGTATCCAAGTTTGTGAAGTAACTGTTCATTATAATTATGCTGTTTTTAGGGGCATTGGCGTATTCGCAGTAAAATTGTATAGCTTTTAGGCCCATTTATCAAATATAAATATGTTAGTAGTATAATAATTACTTGTATCATAGAGCTTGTATATAATGATGCTGTAGTAGCTATGACCCTATACATGGTACCGCAGAACTCCGCGTCCTACCTTGAAGGTACGCTATATATTTAGAAGGGTAGTAGTAATAAAGGGTTTAAAAAAGTCGAAAAAGTCAGTTCCGTACTCTATGGTTCCGTCCTTATTTTGTAAGATATGGAAGCTCGAAGCCTGGCACTTTGACCCTCTTCATTTCCATCGTTTGTGAAGATTTTAGCAAAAATATTTGAAACTGAATAGCTAATTCATTAAATTTGTAAATAGTTAATATATGAATTTGCGATTTTCATTTTCTTGGAAAACTGTAAGCGAAATTCATGTATGTGGAATAATATCATACCTTATTGATATTAGGTATTCATAATTCCTATGGTATATACTTAGAAAGAATTCATTACACATCCAACTATTCATCTGCTAAAAATTTCACTAATTATTGTTTAAAAAAATCTACCATAATCTCTTTAAATAACGGCAATAAAGACAGTCAAAGTAACAGCATGAATGTGTGCCCCTCACATCTTGCAAAAGAAAAAACGTTCTCCCAATATTTTTTCAGATCTCTATGTAACCTTTCTGTATAATTAACATTCAATGTGCGGGCGCGAGTTCGGCTACACCTGTAGATAGAGGTTCCTCACCATCTGTGATTCTTACCATTTTCAATTTAATAAATTTGATATATATTCTTGTTTGAATTGATTTAAACTTTTTTACAGCTTCTATACTTTTATACTTGTATTGTAACAACATACGAGTACGACATTCAGTGTTCTAGTCGTATGACAATGTTATTTCACGAAATAGGCCTTTAATTCAGTTTTTCTTTTATTCGCTCGCACAAAAAGTCATCAAGTTCAAGTTGGATTTTAAAATTTCGGATTTTGATTTTATTGTAATTATTGATATCTTGAGAGATTCATTTTTCCAAAAAGTTCAACTTTGAAGCAACCTGTGAATGAAACGATGAACAATACCTGCCAAAGTTACTTACACCTCTACCTACACTTCATTTTAGCATACATTCGACTGGAATATACTTACCTATTAAACCCTCTAAGACATGGGAGTTATTAAGAGAAATACTGAGAATTTTGAGGAGTTTTAGAGTTTGAATTCATAGACAAAGTAGGTATAGGACGAGGTAGTAGATACAAGACGGGCAAAGCGACATGAGCCCTCCCTCATTTAGTGAAATGAGCTTTGAAGATGATAATCAAAATCTATGTTAGCTCAAGGAGCAGGTTGTTTAGGTACCTTTCCTTTATCACATATATCATCTAAAGAAGTGGTTATTTTCACATATTTTCACTATAGCATGTCCGCTTGCACTTTGTGATGAAGATGTTACAGTGACGCCCCTTTCTCCAAAAAAGATCGCCTGCTCTGCGCTTTGGTCCTCTAAATGTGTACTTAAATATGTAGTGCAATTTGGCTTGAATTTCAGCCACGTCTATTAGTAGTTTGGGACCTTATTTTATTGAGACCAAGGGCGTAAATATTAACAATTCGGCGATGCACAATCTGACAATCAGAAAAACACGGCTAAAATGTTCACTAGCTCCACTTCGATGAGTAATATGATTGTAACTAATGGTAATTAGCATTGTTTAAACAATGTAATTGGGTTGTGAGTTTACTGTGCAGGACTGCAGGTAGCACCAGACGGCAGGCTGGGATGGATGGTAGCACGTACTCTAATCGCTGAGTCTGGTTCTGATCAACCTGTGATCAGCTGATTGTGATATCACTTTGCATCTGTCAATGTGACGCAGCGACGCAGCCATGTTTTTTTATTCTCTTGTGTCGGCCTCTGTTGGCTTAATCTCGCATCAAGTTCGTTCAGTAAAGTTCCAAACCGACTGCAAT
The DNA here is from genome assembly GCA_949128115.1 of Anaspis maculata. Taxonomy (NCBI): domain Eukaryota; kingdom Metazoa; phylum Arthropoda; class Insecta; order Coleoptera; family Scraptiidae; genus Anaspis; species Anaspis maculata. The sequence continues at coordinate 68,318,273 of OX421963.1, read as the reverse complement.
CACTTCAGTGAGATTCGCATTAGCTCCGCGGTGTCAGCACATGCCGACTTCAAGGTGGGGCAAGAGGGGAAATCACAAGAATTCGCGCCGGTTAGAGCTCTAGATATGTTACTCTATGCTTAAAGGTAGTTATCTGAAAACAAGGGGCCGCATTTAAAAGCTCAAAGCAACTACAGGCAATTGAAATCGGCTTGACGCTTATCATGGCTGTTCGAAATAGCAAAACAGAACCTGCTATCATTTTATAAACAAAACTTACTTTAAACTCATCAAACGATTAGCCTTTGATTACAAATGGAAATCAGACTTGCCTCAATATCTCCTTCCCTCGGAACTGATGCACTACAATTAATCACAGTGTTTTAGCACTTTTCTTAATTTATTCTTCTTGAAAAATATGGTTTTTCTTCTCCCGCACATCTGCTACTCTTGACTGCTACCACGCGAATTCCTTCTTCTCACCCCCCGAGTCTATTCTTGGACCCTTCCTGTTTCCACCACCGTCTCACAAAACCGATGCCGGTGTCCCGTGTCACCCCGAGGCCAGTCGGCAACAAATCGATATATTTCGCATTCCTCAACCCAAAACTAATTCGTCCCAAATTATAATTTCCCCTTTGTTTTCATCTTAAAATTTTAAGCTACCCCTTAGTCCCATTACAGTACTTACTTACCTACTACTAGCGGATTTGAACTTATTTTCTAATTATTGAAATGATTTTCATGAAATTTGGAGCTCTGAGCTGCATTTGGTGGTTCCAAGAAAGTGTTTGCGAGAGTGGCATGAGCCCCGTTGGGGGGTTCGGTAACTCCGAGCAAGCAACCTCTTAAAAACTCTTCAATTAGCGGTATTTTTGATAAATAAATTGAGGATTTGAATTCAAAAAGGGCACTTCTCTTAGAACATCATTTGGAAAAAAGTCGATTTGAAAGAAATTATGCCAAATTAAGAATTTTTGAAGAGAAGTGTAGTTGGGTGAAAAAAGGTACTCCTCTTGAAACATCATTGGGCATGATTTCTGTTTGAGCGCCAGTTTTCCAAATGATGTTTTTAAGAGTTTTTTGCACTCCTCAATTGATCTGAGAAAAGCAAATAGCACCGATGCAAAAATAATTTGAAAAATGTTCAAAATGAGGTCTCACCCACCCTATCATGCTATTTAAAATTGTAAGGGTTATAGTCACGGCGCCGAAGGATGAAGCGAGGGAGAGGGATGCAGTGTTTTGCAAGTAAAATATAACGCGAAATTGGTCATCCTTATAACAACAAAATGACCTGTCCGACCGCTTTTTCCAAATCGGTTTCAACTGGCCGAAAATACGTCTGTTTAGTTTTCAGTGGCCTACCATGCATAAGTTTCCAAAAGAACCAAAATCAAAGTTAGATATACTTGAATAGTATCCGTTTTTTTGCCTATAAGCACTCAATAACGCTGATGTATTTAGTCCTTGTCCTGTTCTTATTTTGAAAGATTGACCAGTTTATAGAACAACTTATTAAAGAAGTGGTAAATTGCTTCATAGCGGTCCTACTTATAGATACACCGCAATTACTTTTGGAAAAAAGCGACGCAACTTGTTTTTTCGACCACCAATGTTCTCTTTTTCTTTTTGGCTACTGCACAGATTGCGATACAAATTTCACATCCTTTCTCTGCTTCAGTCTTTAAAATATGCAGCCATGCAAATGCAAATTGGACGCATAAAAAACAGGACACGACGTGAAATGAATATCTCCAATTAAGTTGTTTTCCGTAAAATGCAAATTGTTCCCCAGATTGCCTGGCGGATTCATCATCAGAAAATGAAATGAATGATGGGAAAGACTGATGCATCTACCGTTGTCACCTTAAACAACGCAGCTTTTTATCGCAGAGCAACAAAGGGTGCTTTGTTCGCAGGTCCACACGTAGGATAAAGGACTTATACTGGGGAAGTTGAAAGGGCATGTTTTCTGTACCTAGTTGTGCTCCGAGGAACTGAACTTGGTTGATCTTGTACGTTCTAATTAAAGAGCACCCTTGAGGGCCGGGGAGCCCTTCAAGAATACGGGACATTGTTACGTATAATATACGGAGTTGGGCATCTTTCAGAACTTGCTGCTTCTGTGTATATAGGCTTTGAATAGTTTATATGACTCGAAACTCAATTTGTTCAATTATTATTATTGAAGCGTGATATAAACTTCCATCACGCGAAACATAAATATGCAATCCTTGTCGGCTCGCGTATGTGGGTAATTACGTAAATAGGTACATGTAATTACTTTTTAATCTGCAAACACCTCTCTCCTACCCCGATGCGTGTACGTGCCCGGCTCGCTTTGAAATTTATTCGCGGAGCAAGCAACATTTTTGCGTTTCGTTCTGCTCTTGCATGTTTTTGGCGTGGTGGCGCAGCATCAGAGCAAGAGCAGGAAAACGACGTCGTTTTTCGAAGCGCGCAAATACTTCTTCGGTCCGGACCAGAGTAAATTTAATAACGATTTCAAAAGAGACAAGCTATGAAATGAAGTTTTGCGCTCGGCGAATTATGCCGCCTGCCCCGGAAGTAAATAAAAATAAAACCTCAGAACTGTGAAACTGCTAGTGTGTCGACTTTGATAATTCTGTTTGGTGCACGGCGCTCTCCGAGTTCAGAAGAAGTTGCACGCGAGAGGGTGTCGTCTTGCGGAAGCAACCCACCGTGCCATCAAACTGTCACCTTTAGTTTGGAAAAGATGAGTTTCAAGCGGCGCACTACCACCAGCTCTTTTAATTTGTCGCCCGCGAGAACTTGTTATGAATTGTGATTTGCGCCGGTGGTGCCGGAATAAAATATCTCCGCCAGATTCGCGCACTCGTTGTTACGAAACTAGATTTAGTGCTTTTCCAAACGTCAAGATGGAATTGCGTGGTACTGTTGCAGATTTCAATCGGTAACGCTGGCAACTGTAGACCGAGATTAGATGATGAATTGAGTGGGATGTGAAGCGTTTTACTTCACTCTACTGGTCTGCTAGTCTCCAGTAGATATTCCAGTCTTTGTCTTCACGTCGACAATTCTGATTTCTCCATCGTTACTTGTGGTCACATTAGTTACCACACTTATCGGCCTGTTGTCCGATCATTTATTACGGGTTGAAATCGTAATTGAAAGTGATTGGTTCCGAGGTGGAGATAGTTGGGATTGGGAGAAATAAAAATACAGAATAAACCACAAAATTATCAGGTTTATGATCGGGAAGAAAAGGTTCAAGCATATTTACAGTTCAACTTGACATGGCGTGCTAACAAAAATAAAGAGGCGTTGCGCAGAGGACGCCAATAGAAAGGGTGAGCAATACCGCGAGAGTTTGGTTAACAAACTATAACGTAGGTACCTACCTTTTCGATGACGCTGCGAGAACTCGAAGGGCCCAACGAAGCTCCAGCGACGACACTGAAACAGAGTACCTACACGAAAAACAACATACTGCCGTCCTACCCCAAGGGAAATTGTAGTAAACCGGTATAGCTACCTTCTAATAACGTCTCTCACTTCACGCAGAGACAATAATGATACATATTATAACAACAACACGCTGAATGTCAAACAGGTAACTTATTCTAAAACAGTAAAATAAAAGATAAGAGGCATCACTTGGTTCGCCCATCAACGAGTCTTGAACGCGTGAGCTTCGGGACAACCGCAACGATTAGCAGGATCTTGATAATCTGGACCAACTGACAACGTTGGTAAAGACGCCGATTGGACGGTAAGGTAGTGAACTGATTTGGTATCTTTGAACATTCCAGAAGCTCACCATACGCTCTGGCATTTGGACATACGAGAGAAATAGGACCGAGATGGTCACTTCAACGAAGTTGGCGATTACTGACAGTTGCTGTCAACCAAAGGCGGCGCGGCGTTCTAGGAGTAGCGTTCAGCGCCGCTTTCCTTAATTTTGGCTCTTGAGGCACATCACATGACTGTTGGTACTGCTTGCCATCAACAGTAACAGTAGAGGGATACTGAATCGCTACTGACAGTTGTTGTCAAACAAAAGCAGCGTTCTAGGAGTGGCGTTCAGCGCCGCTTTTGTTGATTTTGGTTCTCGAGGCACATCACATGACTGATGGTACTGCTTCCCATCAACAAGAACAGTAGAGGAACACTGAATCGCTACTCGGCCGATGGTTATTGGATCTTTCTTTGCAAATTCAGCCGGAGCCTCCGAAAATAGCACCAACCCTCCTTTGTTTTTTGGTTCCCCTGGTTCCATTATTCTGTATCGCCAAGTCGATTTTGGAAACCGTAACACATTATGACAAAATTTCCTGCCTTGAGGTAATTTTTTTATTGTATTCATTGTTTGTAGCGTCTATAGCCGTTTTCACCGACCATACTAACCTCTCTTAAGCTCCACCGAAATGTGGACTCGCAAAAGATCAGAATTTCCACTCGTTTTTTTTAATTTTTTTTTTAATTTTTTTGTTGAAATTGTATGAACCGCCAAAGATCATTAGCAATTAGAAAATGGTGTGTTTTGGCATTGGATTGTTCTGCGCTTGCTGTCTTTGCGCTTTCACCCAGATCCTCGCCCTCAACAGGGTTTTACCGGTCCATTCACCACGCGTTGTACAACAATGCTGAGCTGTGGATGTCATCGGGTGGTATTTGACCTTGGTAGCTTTTTGCTGACACAAACACCAGAGGAATCTGACTACTTTCCAGCTAACTGGACGTGGCCTGGTTTCATAGAAGGTGGAATAAGTTTACCTTTTTCAGTGTTTCGAAGAGATAGCTGATATTGTTTGGTCCCCATTCAAAGTCATCGCGACCATCCGCAGCCCTGAGGTTTTCGGGTTCTCTGTTTTTGTTTTCTCCTTGATCGGATTGGTCGCCAATACACTCAGCGGCTATGAGTTTGCTTTGTCAAGGAGTTTCCCGTGCAAATATTGCGGCGGAACAGCCATGAAAACTGGGGAAGTTAAGAGGCCAGCTTTCAAACACTTGAAGAATGGCAGAGAACGGAGAAACTGAAATGGGACAAAACTCAGTTTAGGAACACAAGAGTTCATCGTAGGCAATCCTATCGATACCAAGGACTGTATAACCAAGGAAGTCATTGCTGAACCTACTGACGCGACAATGAATTCTAGCGTCCAGCGTCAGTACGCAGTGAGATTTACCGAACTAAAATGGGTGAACGAGGAACTTGCTGTCCTTGAGCAGACAACGAACATCAACACAGCAGAAAGAAGCGAGCCCATAACAAAAAGGTTAATCAAGTTCTAACATGATATAACACGGACACAGACTTTGAAACAAACTGTTGGAGGTCAAGGAAGAAACTCATGGCCAGGAATACGAAGCTTGGCAGCATGTCAACTGCATGCCAGTCCTGCGACTCCGGAAAATGATTGAAACAATTTTCGGAAGATGGAAACCAAGGCACTGCTTTACACGTCAGTAGTGACAAAGGTGAGAACGACGACAAAGCCCGTAAATACGGTGAATGCAGGAATTTCCCGGCAGACAGATGCTCTCATTGTTGAATAAACCAGTGACGATGGCTGTACATCCAGAACATGAGAAGTACTAAAGAAGGCAAACTACTGATCACAGTTAAAAATGATGAAGCACTACAGAAAATACAAAGTGCCATCGATGCGAAAGGTCATAAAACAAGGAAACTAGCAGAAGAGAAAATTGAAACATTTCACCTTAGACGGATGGAAGCGCTCACAGAAATCGGAGATGGAAAAGAAGCCCTCGAGAGAAGGATAGGCTAACTGAAAAACAAAGATTACAAAATTAGTGATATCAGGCCGAATGCTGAGCTGCGGACAACACAGCGGCAGTTATATTAACAATTGGAAAGAAACACGCTGAGAAAATTGTAGGAAACAGCAAACTTTGCGTGGGACTGGTAGAATGCTCGATTGAGAAAAAGATCCTTATGTCCAGATGTTACAAATTCTGAGCATACGACTACCAAACAAAAGAATGCAAGGGAGAAAATAGAACGAGGTTTTGTCACAAGTGCGGAGAAAAAAGCCACGGAAGAGACGAATGCCAAAACGAAAAGAAGTGTTCAATCTGCAACGCAACTGGGCACATGGCAAGGACAGGCCGGCGCAGGATGTATCGCAGGGCACTCTCGCAGAGCAGAAAAATAGCGAGAAGGAGACAAAAACCTCCACTGCCCCATCGGCTGCTCGAAACAGCATGTCAAGTACGATATCTTCAAGTTTATTAAGTCTGCAATAATTAAGCTCTACTGAGGTCACTGGACAACCTCCTAGTCAATTTATTAATTCTTCTTAAAATCTGGCAAGGATAGACTGTGGGGAGTCAATTGAATGGCGAAGAAGCCAGGTTTCTCTTTGTATTTATTCAATTGCCAAAAATCCGGGATGGAACTTGAATAATTGTGAACCTATACGATTGAAATAAAACTCAATTTCCCAAGACTCGTGACTTTGGAAGCTACTGAACATATCAAAACACAATGGAACGTAAGAACATGTCGTACTCTGTAAATAATTATAGCGTCAATAAACTGCTGAATCATAATCTGTGTATAATAATTTTATTGTCTGGGGTATTGTAATTCGTCCAGGAATTTTAGGTAGCGGCCATCAACCTCAGCCGAGGACAGGGTCCAAAGGGGTTTCTCTATTGCGAAGGTTAACGTTCTTCTCTTGAAGCAAGAAATAAATGTGAATGTGGGTAGTACGCGAAAGTTGAACATCATCAGGATTCGGGATAGGTCTCAGGTGTTGGTAGCTCGAGTCAATGACAATGTAATGAGATTGACTCCAAAAGCTGGGTACTGCGTTTCCTTGGTCAGGTACAGTTATCAAGTAGCAAGGGCTAGGAAGGAATATATTTGGATGAGCTCAATAAAAAAAAGGGGTAGAGAAGACTCCACTTGAGTTCCGTAATTAAGCACTAGAATAAGAACTAGTGATAGAGAACACTATCATGCGATTTTCGACTTTCAATCGGAACACCAAGTTGATGCTCTAGCAATCTGTCTTCCCGGGCTGGGTTGGAAAAAGCCTCCAATGTTTCTAAGTTTTTGTAGTGTTTCACTTGGAGCCTATGTTTCTCTGAACGTTGCTTGATTTGTAGATAAGGTATACGTATACGTGACAACACGAAGCCTTGTGAACCTCAAGAGTGTTGGAGAAAGTCTCGCCTTAATATGGTTATTTTCACCAATGGTCAAGTGAGGATGGTCAAGCATCTTGAGTCAGACATGATTAGATTTCATTTATTTCCAAGCTCTCTGTGGTATAATAAGCTTTTGACGTCTTAGTGAGTATTAACCAGATTTGTGGGAGGTGGAATGCTCGAGTCACCAGCTTCCTTGTCAGCCTTGTCAGCCTCTTCATTGTGCGGAATTCCTACATGAGCGGGGCGCCATGATAGCATTATGTTTTTGCCGTTTTCTGCAGATCTCGAAAATGAATTGTGTATTTGTTGTGCCAGTGGATTAGGTGTGTAGTGCTTTTGGATGGTGTGTATAGAGCTCAACGAGTCGGTGCAGATTATTGCTTGATTGTATTGAGGACTAACTTCAACAAGCTTTGCAGCCTGGAGGATTCCATAGAGTTCGGCAGAGAATATGCTGTACGAGACAGGAAGGCGATACTTTTTATTGTAGAAGGCGTAATAACCGCAACTCCAACCCCTGTTTTTCCTCTAGAGGCATCCGTGTAGATTGGAGTCATGTTTGAGTGTTCATGAAGAGTTCCTAGGTGTAGGTTCTGGAGAATAGCCGTGCATTGGTGCGAAAAGCGATTTTGAGATGGACAAGTCAGGTCAGATCAGGTCAGGTCAGGTCAGGTCAGGTCAGGTCAGGTCAGATCAGATCAGGTCAGATCAAAGAATTTTGGAGTCGAAGTGAAGACCAAAGCGGAGATGGGTGGATTTTGTGAAGATCACCAGGTCGCTGAAGATCAAAACCGAAAGAATATGGAGCAAGACAGACAAATAATATGAAGGAGACTAATTGTGAAAGCAGACGCAAACTATACAGGGCAATACACATAAAAGTCTTATAGGGATTGATGGGAAGAATTTACAAGCAAAATACACGTTTCATATGAATCGCTTGAGCTGTTGGGTTCCAGCTGTTGCCATCTTAGTTCTCGTGTTACAACAACGCAGAGTTTCAAACACAGGTTGATAACACTGAGAATGTAAACACAGAACGCTAAGTATTTGCGCTGTTATATTCATTACACACATAAAATTCTAACTCAGTTTGGTATACTTACGGAGGCTTGTTCGAAATTCCGCGACGGAAAATCTGTAAAACAACGACCCGCGCAACTGAACCAACTTACTGTCAGAGCATCGGAAAAGTTCTTGGGTGTGAGTTCAGAAGCGAAGTTACATTGCTTCCATTCAATCAACCTTTTTGCGAATGACACATGCCTGGCACTCGGCCGCAAATTAAAGATAAAAAACACAGGACACGGGCCTGCAATGTTTCGGATCTGCTCAATTTTACGGCACAAACGTCAATCTAAGCAGGAAGAAACTAGAGAAAGGTACAAAAGGGAAGACCCCGGGCGTATAAAAAATTCAGCGCCATATTCAGTCTACAACATGTTCCACCGGGTGACAATTCGCGTCAGTCATTTTTCTTTCATGTCTCGAATTTCCGCATGCGTGTGGAAACTGGCGTGCTGCGGAATTCACAATTTTTCCAAAAATCCCAATACTGGTGGGCTCGGTGTAGATATTCATTCCGCAGAACAAATTTCCAGTTCACGTTTTTATCGGAGAGCCGTGCCATCCAAAGTAAACTTTGCAATGAATCCCCGGTAATGAGTTGTACTAACGTAAGACTTTAAATGCCCCGGGCTAAACGCAGACTTTTTTTTTCAAATAATGTCGAGTTCGGATTCTTCAACTTTGAAGCGATTGTAAATTCCATACGGGCAATTTCCTCTGAACTGCAACATCGTAACGGGCATTATCAATATGAAATGGAAAATGGGTCGAAATGGCGCGCATCTGGGATGCATTTAGTTCAGGAACGGGCTTGTTATGGCTAATAAAGAGAACGGCGTGACATCACAGATGACCGAGAACGTGACCGGAGGGCTGGCCCGGAGCCAAGCACCGGACTTTACGGATCTCCCCGGACTCATCAAATGGAATTACTAATAGGCGTCGCGCACTCCGGGAACTCTGGCAAGACGACGTCGTCGTCGGTTCCTGTGTGCTGCCGTACAGCCCGCTCCCTTTCGATGCCTTTACTCAATCAATTATTATACACCCGACGTTGACAGGTTCCTGGTTTATCTATCCTATATACGTGAGCTGATGCGGGTAGGTGGCAAGCGACGAAACAATGGCAGAAGGTATACGCCATTCTTTTGGCACCAGTGATGCGACATTAGCGCCGGCACAAAACCTCGCCGCTGCACATAATAATTATTGTCGCGAGCACACCTCAGTGAACAAGAAATGATAATTCAGCGCTTCGCTCAAAATCAATACCTTCTGCGAGAGCTTTTCCCCCGAGATGAATGTTTGGTTGCCTCATTGGAAAAGCTTTTGATGAAAGAAGAAAACATATGGATCTCTCGAGACGTGCACGTGTGTTTGTGCTTACAATATTATTACGCAGAGGGCATGCACAATGAAAACACCGTCCCGTGGGGTATATAGCAATCGAGCTTGTAGATTCTTTGATGCCGTTATTAAAGTGACACTTAGTGGTAAAAATTCGCCTCGACGGAGTCTACAGAGACAAATATACTTGTTTGCGAACGGACCGAATGTTCTCTGTAAGTTTATTGTCACGGCCAGAGTATTATTCGATTTTCTTCTTGCCAGCTGACGGGTGCTTGTGCTACTTCTGCGTGTCCATGCACAGCTGTCAGCACAGTTGCATTGTTGTTGTTCTGCAGCCCAGCCAGTTTTCGTCTGCATTTACTTCTATGCTTCCAATTTCTGCGGAACGCGTCTAGCTATGCTTGTGTTTTTTTCTCGAAGAACAAGAAACATTTCTATTCCTATTCATCTGTTCTTCACATGCTCATCCATCCGAGCTGTAGAAGTCGCAGAATCTCTAAACAAAGAAATCGAGTAGGACTTCTTATCTTCTGCGAGTCCACATATCGGTGGAGCTTGAGAGAGGTTAGTATGGTCGTTGAAAACAGCTATAAAGGCTACGTTAAAGGAAAGGGTACCTAGACCAGAGGTTCTACAAACAGTCTTATCACAAGCAGGACATACTGCTAAAAGTCGACCATCAAGGCTGTATTATCAATATTTCTCTCCCAAAAATAAAGATGAAGATGAAGATGAAGTTCAAATGCCACCTTCGCCACGCCCTCGTTACGGCACTGCGTGTAGTTTTTGACCTTTGTTTTTGACGAAAGGGAGTCTTTCTTGACGCTACCCGAGAAAGCGTTCAATGGGATATAGGCCCGTATTCATAGTCAGATCTCATGTCTTAAGACGACCTTATTCAATTTTGATACGCTGACTTCTCCGAAACACAACCTTAAGAAGATATAGGGGTATTCGATTACGATATAAAATATTTACAAGATGATAACAACAACCGCGAAATTTTCTAAATATGATGTATCAAATATATGTTGTGGCATATCAGTTGAATTTTTGGCGTAAGTAATTGTCAACCGAGGGGCCACCACCTGCTGAAAATTTGTACAGCCATTTCCATTTTTGGAAATACTTGATAGTATTTTGGCTGTACTTCCAGCTATTTCCAACATATTTCCAAGTATTCCCAAATATTTCCAAATATTTTCAAATATTTCCAGGTATTTCCATGGTACTTCCATGGTATTTCCAAGTATTTCCAGATATTTCCATAGTATTTTCAAGTATTTCCGTTCGCAGATTGTCTATCTTTCAGGGGCAGTTTTAAATTTGGTACACGTAGGTACCTAATTTGAAGGGGGGTACCTACGTGTACCAAATTGTGTGTTTGTACCTATCACAATTTGCAAGGTGGTTGTGGGAACAATTGTGCACAATTTTTATTCTTCCAAATCACAACTAGAATAAGCCCGTGTCCCGATGGGCCAAATCTACATCACTTAAAAATTAACATAAAAATTCATATCTTCATTGTTTGACTTCCGAACCAAGAAATTCCTAAACCGTTGAGAGCACTGATTTCTACAGGTGTCCCGGAATAGGAGTTACAAAATTTTCTTTTTGCATAACTTTTGAAACAATCCACCGATTTTATTCAAATCCAAACCAAAGTTTACTGTATTAAATAATAATAACGCAATAATAAAAAAAATTGACTTTAGACTCCATTTTCGAGATATTTGGGTTTGAAATTTTGGGAAACATCTCGAAATCGCCACTTTCCAGAGCCCAAAGTGTTTTTTCCTGAAAACATCTCGTCTCTCAAACTAAAAATGAAAGGTGGTTTATCGACTTGAAACAGCTAAAGAACTTATTTCAGTTGAGGAATCACGAGTTTTATTGGATTTTAATTTTCAGGCCTTTGAAAGTGGCCATGTCGAGATGTTCTACAAAATTTCAAACCCAAAAATCTCGAAAACTAAACCTCTATCTCTACTAAATCAAAATTTTGCAGGAGTAACTTTTTTTCTAAATTAGTAGAACGTGAATTGAAATTGACAACTGAAACCACGTAGAAATTGACAATTGGAACCATTCTCAAAAATAATTAGGGTGTTGAAAAATAAGGGAGAAAGGGGGAGGATATTCTCTATTCCCTTCGCCCCTGGAAAGGTTTGAAGAAATGCGTTATTATTGTTAGACATATTTATTAGTAGACAAGACTTTGATTTGAATCTGAATAGAATCGGTTGAACGGTTCAAAGATATGCAAAAAAATCTGTTTTAAAAAACAACATTGATGGCCTGTATCTCCGTTATCATACGTTTGCGATGGTATATTTAATAAAAAAAAAATCTCTCAAAAATCTCAAAAAATTTTTAATTAGGAGTTTTGAATTGAATTCTCTACCTCCCTGTGAATTTTGTAACCCTTATTTCGGGACACAGTACAGGGTGTCCAATGTTTAATGGAGGAAACTTTGGCAATCGATAGAGGATTGAAAAAAAATAGACTTTCCCCAAAACAGCCTATTCAAAAACGAACAATAACGGAAATATAGGCCTTTAAAGTTCAACTTAAAAATTGTTTTTTTTTGCATAACTTTCGAACCGTTTGACCGATTCTGTTAAAATTTGGACCAAAGTTTACTGAAATAATCATGTCTCTATTGAACAATAATAACGCATTTTATCGAATATTTTCAAGGACGAAGGTGATAGGGGTACCTACTCTCCCCCTTTCAATCAAAAAAATCATGAGTTTTTTTATTTTAATTTCTAGACCTCTCAAAGTGAAATTTCCAAGATGTTTCCTCAAGTTTGAAATCCAAATAGCTCAAAAATGAAGCCTCTAATCAAAATTTTGCAAAAGTAACTTTCTTTTCTAAGTTGAACGTAGAATTGAAAAAAATGGAACGATTCCCAAAAATGATCAAGGGAGTTGAAATAGGAGGGAAAGGGTAGGTCACTCCCTATTATTTGTGTCCCGAAAAAATGTTAGATAAAATGCGTTATTATATGCAGGGTGATTCAAAAATGGCGCATTTCCTTTCGGGCACGTTATAATGGACGTTGACAGAGCATGGGAAAAATAATGAAAAAAATTAATCGGCTTCGATTTGCAAGTTATTAACAAAAACAAATCTGTCCAATCTGGCAGCATAGCATTAGTACCTACCTGGCACCTTTAGATCAAAGAGGTACATCACAATAGCATTATTGTATTGTTGGTATTGTTACCCTGGAAACTCTGTAGAACCTGCCAGACCATACCAAACATACTTGCCAAATGTATTTTCACGGCACTTTTGGGGTGGAAGACGAATTTTGAAATATGAAAATACGACTCAAATCTCAGTTGCAAGAGAAATTTTCAATCAGGAACTACTAACGACATGTGACTCTTCGCAAGTAACAATGCTTTGCTTTGAAATCATGCAAATTGAAGAAGTTAAATTTTCAACTTCACCTCTTCATAACTCGAAGGATAAATGAGCCAATTTTTTTTTACTATTTTTTCCGTGCTCTCTTAATGTCTCCCACAATGTACACGGGAGGAAATGCGCCATTTTTGAATCACCCTGTATAAAGACAATTTATTCAAATATAAATAAATTAACACTTTTCTGTAATGTAATAGATTGCCATCCGACAAAGGATACCGTCACAATATAGAAAATTTTAAATGTCAATTTTTGCTTTGTTTCTCTAATTTAAACTGTTTCAAACTGAATATAAGTGCGTTTTGAGGATTTTCATTACTCAATAGAGACATATTTTAGTAAACTTTGGTCCAAATTGGAACAAATTCCGGTTGAACGGTTCATAAGTTATCCAAAAAAATCGATTTTTCAAGTTCATCTTTGAAAGGCTATATATATTATCTCCGTTATTTTTCGATTTTGAACGGAGTATTTTAAGGAATTGATATATTATTATACGAGTTTAATTAGACGAAATTTGTCACACAACTGTTTTTGGGGCACGACGAACGCAGTGAGGAGGGTCCCAAGGGAAGGAGTGTGACGAAACGTCTTATTAAACGAGTGCTATATACTACCGGGTGTTTATAAACGTCTGTGATCGCATCGCCTTTGGAATCCCCTCTCGATCACTACAATTGCGCCTGTTACTACGTTTTTCGGCCTGACCCAAGCCTGCTGCGATCACAGTCTCTTATAAACACCCCGTATTTTATCTATTTAGCCTAAAACATTTGAAAGAAATTGAAGAATTCTGGAGGTAGCAATGCCTTCCAGTGTCATGAAAGTCAAGTGCCAGTACGACACGCTAATAGCGTGTCGAAAAGTAGCCAGTACGATACGGGAGTAGATAAAATCTATTTATTTTTTATGCTCTTATTGATTGTCAAAGTTCACGCGAATAAATACCGGACACCTGTATATAACTCTGTAGAAACTTCAACAGTTTTTTTATGTTTCCTTTCATGGGATATACCTATGTATAAGAGGAAAATTGAACTGACCAACTCAAGAAACGTAATTGAAAGTCGCTTTATGGGCACACAGAAGTTATTGGCCTTCAAATTCAGACGATTTTTTTTTTAACCAACTACTGATTTGTTCAGCAGTTTATGAGTTCAACGACGTAGAGACCTGCTCCTGTTGTCACAGGCACTAGGAATTAAATTTCGGCAGTTATGGCAAAGTATTTTCAATATTTCCAAAGTATTTCCAAAGTATTTCCAAGTATTTCCATAGTATTTCCATCTATTCCCAAGTATTTCATTGTATTTCCAAGTATTTCCCTGTATTTCCATAGTATTTCCAAGAAAATGTACAGTGATTTCCACTAGTGGTTGACCTCTCGTTGTCAACATACGACTTTTTACAGAAAAATGTGAAAATGTTTCCACATTCACAACACTGCTTTCTTTCGTCACCGCTTGCCTCAACAAAGGCTGAATTCGCGCAATATTTTTTCCCAAATCAAACCATTCGTCGATAGCCATTGATTGGGAACTGACCCGCATTTTTTTCTTTCGAACCAGTCGCCGCCACCCCGGAGGCATTGCATGTCAAAAGCAATAATCCCCCGACAGCTTCCTGGACGTAATCGCCCCATCAAGTGTGCATCAGTATGATGGGTCTTTGTGGACCCCATCTTCCCCGTCGGAATCTAATAATAATCTCTTTATCATGACGAGACATGACCTCGCGTGGACCGAGGCGGACCTAAATTGTCCGGGATCTCTTAGCGCAGAGAGAGTCCATCACCGCAACTAATAACCGGGACCCGCGCGCCGGCTCTGATTCTCGTTGGGCAGTGTCCGCACGTTTGCCACGGTTTGGACTTCTCTCTTGGACCTCTCGAGGGTACGCGCAAGCAAGGGACAAAGCAACCTTATGTAAAGACAATGCGAGATGTGTAAACTAATAAAGTGGACGATTTGAGATTTAGCGCACGTAACGCCTGGCCTTTCGGTTATGCTATATCGACAAAAGCGGCCAACACAAATATTGGTTCAAAACAGAGCCCGGGAATCTCCGGTCTGAAATTAACACACACATACAGCCGCACACGAGAAGGGATTCTCCGGGCGCGCTCTCTTCGCGTTATTCCGGATGCCCCACAACCCGCTACAGCTAACTATCATTTTGGAGACTACCGCAAGTTATGAGTCAATTTGAAACGTCCCTCCATATTTCAATTTCATATCACTGCGTTTGTTCCATAGGCGTAGTAAAGTTAGACTCTTGGATTTGGGGTTGCTTTCAGAACCTTGATACTTACCGAACGAGTAAGTATCGAAACCTTTTAGAGAACTATCACCAGTAGTAAGCATATTATAATTTCCATAAAATACCTGTAAAGTCTCAAAGTTGTATTGGCCGGACCTGATGGGACCTCTACTCAAGATCGAAACTTTGGCCTCCAAAACACTTTCCAATAAAAGTTGTTTCTTTCTAATCGTGACGTGTCTGACTAGACGCTGCCACTGGAATTATGTGGCCATCACGTTTTATTAGTTGCATAAGCGCTGGGGATAAAATAATCTCCTAATTTATCGTCTCAATCTCTCTTAGTCTTCTGCCAGTTGAAGATGTTGTCAAGTTGACGTAAATGATGAAAGTCGAATAGGTAAAAACGTTGCACCATTTGTGGCTTAACCGAGGAGGGCGTAGCGTGTTGCAGGCCGTTCCAATCGGGTGATAACTTGACTGCAGCAACGTTGGCCGCTGCCAAGAGTTGGATGGGAGACAAGGCGTCTTTCATCTGATTCGAAGCCGGTCTGGAACTCCTTCTCGGGTGGTCTTAGGCAAACCCCCTGAGTATACATGCCTCCAGCCGGCGGTACGCAATGTGTAGGGGAAAACCGGCAGCGTGGTCGGGAGGCAGACGAAGTCAGGAACACCGGCGTAGGGGGCGTGGATGTATCGGACATCCGCACCTGCGGTTCGGGGGTGAAAGACGGAGTCTAGGTCAACCGTGAGCTTGTCGGCCCCAGTGCTTGGATGGACCGACCATCAAACATACAGGCACACATTGCGGCTCGTTGAGTCAGGCTGGTCTGGGAGAGGGGTACAATGGGCCCAATAATGAGGTCCACGTGCCAGGTGAAACTATGTTCCACCAACTCCCCAAATGGAATCCAGAATGTGGCTGAACCATTATGCACATTATGCACATACTCAATACTGTTCTTTCAACAGAATTTTTTCCTGATGGTCTAAAGTGCGCCAAGATCAAGCCTGCCCACAAGAAAGGCGAGAAGGGCGACATTGGAAATTACGGATCAATCGCCGTTTTAAATAGCTTCAGTAAGGTTTTCGAGAAAGTCATATCTAACAGACTACTGGACTTTTTTGAAAAGAAAAATATCCTAAATGAAAATCAAAACATCCAATTAACTTTTTAAATTGAAAGTATTTATTGTAGCGGAAAACAAGTCAGGCGTATGCCGATGACAAATATCCTTTTGTTCGTTGCTTCACTCTACATATAGGACGGACGTAACAGGTTTGAAGACAAGGTAAAGGCAACGAAGAATAAGGCTTGTGCTTGTTATTTGGAATAATTACGCCGATGAATCCGATGATCCATAAAACGTGGCGAGGCACTTGTACTCGGGGAAGTGGTTATGCGGTGGAAGGCTTGCTACCGGCGCCGACGAGTCAGACTTAGAGAGGCGGCAAAGCTCATTTTCGTGCTGCCATGACCGAAAATGACAATATACGCTCGGTGTCCTGCACTGTAATATTCAGAAAAAGATCTAGAGCGGCAAAGTGAAAAATACACGTGAAAAATAAACTAACTTCGCAAAATCATTCAGAATTCAAGAGAGATCACGTTTCCAATGTTATAGCTTGAAATTTTCGGTTTTAAGCTCAGTCCGCACGGGCGATATATCGCTGAAATTTGGCGATATGCCGCTGTTTTTGACATAACAACAATGACAACAATTGCATTTCAGCGGTATATCGCCGAAATTTTGCGAATCTGCCGCCCGTGCGGACCGGGTTTTAATCAGTTATAGCTATTAATATAGCAAGAATATTATGCGATTTATAATAAACGAGGACGTTGTCAGGTGACGAGGCGACAGCCGAGTCACCTGGACAACGTCCGAATGTGTTTAAACCGCTAATATTCGAGTTATATTCAAAGCTTTATCGTATCATCACAGAACTAGATTCAAATTATATTTCACTTTAGTCAAAAGCTGCATCATCATCATGCGTGGCGAATGGCGATGCAAAAAGAAGTCAACAATCATACAGGTATTCATTATTTTCTGTCATAACAAAAATTCGACAGTTTTTGAAGAGAAAAGTCAGTTCGTGCATTTTTGGGATTTATCATGGAAAATTTTGATGCTCCCGCAAATATTTTGGAGGTAGCAGATAGTGCAAGGTTAAATTTGGTGCCAGACAAGTCAAGAGTGTATTATGAAAAAGAATATCGGCTGTGTTGCGAGTGTCGAGGCGAGAACAAACGTGCACGGTGCAGGGGGAAACTGTTGTATCTAACGAACTATGAGTAACTAAGGTATTATGAGCTACTGTACTTTTATGTTTCTAATAATTATTGATAAAGGTGCAACATTAAGCGATCATAATAAGTGATGGTATGATAGAAATTTTAAATAATTACTTGAAAAATTGACAATTTAGGGTCATTTTTCCAATAGCTGTTGGTATAATTGCAGAATGATTTTTGACGTTTTGTGGCGCGAAGAAAAGTGATTAATTTATGCCATTTTCTGTGTTTCGTCGTCACACAAGACCCTAGAGCTCAGTGATTTCGGGATTTTGGGGAGAATGGCCCTTCTAATTGGGGAAGGGGAGGACGGTTTTCAGCAAGAAAATTCAAAGATAGGACGCAATTTTTTAAATCGACATTTGACACACAAAAATCTATATCTAGTAGGTATATGCCTCGTGCCTTGGTGATGAATGGCAGAAATACCAACTTGAAACTTATTCCAATGATTATTGCGATATGGTCTTATTTATTTGTAATTTTATTAAAAGCAGCACGAAAAACGGTGTATGCTACTCGCGCTGACAACGGCATAGCATAACTCTCTTACATGCATTCACGTTCGTTATGATATGCCCGGCTTTCGGCGCTAGTGACATAAAATACTATTTCGCCTGACACGTGACTGTTGCAAAGGAACGCACAACACTGGTGATGCTTCCGTCAAAATAGATGGTTGATATGTATAACTGGTTGCATAGTACCAGGGGCAGATCTTATATCTCCTTAAAATGGAAACGTGTATTGAAAATTTGAAAAAACTCAGTGAACCGTCAAATAACGGATCACTTCAACACCTCTCCCTTCTCGCGACTGGAAATCTGATCCGCAGATTCCCGAGCCCCCTCTTGTAACTACGTTTATGGTTTGTTCGTCTCCTCCTATGCGCCGCGACTATCGTAACAATTCACCCTTATTTATTTGTGAAGACATTGAAAGCGGAAGAGAACCGGGGCGAAAAACAGCGACGGCGTTAGCGGCGGCAATTTTGCGAACAGTTTTCCTCCGAGAATAGCACTTTTTCTGTCACTCCTAAATAAAATACAACGCAAGGACGGTTCCTGTGTGCGGCGGTGGCGGTGCGCCGCGCAGAAAACGCGCAACATATTAAAGGGATGTGACGAATTACCACCCCGCGCGCACGGCGCACCCAAAGAAAAGCAAATGGGAAATTTCCTTTTCTCCACGTCATCTAATTAATCAATCTCGGCCGGCTTGTCACGACTCATCTGAGTAAACTCGAAATAGTGAATTACCTCGCCGGCGTGCGATGATTATTAAAAGAGCCCCGGCGCGAAGAAGTGTTAGTCTCGCATTCGGAGCCATCATCAGTGGAATTGCAGCCAGCACTTCCATTGTGAAGTTTACGAGATATTTTCTCCATTCAGCATTTTTGCTCTGGAGTTAACGAAGAAAAATGACAGTGATCGTTACCGCAGCAGCAGCAAGGCCAGAGAACTCTTCCGTGTTTCTGTGCCGCGAACGCGAAAAATCTGTTCTGATATGCCACAAAGGCACGAAAAGCGCACGAACTCGACGCAGCTGTCCTGTTTCTCACCTTGCAATTCTAATATGTGGTGTAATCAAAGACACAAATCGGAAACAATTGAATCGTTGCCGTCTAAAGGGTCAGACCGCCTTAGTTAGGGTCAGGGTCAGCCAAGACCTCATGAGACTTTCGTGGTCTCATCTCGGCTAGCATGTCATAGATCGGTATTTAGTTGTTATCGGCGCCACCCTCACAGTTTTGCGTCTTGCCCCAATTGTCGTTCGGTGAGAAGCATTTGCTGGTAGGGGAGCACGGCAGCCGAATCGAGGGGCTGGAACACAGAAAACAGAGCAAGGAATTGTTACAATTTTCGTAGCTGTGAGGTACACCCAATGATCACAATCGCAGTAGCAAGCCGTATAGGGGCAACTTTACACTGGCACACTAAAAAACTGTGAAGTTATATCAACCTGTCAACGTCAATGGACACTCGGGAGCCTCAAAATAACTAAATCAGACGTCCACTAGAGGCATCAGGAGACAGTTTCGCTATCTGGGCGCTAGCGCGCTCCAAAGGGCGGCGAGTAAATCGCTGAGCAAGGCGTTGAAACGCACGATATGGTGGTTTCCCGTCCTTGCGGTGGGACACACTGGGTGGTCTCAAATGCAACTCTTTAACTCTTTGAAATACGGTGTATTATGAAATAAACCACTTAGTTTTACATCTTCGAGGTACAGTGGTGCAAATTTTATCTCACTTTCCGAAGTTATTTTGTTAAGATGTAAGTATGTCGGTTTAAAATTTCTTGTTATTCTTTTTTTTTCGTTTGATCAAAGTTCGCATTATTTTTTCTTGATTAAAGAATGAAATATATTCATGCACCTCTAGGGTTTATTCCGCACTGAATTTCCCGTACCTGAAAGAGTTAAGCACATGCCATGAAAAAAGATAGTAACGTGAATGCAGATACGAACCTGGCTTCCTTGCAGAGAGACCGGGGAAGTTTTTACTCACGAACCTGCGGCATTATCGACACCATTTTGCTAAAAAAGATCGGGAATATGTCAGGAGTCTTCATGATTTGTGTGTTCTTCATCCACAAAACACTGTACAACTATTCTACCAATCAAAACGCACGCAAAACGCGGTAAATGTATCAACGCAGTAGCGAGACACTTCCACAGTAACAAAATTCAAAGCAAGACCAAGGACAAAGCAAATCAAAGACCCACTTGAGTGAAGAACACAAATTCAAAACACATCTCTCTTCCATCTTCATCATGGTACGCTCCACAGTATCCAAGCATTGCGGATATATTTTATTCAAACTAAAAGTCGCTAAATTCAATCGCACGAACACTCTTGTAGTAAGTATATACGTACGTCCAAACAAAATGTATATTTTCCCAGTATTGCCTGGGGATCCAGTTTTCGTAACTCCCTAGACGATGTGTAGGTACCTAAAGCGTCGAAGTGAAGGGCCTAAAATTTAGTTCCAGCCCGAATCGGCCGGCAATAAAACGCGCTTTTAAGATACCCACCCCACCACTACCACCACACGACAGACACACACACACACAACTTTATAATATTCCTTGATGCCAATGAATGCGTGATAAAAACCGGACGCGAACATGGGAACCGCACTTTATGCGCCCATTTTATCAGTGGCCGCGCGCCGCGGGAACGAAATTGATGTTGTCGGTTATTCTGGCTTTTCCAAAAGGGAAAAGTCTGATGCTGTATAAAGTTTATCGCAATGCAAACACAATAATTTGTTTTATAAAATTTCGAGACGTATAAAAACTTTACTACAACAATCCGCTCTCTTTTTTTACAGCCCCGCCGTCATCTGTTGAAATTCTCGATCACAGACATAACTCCAAGATCGAGATAAAGGAGAACCAAGAGTTCCATCTCGAGTGCCGGGTCCGCAACGCCAAGCCCGCAGCCAAGATCGTCTGGTACAGGGGGAACGTCGAGCTCAACATTCGTAAGTAGCCGTCACAACTTTCTGTTGCAGTGTTTTCAAATTTTGGCCAAAGTTGCTTCATCTCAAGCCATTTCTTCTTTCCCAGTAGAGAAACAATCAATGAACACCCTGTCAATTTGAGGTTGGAGCATTTTCAATAAGAAAAAACATTCGTTTTCAGCAAACCGCGAGGATCAAACGATTGAAGTTCCCGGCAAGAGTGGAGGCAAGAGGATTACTATTCGGTACGACACGCATTCGAGGATATCTCTGAAGCCTACAGCAGAGGACGACTATGCCGAGTACACTTGTGAAGCCAGGCACGAAGCACTGTCCGCTGACATTCCCATGAGGACGACAGTTCAACTTAGCGTTCTGTGTAAGTTTTGCTGCCAACAAAAGTATCTCTCTGTAGCTTTAGCTAAATCGAGGTTAGTCTTCAACGTTCGGCCCTAAATTTGAGGCTTAGTTAATACTTGCCAAAAGCGATTATACCATGATTGTGTTTCAGACAATTCGGAATTGGGGTTGGCTTTGGAAAGAGAATATTCATTGGTTGGAGCGACTGGATTGACTGAATGGTCGAATTTTTTTATTTCATTGCCACCCCTGATTACGGATTCCTGGAACACACGGTATTAGAGTAGGTTTCCTGAAGGAAACTAAAATATTGCAAAAGAACTGAGCGGCTTTGAAGTTGGTAACTAAATAGAAGATGAGTAACTGATCCAAACTAGCTATTCATCGAGGACGAAGTATTAGACATAATATTAGATAATCTTCATGCTAATGATACACAGACTTCTGAGTGCCCGATTTCACAAAAATAGGTAAGTGGGTACGTGCATAAAAGTGGTGATTTTAGTTGAATATCTAGCAGGGTGAAAGAATAGGATGCGGAATCAATCACGAACGATCATTTTCATAATAAATAGGGATTGAATTGTACCTAAGTAAGTGTAGCCTTCCAAAAGGTTAGTAGGCATATTATCTGAGTTAATATTCTATTGTTATACCTCTGGCAAGCAATACCTCCCCTAATGACTATTATTGTAGGGTAAGCCAAGCCATGCATAGAGATGGTATAAAATTGGAGGACTCTGTGTTTTGAATTTGTGGTTTTTCACTTATGTAAGATCGAGGGTAAGATGTTAGCCTGTACCCTCTTTTGATAGACAGTCAAAATGCATCTGAAAATTTTGAATTCGTTTTTTGGAGGTCGCCATATTGAACTTTTGCATTTTTCAACCGATCATACTTGTCCATTGACATCCTTTTTGTTATTGACATAACCCTCATAGTCGAAACAGAAATTCCAAAATTGTATAGGTAGGTACGTCTTTTGAAAAACTTCAACTGACCAGATATCACCCACTGACATGCATTTAGTTTACTAAACTTGCGAAGAAAAAAATAACAATCAGCCTAAAACAACTATAATTTTGTACAATTCTCTTGCCACTTGTCATAATTCAGTAGTTTAGATTCCCATGGCTAAGTTCAAAAACCTCCGCGAAGAGAATTGTGAATTTTGAATTCTCATAATATTTTTCCATTGGCATAATCGAACTTGCTTTAAATTTTTTATTATGTACTGTGGTGGGACGCCCTAAAATTATAAAATTAAGTGGAGTTAATATTTAGGAATGAAATTAGCATTACGGGCGATATAGGAAAGGAAAGAAATAGGATAAGGAATGCGAAGATATCGATTTTGCCGGCATCGATGTCTGTAGGCCAAGAACTTGAGACGTGAGACGGTGGTGGTAACAGGAGGGGTCCAAGAATAGAGACGGGGGAGAAGATGGGGATTGGGAGGGAAAAGAAGAAGTGCTCGACCACGGCAGACGTGTGTAGAAAAGAGAAATTATCACTCGTCAAGAATAAGTTGATCAAAGTTCCAAACACTGTAAATAGTTGTAGTGCATTAGTTACGAGGAAAGGAGATATTAAGGCAAGTCTGATCTCCATTTGTAATCGAAGGCCAATTGTTTGATGAGTTTGAAGTAATTGTTTTGTTTATAAAATGATAGTAGGTTCTGTTTTGATATTTAGAACAGTCATGGTGAGCGTCAAGCCGATTTCAAATCCTTGTAATAACTTTGAGCTTTTAAATGCGGCCCCTTGTTTTCAGCTACCTACCTTCAAGACGTCAGAAAATGGTGGAAATTTCAGTAACCCTTTCGAACGATCTCGTTTCCGTCAGATTGATTTCCCTAGGTCAGTTCTGCTGAAAATCCAGCGCTCTCGACATATATTTGGATCAAGTCTGGACGACATCTCTCACGCGAAATTTTTCCCTATAGAATGAATGATTCAACCCTTTCGCGCGACAAAGAGTTTGAAACAAAGAAAAAGTTGAGTTTCAAAAAAGGAACCTCTTGAACCATGCCAAGAAAATTCAGTGTCGCTTCGAAACACTTCAAGATAAGAAAGAAACATGACATAATTTTTGCAGGCTAATTAATTAGAGGCTCATTGTAATAAACTGTACACCTGACCGGAGTGTAGATTTGAGTGGAGTTATCTAACCCAGCTCGAAATAGAGTTGTTGGATAAGGCTGTACGTTATGAACTATAGCACCAGCCGGATATAAAAATCTATGGAATGTCAACCCTAAATTTTACGTAAATTATTTGATCGATAATTGGAACAATGGCTATGATTTCGAAATAACAAGACAAAACTCAGTAAACAACAATCTCTCTCCAACTACAATGAAATAATCGAAGTTTCTCTTTGTACAAAATGAAAAATGGGCAAGAAGGAAGGAAGGGTTGAAATTAAAATTCGACGAAGTACTAATTAATTGAGCAGGGAATTAAAACTCAAGTGCATTAGAAAATGGGTTCATAAATAGTTCGGCAAATTAGAAAGAATGTGAACGGAATTAGCTTGGAAGGGTTGAACAAATTCGTCGTAGGATTGCGCACGTACTTAGGCTGTAATTTTCTTGCAGAAACCGAATGTGAACTTGAATAATTCCCAACGCTGGCTGATGTCAGCACGTCTGGAAATTATGAAATGAATAATTAAGGTGAACTTAATTAAATTGGCGATGATTGATTATTTGCATTAAAGTTGAGGTGTGGTTGAATGACTTTGTTTATTTTTCAATATTTATACAATTCATCCCCTTTTAAAGAACGTGAGGTTACTGCTATAGTATGCTTGAAATATTAGTACGACGGGAATTCGAGGTAGGTGTAATTGATTTAAATGACTTAGGTAAAGGTAATTAAAATCTACGGCAATGAAAACACAACTAGGGTCTCTAAACGTATCACAGGTGAATCAATTTAATGTAGGGGATTGGGTATATCACAGTACTTACTTCAATATTCAATAGCGATATTTGATGCCGTACTGCAATTTGTGCAATCTGGCGTGAGTATCATAGAAAAGTCAGTCAGCTTTTCCCTCTTAAATTTAGACTGTAGGCCTACCTTAGCCGTCTTGACTGCCTGAGGGTGAATTATTCATTTTAAATGCGAATTGCAGACGACCTTGTACACTCACGTGCGATTTCTTGTAGATCCGCCGGGCCTACCATACATCGAGGGTTATACAGAAGGCGAGACCATCCGCAGGGGCCAAACTGTTGAGCTCGTGTGCAGAAGCAGGGGCGGAAACCCTCCGGCTCAATTAATTTGGTACAAAAACGGCGAACAAATCCGCATGGCTTACCGTACGGCCGGCAGAGTGTCCGAAAACGTTTACACTTTCACTGCAGATGCCAGCGATAACAAAGCTAGGTATAAGTGCGAAGCCAGCAACGTCATGTCCAAATCGCCTCTAAAGGCCGAAGTCGACATGAGTGTATTATGTAAGTATCAGAAGTTTGGGTCAGTGGTGTGTGATGGACAAAATAAAATTTGCAGTTTCACCTGCTCACGTGACGATTTCCGGTCCGACGGAGGCAAGAGTCGGCGATCCGGTGCCTTTGACTTGCACCACCGCCAATTCAAATCCACCTGCTGAGATCAAGTGGATGGTAGCCGGAAGGCAAGTGCGGAACGCCACGTCCAGGACGGTTATATCGCCGGAAGGCGGATGGATCACCACGTCTAACATTACAGCAGTAGTTGAACCGAACCGGCGGAGTTTGGTTGTTATTTGTCACGGGCTCAACATGCAACTCACGGAAAACGTAGTGTCTACGCATACGATTAACGTTTTATGTATGCATTTTTGCATGGCGTCTCGAGAGTTATAATATTATGATTAAATATAATTACAGATCCACCAAGTGCTCCTGTTATCCATGGTTATACACAAGGTTCGCACATACCTTCCGGCACCGTGCAGAAAATCTCGTGCACGTCATCCGGAGGAAACCCTCTGGCGACACTCACCTGGTACAAGAACGACAAAAAAATCAACTCGGTTCTCAAGACGACGGACAAGTACGTAACGTCGGAGATAACGATCCTTACCAACGTCACCGATAACGAGGCCAGGTACAGATGCGAAGCCGCGAATTCGGCAACGGAAATCCCGCTGTTCGAGACCATAACCATGAATGTCTACTGTGAGTAACGCACTTTCCCAAGCTCATCCGTTTTTCTTACTCTCCCGCCTTGAATTTCAGTCCCCCCAGACCACGTCAAGATCCGCAAGGAGCCCGCCGAGCTGAAACCCAACGAGCAGGCGACCCTAACTTGCGACTCCAGCTCGAGCAACCCGCCCGCCAAGCTGTCCTGGTGGCGCGAGGGAATCCCAGTTCAAGGGCTGTTCAACACCAGCAAGCCCGGCCTGCACGGGGGCACAGTTTCGAGCATCGAACTGAAACTGAACATCACCGAACAGCTTAATGGAATCGTTTATACATGTCAGGCGGCAAACGAGGCGCTGCAGCGTTCCGTACACGACGCAATCACGCTGCAAGTGCTCTGTAAGTTTTCAACGAAAACTTTCCGGGTGAAATTCTCGCATACTATGAGCTCTGTACATTTTGCAGACAAGCCGATGTTTGATGAGGATAACGAAGAGTCGGTGACAGGCATCGAGGACGAGCCCTTAATTATAACGCTGAGGGCTGATGGGAATCCGCAGAATATCGCCTACACGTGGACCAAAGATGGATTGCCTATCATTCAGAGCTCGGCGAGCTCGGGCATGGAGAGGATAATTTCCGATGGGGCCGTATTGAATATTACAAGACTGAGCAGACACGATGCCGGTACTTACAGTTGCGAAGCACTGAATTCCCAGGGGAGTGCTGTCGTGCAAGTCAACGTTACCGTGCAATGTGAGTTGATAGCTTGCTTTATTCATGGGAGTATTATGTTTGCGAAAGTTTCACGTGACAGTCAGTTTATTCGAGCTTTATGCTGCTTTCCACTTTGCAAAGGATAGCTGATAAGATCATCGTTGAAAAACCTTTCGCGCGACTCTTAACATGAAAAAAGCTGAAACTTCAGACAGTATTGGAGTATTGTTTGAAATGTGACCCCCCAGCTAATTTAAATGGAAGATACTTAGTTATTCAGAAAGTAATGCTTCAAGCGAAGCTCTCAACCATTCAAGGGTACACCTATTACGGGCTCGATGAGCATAACCATTTGCTAGCCTTCTTGCGTATAAACAAGATTTTCCATATTCCAAGCATTTCTCAAATAAATACTGAGCAGAACCAAGGTTGAACCTTCACCAAGATTTCAGGTTTTTCAATATCGAAAGAGTGAATTCATTTTTCAAAGACATCTGCTCAAGAGATGTTTCCTAAATTAAGTCAAGTCAAATCAAGTTTTGATAGATCTGAAATCAGACCTTTCAAAGTTTGCTGAATGGGCTGCATCGCATATCGCGATCGTTGAAACATGAAACTATTATGAAGATGAAACTTTCCATTGAACATTAAGGTAGAGAACGGTAGGGTAACAAAAAGTAATTACGACTGGGCTTAAATATTCTCGGTTTTTCTATCACTCTTACCTTGGACATGGTTTATTCCATAAATTGAACCTATGGCTACTTTAGATAGACAATCAAAATGATATAATACTCAAGAGTCATTAACAGATCAACAAAGTATCAACAACTGAAAAATGTTTCAAGCCATAAATTGATCAGACAGTGGAAAAGATCCTCTCGCAACTAATTCACCGATGTTTTTTCTCACGCTAGATACTTCTAATTGATCGTTTGTTCAGATGTGCAAAGGAAAATTGCCCTCGCAATCTGTACGATGCCGTTAAATTACGCCTCGATTGTGGGTTGACAATCTCTAATTAATCTTTGAATAGAATTATTAATCCTAGTTAGGATATTGTGTTGCTGTTGACGTTCTAGCACCGGATCCGGAGCAAAAACTCGATCTGAACACAATGTTCGCCAGCTATACGACGCTGGGAAAGCGGCGTGCGAAAAAAAAAACCGGGTCGGTGGCATTTTGTGTGTAGGCCGCGCCACCAAGTAAAAAATATAACTTTGGAATATTATTCTCCTTCAGATGCTGCAACAATCACCGCAACGAGCGAGAACGTGATTGTGAGCCCTAACGAGGACGCAACCCTTTCTTGCACCGCCGACGGCAATCCGCTGAGCGACGACACGATCACCTGGAAGAGATCCGATTTTCCAGATTTCGATGCTCGGACCTCAATCATGTACGATAAGAATGGGACGTCTTACTTGAGGATAACCGGCGTTACCAGGGACGACCTCGGCAAATTCCAGTGTGTCGCCAGCAACGGCGTCGGAAATATCACGACCAAAGAAGTTATGCTCATTGTGAAACGTAAGGCAAACGAGACAAACTTTGGCAATATAATTAACTCTAACTCTGTTCTGTCTCTCTCTCTTCAAATTCCATTAAACAGATAAACCCGAAATCGATGAGCACCCAACTTTGCTGAAATTCGCGAGCGATGCAGGTGATACCGGCAAGCTTGTTTGTCGAAGTCAAGCCTCCCCTCTGGCCAGATATTCCTGGGCACGGTCCGGATCTCCAATCACCGCCAATACGACAGGAAAATATTATACTACGTTTAGACAGGTATACCCTCTTTACTTGTTTATGTTTAATTATTCCAAAGCCGAGATTTGATTTCGAAACGAAATATTGTTTGATAAAAGCATCGTCACTGCATGCACTGTTGAAAAAGAACGTTACGGTACGTCCTGAAGCTCATCAGCACGTCCCGCCGATCCAACAGTGCTTATTATGCAAGTTGTATGATTTGTAATTAACTCTGCACAAACCTGAGACGTTCCCAATTTAAACTTCATTGGTTTTGGTACCATAATGAGTAATTAGTTGCCATTTCCAACAAAATTCGGTACTGGCACGATTTTTCACTTAATTAGATAGATATATGGAATGGAACTTATCAGTTTTGAATATTTCTTAATAATGAATATTGGTATCCGACAGATCGATGTCCTGACTTCCGAATCCGTCCTGTACGTTACGCACCTAACTTCTTCGGACTACGGCAACTACGAATGCGTGGCCAGGAACGAATTGGGCTTCTCGACGATATCTCCAAGGCTCGAAGTAACTTCGCCGCCGGACACGCCGACGCTCCTGACTGTATTGAACGTAACACATGACAGCGTTACGCTGAGGTGGACCCCAGGGTTTGATGGCGGGATGAAAGCTTCGTATCGCATCAGGTACAGACAGGTGGATGCTGATAGCTACAAGTACGAAGATGTGATGCCCCACAA
Source organism: Anaspis maculata (assembly GCA_949128115.1). Lineage (NCBI taxonomy): Eukaryota > Metazoa > Arthropoda > Insecta > Coleoptera > Scraptiidae > Anaspis > Anaspis maculata. The sequence goes on along the minus strand of OX421963.1, from coordinate 68,289,571 downwards.
CGCGACCAATTTCACAATAACGGGGCTCGATATCAACACCCAGTACGTCTTCTCCATTATGGCCACGAACAAGCTGGGAAACAGCAAGTACATTCCCGATTTGCTGTCCGCCAGAACCACGAGTGAGTTTCACACTTAGAAGTCTTGGGCTTTTTCCTCTCTATTTTCCAGCGCTTTTATTAGAAAATTGAATTCTCTCAGAGTCAAGCTGCACTACACACCTTCCAATTTCAATGAAACAGAGTGTCTATAAAAGTTAGTGCAGTCTTGGTTTTGTTATTCTCTTTTGGCGCTTTGTGGTGGTGCGGTGTGTTACTAACGCTTTTTGTTTCCTCCTTTCAACTAAAACAGACAAGATACCTCCGTCTTACTCATCGCCCAGCCTGGACGAGAAAAACTTGCGCAGCTTCCCGGGCTTCCTGATAATCATAGGCACGATCGTAGGCACCTTGCTGATACTAATGAATATCTTACTAATTGGGTGTTGCTTGCACAGAAGATCAAAGAAACGAGTGTCAGGTAATTAATTTTTTCTTTTTCTTTTTGTCCTTTAGTGTTCAGTTCAGACCACATTGAGAAAATCATACCGGAGGACTTGTTAGAAAAGCAAGACCTGCCCCGGATCGTTATTATCAGTGTCTCTGTTATCGGTGTTTTTCTTTTAATTGTCAACATCGGACTGGTTGCCGGTTGCATGTTAAAGAGACGAGCTAAAAGAATCAGAGGTTTGTTTATTCGCCGCATTTTTTTTCTTTTAATATCTAAACCAACTTCTCGGAATACGGCACTAATAAGCTTTTGTGTTGCAGAACAAAGCAATCAAACTAGTAAGTCGGCAACGATTGAGATGTACGCTCCGAGCAGTTACAACGACACTGTGACGGGGGAGACTTTGTCTTCGGTGAGCGAAAAGAGCGAAACGTACAGCAACGAAGGCAGTAATCATGAATATGTGGTGAGTTAATTAACTACGGGAAGAAAAAAAATGCGATTTTCACGTGCCGTGTTTTTTTTCCAACAGGATGAAGGCCGGAAGCAAGCGACAAGCACGTATTTGATGGATCAGCAAGATTATCCAGGTGCGTATCCGGTGTGTCCAAGCTACGAATTGCAAATGCAACCTAACATGGCTCACAAAACTCACACACTTCCGCATCCTCACCATCATCATCATCAGCACCACATGATCGATAGAAACAGGGCCAGGGATGATCAAAGTCTCGGCTATCATGGCACTATGTCAGGTAATTACTAATGATTAACATACTAACTGGGCTTGTGTGGGCTTTAACTAGTGCGAGCGGTACAGAAATTGTCGAATTGGACTGAAGGTGATACTTCTTGAGGGCTTGCCCTTGCCAGGAAAATTTGCAATTTCTCTTTGTATTCCATACGAAATGAACGAAAAACATTGGGCATCATAACAGAACCTTTCAGTCTAGCTAAAAATACAACTAGAAGTGCTCTGTTAGAATCTAATAAAAATGTATATTGCTGAAATTTTGCGCAATAACTTTTTACAAGCCAAATAAATGTTCTATCTCTTAAATCCTATACTAGTATTATAGGTGGGTGCGAGGGTGGGCGAGTACATGCTAGGAAAATACATATGCCAATCATAAAGTCAGAAAACTATATATACAGGCTGTCCCAGCTGAAACAATCCAGCGCCATTTTCTCAGAAAATATCAAGTTAACAAAAAAAATTTCAATTGGAGGGAAGCCTGATCTTTTAGCTTTCTTTTGAGGGGGCGCCGATGCTTGTAGGTGCTCTAGTTTCCAAGAAAATGCAATTTGAATCGGGCGAGTCACAAGAATTCGAAAATTCACGACCGACAAAACAAAACATTTCAGATGAAAAAAATCCCTCTTTCTCTGGGCTTTCTATTTATGTGTCGCCGAGGTCTGTACCTGGCGCAATAAGCCAGAAATTCTGCTTCAAAGTCCAGCCGGAATTCTTGACGACGTCACCGATCACACACTTGTTGATTTTCACATCAGCCAGTATTCATTGCCATGGAGAATCCAGGTATGTTAAGTGAAAAGTCCTAGTAACGGCTGGTGTTAAAATCAACAAGTGTGTGATCGGTGACGTCACGGATTCCGATTATTGTGTTTGCTGGACTTTGAGGCAGAATTTCTGGCTTATTGGGCCCGGTACGGACTTAGGCGACACATCAATGGAAAGCCCAGAGAAAGATGATTTTTTTTCATCTGTAAGTATTTTGTTTTGTCGGTCATGAATTTTCGAACTCTTGTGACTCTCCCGATTCACATTGCATTTTCTTAGAAACTAGAGCACCTACAAGCATCGGCGCGCCTTAAAAGAAAGCTAGAAGATCAGGATTCCCCCCAATTGAATTTTTTTTATTGTTGCCTTGATATTCCCTGAAAAACTCACGCTGGATTGTTTTAGCTGGAACACCCCGTATTCATATGTATATTATTATGTCCGTTTTAGCTTGAAAGCACTTCTAAAGATGCATCTTTGACGTTTGTTTTTCATAAAAAAGGGTTCCAGATGCCACTGAAGAAAGTGGGTTAGCAGAATACACTATTGGTGTCTTGTTCTTGAAAATAGAAAATTTAAATTCAGGATGACGCTTTCTTGGGGACGTCAATTCCTAGTGGTTTTTTTTCTTCTCTCGTGACCCTCGGCTAAACTGCTTGTAGAAAAGGGTCTTCCCAAGCCTCCTCTTTTTTTGTTCAAGAAATACACTCTTATTCTCTTGCCAGTTCTTGACTGAATTAAATAGCATTGCCTCTGTACCTCGGCCTATATACAGTTCTCTTCAAGGAAACTGCGTGCCGAATCTCAATTTTCTTATTTCAAGAACAAAGGTACGGAAATTGTGATTATTTGGCCATCAAGAAGGCAACAGTACTGCTAAACTTGTTACGGCCCACTTGAGCATTTCGACAAGTCTTTGTTATCAAAGGAATGAGTTTGGTTTTAGTTTTTACTTTTTAGTGTCTCTACTCGTAAATATGTAATAAAATCCAACTGGTAACGAGTGTCTCTAACTATGCAAATAATGAAGTTAATGTTCTGGACATTGTTTTAATATCCATTTGCTTTTTGCAGCAAAGTCTTCGTACGTGAGCGCCCCATCCCCGGCCCCGCCGGCCGACGGATCGTACTACAACATGTCCGACAGATACCTATCATATCCTCCGCCGCTGGACTTTCAGAACCCACCCCCCATACCGGCACACCCCCACATGATGGGCCACCTGAACCCAGCGACGCCTCCCCTGCCATCCAACGGCTCTTTGCTGCGCCACCAGAGGGGCCCCGTTCCTCCGCCGGACGTCCTCCACAACACCAACCAGAACCCCCAGATACTCCAAGCTCAAACCCTCGCCCAGAAGCGAGAACTCACTAGTTTCGGTAACGGTTACGGTGTTAACGAACAGGAAGGACACCTCGTATGAGACAGAGACGACATCTTGTATGTCTTGTAAAAAAAGTGCGACTGCGACGGAGAGTGTGGAGTGATTAAAAAACTGTGCGAATGTGACCAAAACAAAACAAAAAACGTGAATATCAATTGCAATATAAGGACATCAAAATAATACGACGTACATTTTGCTAATAATAATGTAAGTAAATATTAATTCTACTTAACGCCCACAAAAAAAAATGACTAATCAGTTGTTTAATGTTGAATTATTGTCAGTACTGATTGAAGCTGCATGAAGATGATCTTCGTGCCTTTATCAATAATTTAACTCTTGGGGAAAAATGTAAAAAGTATTTAGTCAGTCAATGGCTAAATTTATTGCTAACTGATAATCAGTTTATTATAAAGTTAATTCATGTGATCCTTGTAGGTAAGACGATTTTTTATTATATTGTTGTTTTTGACAAGAAGATAAGATGTATTACTTAATTTTTACTATTCCTTCTTTTTTATGACCTAAGCCATTTTTTGTAAATAATTTCAGTATATTTAAAAATGTTATTTACTAGTCGAATTGAACAACCAAAGTGTTATTTTTCTTTTACGCGCGACTTTCAGCTGTCTTGATTTTTCTGGATTTTATTTATTTTGTGCTCTTCTTTCTTTCCACTGCCTTGTTGAAGAATTTTGTATATGTTTTTTAAATCTGAAGTATTTTTATTAATAAACAATCTCATTATAATGAATATAATTTGTTTTCTTTAATTTTCCTTTTTTTTTTTTCACTTTTCATTTTGACGGACAAATAGGGTACATTAACACAACAATCTACATGGTAAAGTTTCATTGGTATTATTTGTCTCTAGCTGAATTATTGTTACATTATATAAACAGAAACAATCATTTTATAGACAATGTTTTATATAAAGGAAGTTTTTCGTTTTCCGCCAAATTTGTTAGACTGTACATATTGTGTAGTATAAAAAAATATGAAACTAATACCTTCCATTTTGCCAATATAATAATTAATAATAAATGTTTAAAAGTGCCTTTAAGAATAAAACAATCTGCTGTGTATTGTCTTAGTGCAGTGTGTTTCGTTTTCTATTTTAACGAACAATGATCAAAATTTTTTATTTGATTGAAAAACAATAAATGTAAATAATTTGAACTTTCACCCTGTTGATTTCCACCAGTCTTATTATGTGTGTGCTTGTAATTAGAAAGATTGGTTTCGCGCCCGTACCTAAATTTTTCGTATTGTTATCGATAATAAAGGATGAATGCTCATTGTAATTATTACACTGTTACATTGTCCAGTCAATATAAACTTGTATGTCTGTTCATCTCAATATATAAGTATTGTTAAAATTTATGAATATTAAAATGATCATAACTGAAATGTTTTTCTCTTTTTGTACAAACTTGAAGTGCATCGTAATATCAATAATTTAGTATTTCAGTGTCAACTTTAATTAGGTTGACATTGACTCAATGGCATGATTTTATGTGGGTTGCCCTCTGCTTGTTATAATAACTGTTTTGAAGGAAAATAACTTCAAGGGGAATAATGTTTGAACACGCCAGTTTTATGGAGGATTAGTGTTTTAGTCATAACAGAGCAAGAGATAAGGAAGTATATGGAGGTAAATGTCTGCAAAACTATATTTTAGTGTTTACCATTGTATACCCACATGCTTATAATATTATTCGTTTTTGCTTATCTTCCCAATCCGAGTCCTCATCAGCTTTCTTTGGAACCTCGTTTGGAACAAAGAATTCTTTGGAATTCTATCTACTCAATCTAACGTTTAGACCTCGCTTTTGACAAATAAATAGTAGGTACTAAAGTGAAAAACAGCAGATCAATCGACCAAAATCAAAATTACTGAAATTTATTCCCAATGACTTCATGCCCATCATCGTAAGGTTCTTACCCCGAAGACTGGTTGGATGCGTACCTCTATCCCTTCTCATCCTCCGCTATCCTAGGCATTTCCTTAAAGCCCAGTTTGCTATGGGATAGTGGTATGAGCCTCAAGAAATGAATTATTCAGTGATAACTATCGAGTTCAAAAACCTTTTCTCAACAAAGAAGGAAATTTATTTCTCAATAAAATCATTGAAATAGAAACAATACACTCAAATTCTTGATTATAATTGTCCAGACAACCTTGCCTGCCTATTTTTTAGTTTGAATGCCCGTCCCAAACATTCTAGGGTCTGGAGGGTCCTGAATTTACAGCTTAATTAGCTCTTTTAAAAAGTTAATGCTACCTACCCTAGAAATCACAAGATGAACAAGTATCACAACTGGCAAAGTTCTGAGGTCACTTGTCCCCAATCCTTTGGTGAATGACCTCAATTACCTAATTAATTTAGCCTTAGCTAACATCGTCAACTTTACACACAGCGAGAGTTCTGGAAGCTGAAAAAGAAAGCCCATTCCGAGGCCTATTCCAAATTTGTGAAGATTTCAACCCTTTGACGGAAGGTAGATTTCCAATTTAAGTCCGGCTTTAATTCACAAAATCAACAGACACATTGGTCGCAGCTCTGGAGCAAATTTGTATAAAATCAAACGAATCAACTCGCACCTCTACAGGTAAGTTAGTCGCAATTATGCAGCCCAGCTCAAGTTAATTAACTAGCTACAATACCTATTCTGGCCTTGGAGATGAAGATTCAGCTATCAGGGTTACCCACAATATGGTGTGTCACTAACCTGTTGCCGAGAAGGTTCCGTCAACACCTCGCCTTTATCTGGGCACTTGAACAACTTCACCAAACTTTAATTCTTTGAACACAGTTAGAAAGTGATTTCTAAGATTCGAAATTCCTCCAAACAGAATACTGCGCGACTGAACTAATCAATTTTGATCTTCAAATCAACCCAGTCGGTAGCACGGTGAGCTCGGCCCCGCTTTCGAACACGAAGGTCCCGGGTTCAAATCCGCTTTGGGCCAGATGAACTTTTTCACGCGTTCCTTAGTACTGGGGCATCTACTATCATGCGGTGATGCCCCGGGGAAAAGGATGAAACGAGAAAGCCATCGAAACAAAACCCCACTTGATGATCCCCACTGAACGAAACATGTCTACCTACGTTGTGTCATCGTCATTACTGTTATGTATCGTTACTGAAAAACCACTACTGAAAAACCTGCTAATAACCTAGTAGTTGATGCAGGACAAAAAAAAAGAAACAAAAAAAAAGAAACAAAAAAAAGAAACAAAAAAAAGAAACAAAAAAAAAAGAAGAAAAAGATCTTCAAATCACTCCAAACAACAGACGGTGCTAATAGCTCAATAAAATTAATAAAAATGTCCTATTCTGGAAATGGGCTAATTTTTGCGCTTTTGACATTATACAGGCTGTCCCGTTTTTTAACGCTCACTATTGGGATCTCGGAAACGGTAAGAGGTTCAGTGTCGGTTAAACTACAAAAAAATGCGCTATTATTATTATCATCTTCAATATGTCAAGTTATCTCAGATATATTTGGTCATTTTCTGAAATATCCAAAAAAAAACTGAAAATTGCCTAATTCGAAAACTTCCAATCACTTTTTCAATATGACAACTATCAATTTGGAAATTGGTATCCTGACATTTCTTAAAGTCCGATTATCGACTGACGCCGATAATTTGTTCTTGTGCCTACTAGTTTTTGAGATATGACAGTTGTTTTTATTTTTTCTTATTGACACCATATTATTTATTCACCCCAAAAAACTCATCTTTCCTCTCTTTTCAGAAGGATATAAAACACTTGTAGCATTTTTGTCAAAATAACCTGTGAGTATTGGAGAAACTATTTCTGGGCAAAAAAAATCGAGTTACAGTTTCGGTTGCCATGCTCTCTTGGCATAAAAATGGCATTCGGTTGTCATGGTCTGTTGATTTTGGAAAAAGTTGAGTCACATTCCGTTTTTATGTACCTACCGTGTGATCCGAGGGGTCAACCACCATCGACAGTCCGTGTACAAATTTCTGACAGTCATGACTGTCAGTCACCACGGTCTCTACAGTCTGGCCCACAGTCACCACAGTCAAGCTGACAGTCATGACAGTCCCTACAGTCATGATCACAGTCACGACAGTCATGCTCACAGTCCCCACAGTCAAGCTGACAGTCACCACAGTCTTGTTCACAGTCTCTACAGTCTTGCCGACAGTCTCTACAGTCTTCACAGTCTTTCCACAGTCTCCACAGTCAAGCTGGCAATCATGAGGGGAGTTGGCTCACGCATGCGCGGTACCCAGCTGGTATGCAGCTTTTCTGAGATTGTTCGTCCATGACTGTGTCTGTTGATATTTCGATAATTTGATAGCAATGCCAGTACCGTATGAATGAACAAAAACTTCCCTCCTTTAAGCAGGCTGTGGCCCGGCTCAGCCTTATTTGCCAGCCAATGAAGCATGAAAATAATTTATCGGACTCCGGACAGACTTATTTATGTGAGAAATAGAGTTGATGCACGATGTAGCATTTGTTTTGCGTTACTATAGGTGTTAAATCTCAGCCCTTTCAATGCTTTAGCACACGGATTTATTCGTGAAGCCAATTTCGAGGTTCGTGTTTTGTTATTTTTTCACCACTGAATGACTCCAAGATCGCTATGTGTTTTATGAAATCTTACGGTTTGTACTTACTTTTGACCACTACATTCAGCCTGAGGAAGTCCACCTGTGTATTTTGTTATATACATTGAAGAAAACTGGAGAAATGACCCGTGCCCTGCCAATGTTAAAAGAACAAATATCCCATCAGGAGTTTCCAAAAATACCTACATGGCGTGTACATACCTACAATCGCTACATCGTGGGTTGATGGATTATAACAACAATTCTAATAGCCTGATATTCGATATGCCGTAACACCTATGTCATTAAAAAATTCAATAAGAGGAGACCGGGAAAGATGATAACCTGGCCGATTTCGTACCAAATGGCCTGTCACAGCCTTCCTTAAATGTAGGTACTTGGTAAGGATCGTACGATGCTTCTGAGGAGTCATATGTTTTCTGTAAACAAATCTTAATTGACTTCGAGATACTTTCACGAAATTGGAACTGGAGGGAAATTTACTACGAGGCAAGGTAAGAGTGAGTACCTATGGCACAAAATTGAATTGGATTTAGGGAGTTACTATCTCATCGTAGGTACTTTTTGGGATAGTATAGGTACCTATCTCAGTAAATTTCCCTTATTCCGATCAAACTATTTCGTGCTACGTACCTACCTATGCTCGTACTAGAATCTATTCCAATCTGACCTTGTGATAATACAGGATGTTTCAGCGATGATTGCAAGAAATGTAACTGTGAGTAGATCTTTTAGAATATGATGAATATGAAGATTATCGGTCCAATATAAACAATCTCTCACAACAATAAAAAATGTATTCGCAAGTCGCGAACTCATCTTAAATAGAATAACCGCATATATAACAACTTTCACATCATCATATCTTTCGATCTAATGAAGCTATGTACTGATTTTTTTTTTTCAAATTGAAGTAGGTACATATTCAGACGTTTGTAACAGTGTGACAGCGGTTGAGGAACAATGGTTTATTATTTATTTATTAGTTTATTTATAAACATTTTCATCGGCTATGAATGCATCATGATTTTTAGCCAGCGAGGGACTTTCTTGTTTTCACAATTTTCTGTACAACCAGAAGAAAATGAGGCCAAAATATTGGAGAATTTTTTGGAACAAATTTTTTTGATTTAGGACAGTTTTTTAGATATGATTTTTCTTAACGCAACCAACAACTATAAAGATACGGTGCGTGCATGTCATTGGTGCCACTTATATTTACTGTCCAAAATGCACTACATCAACTAGTCAGTTGGGCATCTTCGTATAAAGCTGAGCTTTCACAGAAATAATCAGATATTTGCTCTTTACAAAGAAAAAACAAGGCTCCCGTTTAGGCTAGCCGAGTCATGGGGCGAAAACCACTCTCAACGGTGCCATGGTGTTGACGTAAAATAGGTATGATGGAGATGAAATCATTCTCTGTAATTTCTACATCGAAAAAGCCTTATTTCGGACTTAATTTGTTCATGTCTCTCAAACTTCAAAATTAGTTAAATAATCATCCGTATTCCTTACGTGTTGCATACAATTTTTCTTCCACTTTCGTTTTCTTACTTTTTGCATGAATAGCCATTTCTTCAAAATGAATCACTGCTGCGAGGTAAGTCCATTTTCTAAGCGAGGCTTCCTATTAAACACACCACAAGGTGGGGAGATAGACTGTTTTTTTTTGTTGGTTTATTTCTCGGTTTATTTGAAGTCGCCCTATGTTCGCAACAGAGCCAATCACCGACGCCGGTGAATGCTTTCCTCCACTGTACCAAAATTTCTGCCGAATCCTCGGCTGAATCCCTGTGTGTTCCAACACAGAGTAGAGATCTTCAAAGACCGAACATCAATCAACCAGTTATTACAGTTATAACCATGCACCAGCGGTTGAGTTTTACGTACTAATGCGACGCATGACGCGTCTTTCATCCAGCAAGCATGCAAATAAATCAAGGAGCTCACATTTTTGTGCCCGTCCGGAAATCGAACCGGGTCGAGCCAGGCAAAAGGCACAAGGGACTGACGCGTTAATCCACTGCACTATGAGCTCCTCAACCGAAGTTAGGTTAATTTATTGTTGATTATAAATAAGTATGTACCTAGGTATGATGGTATGAAAAAAAAATGCTCTTTCAGAAACTTCAAAAGATCTCTTATCAGTGCAACATCAGAACCAGGAAGACTTATAAATCGTCGTGAAAGTTTGACATAATTCTGATTTTTCATAGGTTGCAAGTCAGATTTGAAATTTATCCCTAAAAATCAATAACTAGCTATAGCGAGTAATCATGTTGTTTTCGATTTTGAAGAAATCACAATACTTGAGCTCGTAGTCATCACTGTCGCTTCGCTAGCAGTATTCACCACGGTCTTTTAACCACAGTTTCCATGTTACAGTCATGCACTCAATCTCTACAGTCTTGACCACAGTCTCAACAGTCTTGCCTACAGTCTCTACAGTCCCACTCACAGTCTCTACAGTCCCACTCACAGTCACTACACTCTTCACAGTCATGTCGACAGTCATCACAGTCAAGCTCACAGTCCCAACAGTCATCACAGTCACGTCGGCAGTCATCACAGTCAAGTTCACAGTCCCGACAGTCACAACAGTCACAACAGTCCTTCACAGTCCGTGTACAAATTTTCAAGTGGTGGTTGACCCCTCGGTGTGATCCAAACCATTCCGAATTGAGGTAGGCTGTAACATGGTCAAATTCCGGGATATGAGGATGGTTTTCGCCAAGGCACAGCCTACTCCAATTCGGAATGGTTTGGATCACACGGTATTTGACAATAAATAACAATAAAACAAATACAAAACCAAGTATAACACAAAATAACATAGAAAAAAACATTTATAATTTACAATTGCTCGAATTGGAGTTCATTTTGCAGAAAGTACCAATGAAAGAAGTATCTTTGCGATATTTTGATATGGAAACAAAGAGAGGGACGACAAATTTTGGATGGACGGAAGGAAATGGATATGCAGGATGTGCGGAATAGAGAGAGAAACTTCCGAACATAATTCTGAAAGAATGTCCAGAATTAGACAGAGAAGAGAGAACCGGAACACTGAGCGAGAATGGAAGAGGACTGGAATGGATGAAGACTGATAAAGACGAGAGAAAGGATGGATCAACAATACTAACTGAAGAAATTGTTTTTTTTTATTTTTGTATTTTTTGTAATGTAGGTACATTTGTTACTATGAAGGACCGACCTGTACAACTGTACGACCTGTTGAATAAACTTGTTAATACTAGTACTTACCTTTAACCTTTTGGACTTTCGACCTAACCTGGATATTGTGTCAAACATAAATCACTTCCTAATCAAATTTGTTCAACCTCAAAATATATATTATTTCCGGTCTTTCGGTTTCTTCTAATGTCTCCTTGAACTCTTAGGAAACGGCAATGGGAGCGTTTGGAATCATGATAAACCTGTTCTCCGACTCAACAATGTGAAAAGGGACTCTTCTCATGAAATCTGGAGCATCATCGCTGAGTAAATCGCACTAAATTTGATTTTTTTATTCTTTTCCACATTAACCACCTGTATACACAAATGCCACTGGCGGAAAATTAAAGGAATTGTATTTTGTTATTCTATTCACATGCAGATTTGCATCTATTCATCCACAAAAATTTGTGATCTTCCGAATTTGTCCTGGATTCGCGCCAATTTTCGCTTATTTTTACTGGGCAAAAAGCTTCGCGTCGTGGAATGTTCTCAGAAATCCGCAGACACTTTTACAGGTAGGTACTTATGAACCCAAGTCAAATTAGAGGTGTTCACAGCCCAAGACCAATCACTGTCTATGGTCAGCACAGCCCAACCATAGACTAGTTAACTGTAGTAGGGTTATTGGCCCTACCATTAGTTGCTCAGCATCTTACATAGGACGGAATCAGTTCATCAGATAGACATAACATAGGGCCTATTTGAGTCAAGAACAGGAGAAGGTTTAGGTAACATACGCAACTAGGAAGTTGGGTGTTTAGATTTTACAGAATTGCCACTAAATTTGATACCTATGCATAATGCTCATAGGTAGATATGTACTGAGAAGGTAAACAATTTGCATATTTCCCTAATATATCAACTGATATCCAGATACCACCATTCATACAGAATCTCCAACAAGACCTGCATTTCCACACACCCATTGCATTTCAGCTTTGGGTACCTACCTACTATACCTACCGTACAGGTGTTATCTATATGAAAACAATGCCAACCTTCCGAGCTAGACAAGGTTATCAATATTAGCATTGAATAAATAATAATGCTACCCTTGAAATGCACCACTTCAGGTGGGGAAATATCCCTACTTGCACTCCATCATCCACCTGCATCATTATATAAAAACACTTTGGGCAGATCAAACCAGCAACACCCAATTCCTGTTGCCTTTAGAGCACTTTTGCCTAGAGGCATCAGAAGACTTGGAATACTGTCTATCAGACATCATCAGTTCCTAGTGATACAGTGTGATAAAATCTGTGATTTTACTCCTCGTCCAGTTTTGAAACTTGTGCGTAGTAATTCAAAATGCAAAAACGTTGCTTTGTGATAATTATGGTAATGTGCGGAATAAATGCATTCAATAATTGTGAGTATTTTATAATATTTGCCCTGGTTTACTATGCAGATGTGTGTGAAGGTTTGACAAATTGATGCTAAGCAGGAGATTTGCGAACATCTTTTGAGTTCACTTGTCTAAAAAGCTATTGAGATTTGTCCTAATCATTGTAAGTAGATCTTCTTGATTAGTACACAAGTTCCCAAATTCTGATACTTGAATTCGATTTGCTAGCAATTTACGTTCTTTGAGACTTGTACCCGACATAATCGTAGTTGGATTGCTAGAATTAACCCAAGCAGACTCCTGGCATTGTTCTGCAGTTTTAATAATAATAAAATAATAATGAATCTTATACTTACCTACCATCCTTGCATAACAATGGACTTATTTTTAGTCGCAGACATTGACTGTGGTCAGAAGAATGCCAAACGGGAAGGAAAAGTCGTGGGCGGCAGCGATGCGGATAAAGCCGAATTTCCTTGGTTGGTTTCCATAACAAGACGAGGAGGACACTTTTGTGGTGGAACTGTAATCAATAATAAATACATTTTAACTGCCGCTCATTGTATGTGCTCGTAAGTCTAGTACCAGCGTTCTCCCGATTTGCACTCAATTACACTTATTGTTGATTAATAACACTTTCAGCGGAGTCGGAAAAGAAATACTCAGCCCTGCTCACATCAAAGTCACCCTGGCCCAGCACGACCTAACCAAAAAGACGAGCGATGCCTATCAAGTCACGCTCAAAACCATAACGGTCCATCCTGAATACAAATGCGGCAAATCCAGCAACGACATCGCAATCTTGGAGATGGACAAGAACCTCGAATGGTCGGACTCGGTTTCGCCGGCTTGCCTCGGTTCCAAGGACACTCCGAGTTTGAAGGACATCCTGGCGACGGTGGCCGGCTGGGGCTGGACCAATGAGCATACGTCCAAGGGAGGCCGAGCGAACGTCTTGCAGAAAGCGAAGGTGAACGTGATCGGATTGGAACAGTGCCAGCAATGGTACAAAGGCCAGGGAAAGAAGACTCAAATCCAGCAGAGCCAGATCTGCGCGGGCCACGAGCAGGGAGGAGTGGATGCTTGCTGGGTATGGGATTCGGACTCGATAAAAATTATTGTTCCCATGTGAGAAGATTTTCAGGCTGACAGCGGTGGTCCTTTGATGGTTGGAACCGGAAAGTTGGATCAGATGATGGTGGTCGGAGTTGTGTCGACTGGAATTGGCTGTGCTAGACCGCAGTTGCCCGGACTTTACACCAGGGTTTCCGAGTACATTCCTTGGATACGAAAAACCATCAACCAGTGATATTTCTACTGAAACGCCTAGTTTTTGAAGAGAAAGCCAAAGTTCAAGTGAACGCCATATTCCTTGCCAAATATTTATTTTTAGTTTTACAGAAAATCTTTAGGTATTTATTCATCTATTTATTTATTTATATTATTTCGCTGATCTCAATTCTTGTTATTATTATAATAATATCAGCTAGTGAGAAAAAAGTCTACAATAAACGTACTTACTTATAAAAAAGGTAGTTATGATTGTTTTTCAAAAATTTGGCAAAAATATTTTTACTATTTTTTCACGTGGTTATTGCCTTATCAAGGCTGAATTTTAAGTTAGCGACGCAACTTACACCACTCATTTACGGCATCGATGAGCCAATCATCGCGTCGGATTGTGTTATGTTGCCATAGTGACCGGACCTACGCTACACTTGAGCGGGCGGATCTCTAACTTGAAATCTAGCCCTTCATTAGTCTACAAAGGAAGGATTTTTACTGCGCATTTTTCTATTACAAATGAGTAATGAGGTAGCTTCGGTAGCAAAACGTATACTCTACGACGAGAGTCATAAAAAATGTGTTATAGTAAGGGAGACGGACGTGGTTTTAGTACCCCTATCAAGTTATGTGTAGAGACTATCATCTATGTATCGAAACAATATGTGTAACCATGGAATGGCAATCTTGCCGGAAATGCAAATAATTAAGATTTTTAAAAAATGCGTAGATACAACCTTCAAAATTCTTGCTAACAAATGTCAGTCACATTGTTGATGGCACACAACAATCACCCCTTTCACGGGCCACTGCCAACAACTCATCTAGTTTTGCCATGGACCTGTAGTTTTGCGTATGCGTAACGATAGTTGTTTAGCAGCACTATGTAAGTTCTGACAGTGGCGCGTGAAAGGGGTGATTGTTGTGTGCCATCAACAATGTGAGTGACATTTGTTAACAAAAATTTTGAAGGTTGTATTGTACAGTTTTTAAATTATTTAATTGATTGCATTTCCGGCAGGATTTACCAAGGATGTCTATACTACTGGCTGGATAAGAAACTTCGCAGCCATCTTGAAGCTTGATTTGAATCTGTGACCGTCGGGATTGTCATCGTGACATTCGTGATGGACGCCGCCAGCCTCTTGTGCATCCATGGCGAATTATCGTTGATTATGCCGCGCAAGCCCAATAGTGTTCGCAACAAGCGGACCCCGCAACATAACACTTTTTGTTGCAGGTAATTGACTAATTGCTATCATTTTACAAGACCGGGCCCATACCGGGCCTGGCAGCAAACTTCTGAACGACAGTTTCGAGCGTGCTCCGACTGAACGTGACTATGGTTACGGGTGGCAGACCAGTCGCGGACAATAACACTTCGACCGTCGGGATTGTCAAATCTCGGCTTCACCTTTCTACGTCAAAACCGGCGAAGCTTCTTGTCCAGTCAGTATAGACGTCCTTGGGATTTACTTAGGCAGGATTGCCATTTTATGGTTGCCCATATTTTCTCGATACATAGATGATAGTCTCAGAACATAACTCGATCGGGATACTAAACATGCGTCCGTCTCCCGGACTATTATGTTATCACCTTTCTCGCAACAAAAGTGTTCCCAAATCTAGTACGGCCTTTGAGGACTCAAGGTTGAAAGGCGCAACGTTTCATACTGAAACTTCCCAATACTGTTGATTATACGCCTGGATGGGTAGACAACTCATTACACTTTGATTCAATTGAACTTATTTTCAATTAAATCACGTTTCCCGCTTCTGAGAATCACTTGGCCGATGATCATCTAGTATATGAGGACGCTATCCTGGTGGGCCTTTTTTTGTTGTTCGAGGATAGAACTTTTGAGAGTGTTTAGACAGACCTGATCACGAGCCTGAACAGAATAAGAAACAGCATACGTTTTAATATTACATCCATTTATTAACCTCTATGTACAAGTCAAAATGGTTAAATAGGCGCTCTGCACATTTTGAATCTACCGCCCGTTTCAGCAGCCTCATGCGGCAGTTGCTCACATATTATGTGTAAGAAAAACTGTCAGTATTGAAGTTCATGAATTGTTGAAATTGACATTTGCAGGTTGTATGATTATTATTCGAATGGCACTGATGTTATGGAAACAGTAGATAACTTTCTGCAGGAATTGCAATAAAAAATCGTTACTTTTGGAGCTGAAGCCGATCCGCAAAGTGCCCATAATGGCTCGATCCTAAACCTAGCCCTACCTCCACACTGCAATCTAAAATATCTAATATATCTAAGCTGTTCCCGGAGAGAGAGAAGTCTCAACACCCCAACCCTCCGACGAAGACCTGATTCCACACCTTGACCAGCATTTAATTCTAACTGGTTTTCGTGGTTCGAAGTTCTTTTTGTGGTTCAGTCAGATTCAACATTTATGTTAGTGAGAGGAGAAGTCATGTTAGAGCTAGGCCCGGCTTCTGCTTCCTATACACTGAAAAAGAGAAGAGTGACTTCAATAACGAGGGAGGATCTTTTGTTTATGTCTCTTTCTTCTGTTTCTTACAATCTAAGGTTTGAGGGCCGGTGTTTGTGTGATAGCCCGCCTTCAGATGGCATTCTTTTTAAAAGTTGATGCTTTTTTGAGCTATGATCTTTTTGTCCGTTTAGAAAGGATTGGATTTGCTTGCCTTTGTGAAGGCCAATCTTGTTTTCACCGTAAGTCGCCCCTAACGCTGAGAAAGATATTCTCGCGGTCACGAGTGCCTATAACCAGAAATGTTGAAACGACTTGACCCTTCCAAAAACTTTCGAACCAATGGTGTGCGCGAGATTATCACTCAAGTTAAGGTACAAAACTTCATTGTTGAGAACTTTTTCAGCACGCCCCATACACGCCAAGCCGTTGTTGTTCACCAGTACGTCTGATTATGCCGCAGTCAGGATAAACAAAACACACATAATCGACTATACAGGGTGTTCACCGAAAAGCCGATGCGAAGAGGCGTCGAAATAATTCTCATTCCAACAGTGAATAATTGCCACCTTCACTATACCTGTTCGAGTCCTAGTAACAATTCATTTTACAAAGTCCCTACCTGAACCGTCGCGTCGTTGGGTACCAGATTAATCTCATCACTTCAGTCGATGGTTGTTTATGGTATAATTATACTCTTGTGCTTGAAAGTCCAACCAACATGGAAATTGCCGTGGCGCTAAAACAAAGTTAGGTATAGCTACAAGGGAGGGGGGAGGGAAACTTCACCCTGCTACGGTTTCAAAAAAATCGAATTGGCGATACAGAATAATGAAACCAGGAAAAAAAAAGAGAGATGGTTGTTATTTTCGGGGGTATCGGCGGATTCTGCAAAGAAAGATCCAATAACAATCGGCCGAGTAGCGATTCAGTGTTCCTCTGCTGTTCCTGTTGATGGCAAGCAGTACCACCAGTCATGTGATGTGCTTCAAGAACCAAAACTAACGAAAGCGGCGCTGAACGCCACTCCTAGAACGCCGCCTTTGTTTGACAGCAACTGTCAGTAGTCGTCAACTTCGTCGAAGTGACCATCTCGGTCCTACTTCTCTCGTCTGTCCCAGATGCCAGAGCGTATGGTGAGCTTTTGGAATGTTCAAAGGTACGGTTGCGGACAAAATAAAGTGGACGACAATGTAAACGAGTTGGCTTGCTGTCATGCGACGTTCAGGCCAGAATCCTGGAAAATCTGTCAACTGTCGTTCACTTTAAAAAGTCCGCAATAGTACCAAATCAGTTCACTACCTTACCGTCCAATCGGCGTCTTCGCCAGCGTTGTCAGTTGGTCCAGATTACCAAGATCCTGCTAATCATTGCGGTTGTCCCGAAGCTCATACGTTCAAGACTCGTTGATGGGCAAACCAAGTGTCGCCTCTCATCTTTTATTTTACTGTTTTAGAATAAGTTATCTATTTGATATTTAGCGTGTTATTGTTATATGTATTATTGTCGCTGCGTGAAGTAAGAAACGTTATTAGGGGGAAGCTGTAATGGTTTACTACACCAATTTCCCTTGGGGTAGGACGGCAGTATGTTGTTTTTCGGGTAGGTACTCTGTTCCAGTGTCGTCGCTGGAGCTCCGTTGGGCCCTTCGAGTTCTCGCAGCGTCATCGAAAAGGTAGGTACCTACGTTATAGTTTGTAAGCCGAATCTCGCGGTATTGCTCACCCTTTCTATTGGCGTCCTCTGCGCAACGCCCCTTTATTTTTGTTAACACGCCATGTCAAGTTGACCTGTGAATATTCTTGAACCTTTTCTTCCCGATCATAAACCTGATTTTTGTAGTTTATTCTGTATTTTCAATTCTCCCAATCCCAACTATCTCCACCACGGAATCAATTACTTTCAATTACGATTTCAACCCGTAAGAACCCTAAACTGATTCTGATCAACCATTGCGACTTTACGACAGGGTTTGAACCCTGAAAAAAACGCAATTCTATCTCATTTCAATTATCAATTAGATTTCCCCAGCGGTTCTCAGAATTCGCATATTTCAAATAACTGGGATCTTCAGAAAAAAAAAAGAGGCCGACTCGTGAGTTTTCAGATCTAACGCATTAGGTCTGGCTTTCTGTGTACCGCAGACATAAAGAAAGTCCAAAGGACGTAAGGGCTCGAATACTTTGTGAAAGATACCCAAGAAAGGGCCAGGCAGAAATGTGACACACAGTGGCAGAGACAGCAGAACATGCAGGTAGATTCAGAACGAACGCGTAAGATCCACATCATACATTGTCAACGACAAAGTTCAATCGTTAATACCAATCATCTCACCAAGCTTGACCCTCCGTTCGCCGAGGTCATCACTCCTATAAAGGAGCACTGAAACGAGAGCTCGTCTCTATCGGGTCTTGATGATAACGTTCTCCAGGTGAATCGGAACTCATCATTACCAGGTCGCAAATCTGCTACCTGAAAATGAATCGAAACTCATCATCAACGGGTTCCAACTTGTTTCCCGGAGGCGGATTGAAACTCATCATCCAAGGGCTTCAACTCGACATCCTAAAGGTGAGTCGAAACTTGTTGAAGAGTCGCAACTCATCATCTTGGAGGGAACGCAACTCTACGTCCTCAAGGGGGATCGAAACTCATCATTAATGGGTTTCAGCTCTACATTTTCCAGGTGGATCGAGGATCGAGACGGATCAATCGAGATCTCGAATCAACATCTTCCAGGTAGGTCGAAACTCTACTCTAACAGACCCGCAGAAGCACTTGGCAACGGATGTGACAAGTCGGGAATGGACGGCGGCCTAGGTGGATCGGCCCAGGTACAACGGTAAATCTCCGTCGATACTCCTCCATTCCATGGATTCAGAATCTATTTATCGCATCCAAAACGACAGCAAACTGGGTATAGCCGTAAAGCATTCTCATCGGGTAACTTGATCTAGAGAGATGTCATCGGATGTCGCGTCGCGTCGCGTCGCGTTTTAAGTCATTTCTTGATGCCTTGTGTGGTGTGCTCGGGAAACTTCATGGCAGGTTTGAAAATTTAGGCGATTCCAATGTGAATTCGTTGGAAGACTCGTTTCAGTCAAAAATGTTAAATGATGTTATTGTTTCTTATGGCCTTATCTCTTTGATAAGAGCTCCTACAAGAATAACAAAAACGAGTAGCACCTGTATCGATTATATCATAACCAACATTAAAATAGACAACATTAAGTGTAGCAGTAATAATATAGGTTTCTCTGATCACAACTATGATGATATTGTTGAGATAACAATTAACGATGAGCTGGTTCTCGGATAAAATTGAAGATGAACACGAAAGACCCTTTTCCTATCGCCGCAGTTTTTCTCAGACGGCAATATGTGAGTTTAGGAAACTATTGTGTACTAAAGAAATCGGTCGGGATCTTTATTGTGATCCTGAAGTGACTACTGACGAAGCATTCAACCATATCTGGGAGCACTTCAGGTACGCTTTTGAAGTTGCTTTTCCAAAGAGAAGAATCATGATCAAAAGTCGAAGGTCGAATAGGTTTGAATTTTCCTACACGCCCGAGTTAGTAAATGATATCCAAAAATTAAAAGATCTTAACTTCGTGAGAAAAGTCATAGGTACTGAACAAAGTAAAGAAACTTATAAAGCCCATAAAAAATCAGTAGATAACAACATAAAACTGATGAAGCATCGTCATTTCACCAGCTTAGTAAACGAGTCCAACAATAAAATAAGGACATTGTGATGTCTGGTGAATGAAAGCTGCGCACATAGAAAAAAACACCAGATAAAGGTAAAATTTCTTTAAAAAAAATGACACTGTCATAGAGGATTGCCAGGCTGTGTCAAATCGGTTTGCTGACTACTTTTCTACAGTCGCTGAGGCAAAGTTGCATAAACACTTTGGAAAATCGTTGTCAGGGACGTGCACAGTGTCAAAAAGAAATTCGAATTATTCCTCTATGTACGCAAGTTCAGTAACCGAGCATGAGGTGGAAGCAATTATCGCCTCTCTCAAGAATAAGAAATCAACGGGTATTGATGAGGTTCCAACATTTCTAAAAAAAAACTGTAAAGATATTCTGGCAGGAGTGATCACAAAGCTCATAAACAAATCTATTTCGCGTGGGGAATTTCCCGCTTTGTTGAAGCTCGCAAACATTCTTTCTGTCTATAAGAAGGGCGACCCTTTGGAAATACAAAATTATAGACATGTAGCGCTTCTTAGTACCTTTTCAAAAATAGTTGAGAAAGCAATGACAGTGAGAATTGTTGATTATCTTCCGGAAAACAGACTAATTCCACAATCCCAACATGGTTTCAGAAAGGGGTATTCCACGGGAACCGCCACCGGCGACCTGGTCCAGACGGTCTATGATTTGATCAATCGAGGTCAAATTGTGGTGGGAATTTTCTTCGATTTGTCTATTGCATTCGATTCGGTCGGTCGAAGATTTGTCTGCGACAAATTATACAGTCTGGGAGTCCGGGGGCTGGTAAACCGGTGGATAGGTTCCTATTTGGAGGACAGGAAGATGGTGGTGAGTGTTGGCGGTGCTGTCTCCGGTCCGAGGCTCGTTGAATTGGGAACCCCTCAAGGTGGAATCGCAGGCCCTACAATTTTCATGATCTATGTAAACGATGTGCCGGAACACATGATGGAAGATATCAAGATTTGCATGTATGCAGACGATACATCAATAATCGTGTCTGACGCTGACGTAGACGCACTGAACGAAAAGATATCTTCCATAATGAGTGACTTTGCAGGATGGTGTAAGGATAATAATTTGATAATAAATTTTGATAAAACTGAAATCAACCAATTTCGGAATAAATTGAGATCTCGGGTCAACTTGAATGCAAACATTGGTGGGGTCGGCCTGGTGCCGGTGTGATCAGTTAGATTTTTGGAAACCTTGATTGACGAGCACTTGGACTGGGGCGACCATGTTGATGGAGTCTGTGCCAATCTGAGTAAGAGCTACTTCATGTTGAGAAATCTCAAGAGTAAGTTGTCGCAGAAGGACTTGATTTCTGTTTATTACGCCTCGGCATAATATCCTGCTTTGACTTATAACATGATTTGCTGGGGACAAGCGGTTAGCACAGGGAGAGTTTTTATATTGCAGAAGTGCTTGATTCGACTCATATTCGATGTTCCATTCGGCACGTCTTATAGGAGAGTGTTCAGAGAAAGCGGATTGTTTACGGTTATTGAGGTTTACATTTACAGTTTGCTCAAGTACCTACGTTTTCAAGGAAAAGCCAACCCTCAAACGAAATGTGGATTTCCACGGGTATCTCACCAGGAACCGGCAAGACAACCGTGCAAAAAGTCATGTGCACTCCTTCTATGAAAGATCGCCGCGGCATACCGCTATTCGGTTATTCAATGCGTTGCCTGACAATATCAAAAATTGCGAATCAGAGACTGACTACAATTGGAAAATTAAAAGATTTGTACAGAGGGGCTGCTACACTCTTGAAGAATTTTCTGATGAAATTACATATTACCTACTTGTGATAATACCATGTGATATTGTTCTTCTCCATTGTGTGTTGTTATCTGTGTATGTCAATCATTGTTGCGTGATTTATTTATTATTTATTTGTTACTACATCACATCCATTCCTGACGTATTTTAGACAATCAACGATTGTACAAAGAAATGAATGAAGATGGATTGAACTGCATTGAGTCGGAAGACTAGTATGCGGGGCCAAGTGTGGATGTGTTGTTGCTGAATCATGTCATAGAGATTTGCTCAGTTCTCACGTGTAAAATCAATAACTAGCGCCATCTTTTGAAACTTTTGATTGTTATGGCTATCAATAATTAATAGTGGCGGTCGTTTTGTTAGAAAAATCACTAGTTAGAAAGAGCATGAGTTAGAAATTTGAATCCCGTTAATACCCGAAGGCCAATCTGTTGGGATATACTAGAGAACCTAAAAACACTGTCATGTTTAGATCAATCTCTTCGTTCGTGATTTTGTAACACAAGCTCCTTCCAACCTGAGATTCACCGGTCAGTATCGCTGGCTAGACGTAGTGTATGTTAGAAAAATGCCACTGTAGCGTAGCTTAGAAAATTGGTTAGGTCAGGTCAGGTCAGGTCGTGTTGTCCTTGTCAGAATAGCTGGTAGTGAGAAACCTAATTTCTCAAAATGATTAGTTCCCATGGTACAGATTAATTGTCATCGTCAATACATACATACTTTCATATAAAAATGTATGATGAATTGACCAAAGCTCGACTTAAGCTACGAACGTGTCTTCGGGGGATCAAGATCAATTTTCTAAGCTACGCTACAGTGGCATTTTTCTAACATACACTACTTCTAACCACTGATACTAACCGGTGGCTCGCAGGTTAGAAGAAGCACGTGTTAGAGAATTACGAACGAAGAGATTGATTTAATCATGACAGTGTTTTCAAGTTCTCTAGTAGATCATAACAGATCAGCTTTCGGGTATTATCGGGACACTTTCTAACAAACGCTACAAGCCCAAATTTCTAACTCATCTCCTGGACACACTATAGAAAGCTCAATGATCATTAACGATGGATCGTCATTTAACTTGCTGATCACCAAGACAGCAAGGGAAACGTAATTACGTTCGTCCTATATGATCATTAACCAGAAAAACGTCATTTTTTCCCCCTTGCTGTCGCCAAGACAGCAAGGGAATTGGAATGACGATCTGTTAATGATTATTAAGCTTTCTAGAGTGTCCAGGGTATTCGCTCTTTCTAACTAGTGATTTTTCTAACAAAAGGACTGTAGCCAAAGAATCAATTTCCCTTTCGACGTCAGATAAATCTTCAACTTCAACATGAAGATGAAGAAAGATTATCCAAATGATAAACTATACACATATCAAAATCTTGACCAATCCATGCTTCAAGTACAAGAAGCTATTACCAGGATCAGTTCCTTGGATAATGCGTGAAGGTAGGTAGGTATACGCGTACAAGAAGTGAATGACCCAGAACTGCGAGAGTTACCTTGCACGGCGCGAGAAAAAAATCCCGGCACGGAGGAATTAATATTGTCTTCCAAAGCAGGAAATTGACGATCGACGTTGAAAATAGCATGCATTTGGGACATTTTACGTAAACTCCAGGGAAAGATTAGGATCTTTGCATGTGCCGGTAGATGAGTCTCTGGCTTGCAGGATTGTTCGAAATTGGTCGTGGCTATGAAAGCGAGAGTGATCCTGCCTGATAATGGATCTATATTTCACAAAGTTTTATACCCACTTTAGCCATATTTACCATCTTTCTTTGACGTAAGTTGTGCAAGCATCACTGCCGTAAACGATTCGCTTTAATTTATTATTTTCACATGGTACCTATCTACATATCGACTGACGCGCAGGTTCCCTTGTAGACAAGGTAATTACATAAATTATCTTCGCGTCGGTCGTAATTCGTAGACTTCAATGCTCGATCAAAAATATAAGGTGAGAAATCGCTTGGGAGTTTTAATCATGAAGGTGGTTGAAAAGCATAATTCCTCCATTGTTATTAATAAAATGCAACCTCCCTAATCCGCGTGCTTGTTAATTGAAGTAAGTGCTCTGATTACTAAGTACACCTACAGTAATAAGTACCCAGTAGCAGCTATGTTGTATCATGGACAATCATGAAACATTCATATAATTTATTATCTTCTATTCATCCCGCGACTAAGATTGAGCGTAAGTGGATGAACTTCTTCATACAAGGAAAGGCGCATTTATGTAACATCTGCAATATAGTCATCATATCAAAACGTGTTGAATGCAACTGAAATGGATAAAAACTGTACCATGTTATAATTTCTTTAAAAGGTTACCACTTTCATACATGGTGCGAATGGAAACGAAGACCTTTTCTTTTATAGCTGCAGCGCCCTTGTAATTATTTGATGCATTTAACAAACAATTGGCATTGCTTTTGAAGGCGTATCCGAAGAGTACCCGATGCAGTTAGTAGCTTTTCACATATCTATGAACTCTACCTACTTATCTGAATTTGTATCGAGATACAGTTCAAGACAAAGTCTTCTTATATGGAAAGACTTGAGAAACTTGAACAGTTTACGTAACTAGACATTTTTCATGCATCAGGGTTCAAAATGCGTGAAAGTTCTACATTGATCGTAAACTTGCACTTATTAATTAATTTGCGAACTAAAATGACCTGCTATATTTCATTGCGATGCACTCCATAAATAACATTCGAAAGGCGTGCGAGACAAATCCTGTGCCCAGATTTATAGCCGATTTACGTACCCAAACATAGCTGCCATTTAAATGCATAATATTTCTTTATTAGAATCGCTCAATTAATTAAGCAAATACATAAATAATTTTGAAAAAATGGGAAGACTTGTGTAGGGTGCCTGTGGGTTGAGAATGACCTTTTCAAAACAAACATAATGGGTACTCAGTTCATCCTCCGTTGCTCCATATACGTGTTTCATATCCATTCTGATACACATTATTACCAAGGTGAAGAATTCGTCAAAAACAATCTACTTACGTTTGGTGTATATACCTACATATTATTTACTTCAATAGCCCATTGAACTTATCAATCAAGTCTTTCTGCGCGTTGCTCCTTAAAGTCAAGGCACTTTTGCAATGATTCGAATAGGTAATAATTATTGATTCTCGGTCGGAAGGATAATTTTACTTTCCTATCAACAATCAATTATTGTTTACAAGACTATTAGATAAATATGGGTACATACTCTTATAATACCTGAGCGCGTCTCATCATAAAGGACTCTGGTGAGAATACTGGATCAAGGCTACGGCGATGTTTCATTCCACCTATGATTAAGTGTATTTATGTCTCTTGACAGTTTGCAGTACTGGTACATAATTTACACCTCACAAGATGGGTAGATGAATAACATGCCATGTAACATTACGCTCTATAACAACCGTGATTTGTGCTGCTCTATGGTAGCAAACAAATTATTTATTAATTTATCACATGCAAATTGCGAAGAGCTTGTTGATACCTACTATATCACGGAGAACTTCCCGCATGTTTATCACTTTCTAAAGAAGTTTTGCATTCTGCAATAATTATCCAAGCAGCTCGAATCGCAAGTTATTGAACGTCGGCAATTAACTCAAGAAAACCAATTTCCTCTGCAATGTTCCTCTGAAATTTATCTGAAACTTCTATCAAGTTTTCCATTTTTCACATATGAACAGGCCATGTTTTCTGTTTTAGTGCTTTGATGGAAGGTTAATTTATTTTTTGATTTATTACCAACAAGAAATACCACGCTATGGAATATTAATCAAAAGTATTGCCCTCAGCGCATTCGCCAATTGTGGGGGTTGGGCGCCTTACTGCACATTGCGGTCTCCAAAATGCGAACATGCGAGAACACTGGATCCGAAGAATTTTTGATAGCACTTAGAACTACCAACAAAAAAATTGGTCGTGTCACCTCAAAACTTTCTCGGGGGTATACAGAGACGTCAGTAATAATTTCGATTAAAACGTCCCTTCGGGAAGGTCCAGGAGCTTATGTAGTTAAAAAGCGTTCCGTGGGATTTTGAATGAAAGAGCATAGCGACCATGTGGAATACATTCCTTTAATAGGCAGCAATCACACCTCGCTGGGTGTTTTGCTTGATTTTTTTTGCAGGAGATTGATACAGGGTGAAAAAAAAAAAAAAAAAATGATATACCATGAACTATAGAAGGTGGAGCGGTACAAATCACCAGGTGGATGCTACGAATTTTAATTTGTTTTTTCTGTTTCACCCTGTATAAATCCCATGCAAGAAATTCAAGCAAAACACCAGGTGAGGTGTGATTGCTGGCCATCTAAGGAATGTATTCCATATAGTCGTTATGCTCTTTCATTCAAAATTCCACGGGATTGCATAAGCTCCTGGACTAGTTCATATTTGGAAAGTAATGAAAAAAGTCTGCGGAATTGAGCGGGCTTACTCAAGGGACCGATAGGGCTTCAGTTCAGATTATATCTACACCTCAATTTTTTCTTGGGCGCTGAGTCGCTGCCGACAGAAATAGTATGCGTCTGCTTTAGCCTCAGATGACAAAAGCAAACTCAAGAGGCACAGAATAAGTTACTTGAAAGCTACAAAACGAGGGAAGTAGGAAAGAAAAAACCCCATCAGAGCTTCAAATGACGGGAAGACTAGAAGACACCATGGGGTCCTGGTACCAAACCACACAAGAGAGTCGCACACGTCCGAGAGTTGATACTGGAGTCTCGAAAGCTACAACGAGGCTTGAAGAAACACTTATCGAAGCTCCAAACGACACTTAAATAACAAAGGATCGGGGCCAGCTGTTGGTTTAATCCTCAAAAATAAACACAAAAGGGCGAACACCCATATCAGTAACCTTCAGTTTGACGTAGATACCCACCTATAAAATTTGTCAGGCTGATACATGGATGGCTGATACAACAAAGTTCACAGGTTTGGTATCCAAGGAAATGAAATGGGCCAGAGGCATGTTAACGGCCATTCCCGCTGATATCGGCCAGTGAAAAGTTTGGAAATTTATAGCGCCTGTCCAGGAAATGATGGAAAACTCCAACTTCAGCATTGATGTGATTCTTTTGTTGTGGTGCTTCCAGCCGAATTGAGTTCGAATGCATTGGATATATTTTGAATAATTAAATGGCGAAGTTCTGAACTTTAATATCTATTCTTTGACAGATCATAGAGGAAGAAATGCTTTCAACTATTTTCAACACAGTTTTTCACGGGCCTTTCCGTGAACATACTTATTATTGCTAGTTGAATTCCGCGAGATGTAAGTTCTGTCGTTTTTTGATAGTGACACTTTCGTTTGACAGATGACAGCCAAAGACTAATCCGGTCATTTGACAGCAAAACCATGTATGCATACTAAATTTCAAGTCGATCCGATCAACGGTTTGGCAGCTATCGTGGAAGATTACAGACACACAGTACACACACAGACACACAGACAGTCAGACATCATTCTGGGAATGATCTTAATTGTCTTCGGGGACCTCGAAATAGATCTATCCGTCGAAATCTCAAAACTTTTTTCTGCACGATTACAATACTCTCCCTTCCATGTTGGTGGGGGGCCGAGAAAGTCAAATCTGTCCAATAGAATTGGAACCAAATTTAGCAGGAAGCAACACAATAAAAGAGTAAACTCAAGTCGGCAGTGGCAGTTTTCCACCATTTTCAAGTCTGGCGTGATGAATTTTCAAAATTTCTCCTAGCCGTTGCCACCCGAGAGGGCCTCTCACCCGGATTTCGACCAGGACGACTCGCTTTTGATGCAGGACTCCACTCAAAAACTCATTCCTGCTCGGAAATCGAATTTTTCCGGAAAATTCCAACTGATATCGTAGATTGGATTGGGCGTCGTGCAGACCCATTTTCAAAATCGACACGGTTTCGGTTCTCCGACGGTAGTTTTTTCAAAATGAAATATGCACGTTCTGTGAATTTGAAAAACTGCAGTGCAAACTTTGACATGCGGTAAGCCCCACGGAAAAATTTATTTTAGGTGAAGACATGCTGGGGATGAAAGTTGGAGAAGAGATTGAATTAATTTTTGGAGGAAAAACTTTTGAAATCAGACCCGTGGTTTTCGAGTTTTACTTTCTGGAAAAGCTGCAAATTTCCCAACTTCTTATCCCGCGAACTGGTTCTTGAGCATCTTCCAACAATTTTTCTCCAATTTTCCAGAAATTTTCCGGCGAAGCAGGACTCAAGATGTCTACTTGTGTCTTTGTTTTTTTGGGATCTAACAGATCCCCTTTGTCTGTATTTGTCGTTTTGAAACCTGAGTATCCCCCTAATAGCTTCATGAGGTGTTGTATGAAGCCCTGATGAACCCCCTTGTATCTCCTTATGTTTCTAGTTCTATGTGGCGCCCATTGGGGTATTTAAAGATTTGGGATGGGAGGGGGGGGGGGGTCAAGGTGAAGAATAGAAGGCAGACAAAATGTCTCCATCCATCACTAAAAAAGATTTGGACTATAATAGTAATTATTGTGTAGAAGGGTAGAACGTATTATACCTACATTTATTATATACATATTACGTATTATACAACGAAATTAGGTATACATTTTCAAATTTACAACATTATCGGAGCGCGCCTGTTCTTTTGCCGGTATACCTTCTTCTTATTATCATCATTACAGATCGATAGGGGAAGTACATGCCCCCTATGCCACCCCCATAAATACGACACTGATGGCGCCCCCTTGGGCGTCCCCATTATGCCTTGCTTTGTCAATCGGAGCTCCAATAGGCCTTTTTGTATCTTTATGTGTCATTACGACGATGAGCCCCGAGATGAGCCCCGAGATGAGCCCCGAGATGACCCCTTCATGTTTTCTGTGGTTTTCGGAAATAGCGAGCCCTCTCATGCTCACTTTTCCCATTTTTTGGAGTTCTAGCAACCCATTATGTCTTGCTGTGTCAATCGGAGCCCCCCTTCTGTCTTGATGTACCGTACTGTGCCCCGATGACCCCCTTGTACTTTCTAGGCAGTTTTGGAACACTATCGAGCCCTTTTGTATCTTTTTTACTTTGGAGTCTTACCGGCCCCCATTGTGTCTTTTTGTGTCGTTTCGAGCTCCCAATGAACCAACCGTTTAATGCTTTCTCAAGGTTATCGGAAATCTGAGCGAGCCCGCTCATGTCTTCTTGTGTTTTGGAGTTCTAGAGGCCCTCATTGTATTCTGCTTTGTAATTCGGAGCCCCAGTGAGCCCCCTTGTGTCTTTATGTATCGTTTTGACTCCCGAGAAGCCCTTTTTTCTAATTTTCTTCAAATGTTTCCTTACTGTGTTCTCACAAAATCCCTGGCGCAAATCGTCCGGCGTCAAGTTGGTCGAAGCAGGACAGCTCGACGCCGGCCATCCTGACGCGGGACAACTTGACGCCAGGACAACTTGACGCGTGGACAGTTTGATGTGTCACTTCAAGCCTTAACGAGCCCCCTTATTGTGTCTTCATGTTGCTCTTGGAACTCTATCGAGCCACAACCTATCTTTTCAGATTTTGTAGTTTTATAGAGTTCTTTTTTGTCAATCGGAGCCCCGATGAGCCCCCGTGTCTTTTTGTGTCGTTTAGAGCCCCGGTGAACCCTCTTGTGTTTATTTAAGGTGTTTGGCGTTCTAAGGAGCCCCCTCATGTCTTCCTATGTTTCGGAGCTTAAGCGGCTCCCATTTTGTCTTGCTGTGTTAGCTCGAAATTCCAGTGGATCCTTTAGTGTATTATTTATATGTCGTTTTGAGCCCTGCTGAGCCCCCTTGCGTGTTCATATCGCTTTTGGAATCGTGGTATCTACCCCTTGTCTCCATATGGCGCTGTAAACACCCTTATTCAGATCCCAATTGGACACTCTTGTTTTAAGCCACTAACGATTTTTCACTCCTCCAGAATTTAAGTAAGCCCCCTTGTGCCTTGTGCCTTCTTTGATTGTTGAAAGCCCTACTGGCCCCCTTGTTTCTTCATTGTCCATTGAAGCCCTATGCTGAGTCCCCTTACATTTTTCTGTTGCTTTCGAAGCTTCAGTAAACACTTTTGTGCCTTTGTGTAACATTTGGAACCCTATCAGGCGCCCCCGTGTGTCCTCAACCTCAAGTACCGTTTGAAGCTCTGGTGAGTCTCTCTATGTTTTTTCACGTGTTCAGAATTCTCGTGAGCCCCTTGTGCCTTTTTGTGTGATCCAAAGCACTATTGAGCCCCCCTGTATCTTTGATGTCTTTTGAAGTCCTGATGAGCCTCCTTGCAATTTTCCGTGTTCCCGGGAGCTTTCAAGCAATCGAAAGCACACTTGTGTTTTCGTCGAGGTTTTCGTCTAGTATTTGAAGCCCTACTTGGTCCACTTGTGTCCTCATATGCCCAAAAAGCTCTATTTTGCTTTCATGTGTTGCTCATAGCCTCATTGGACCCCACTGTGTCTTCAATAATGGTGTTTGAACCTCTGCTGAGCCCCGTTGCATTTTTTCCATTTACATTTAGTAAGCACTAATGATGTGCCTTCGTTCGGTACAGTGGCGAACTAACGGGGGGGCGGTCCGGCCCAAGCCTCGGGGCCTCAACCACCTGATAGAGCCCCCAATTCTTTTTGTTTGTAAAAAATACTGCAAAAAATTGGGATCAAACCCAAGATATTAATTTTTTCTCTCAATGGTCATTTTTTTGCATATTAGGTGAGTAACACTGTTTTTCTTTTTTTTCCATTTCAAAGTTACTTTTGCAGAGCCCATCACAACAGGTTTGGAGGCCTACACACAGGCAATAGAGGTGTGTCTGTATCACGGAATCTTCAAGAAATATCTTAACTTCAGGCCGCGAGGCCTCAAGCCTTTGAAATTTTGTATTTTATTATTTCTTTTCAAAAAAGAGGAGAGACATAAAATTATCTTGTCTGCGCGCTGCAGGTAGTTGAAATTCATATTGTTCCTGATTTTGTATGTTATACGAGTCGGTTTTAGCATTGAGTCAACAAACCAAATCCAATTCAACATCCAAAGCTGGAATCAAAAACTTCTTGTAGGTACTGGTGGTCAGTGGCATAGCTAAGGGGGGCTAGAGTGGGCGAATGTCCCCAC
Organism: Anaspis maculata; assembly: GCA_949128115.1. Taxonomy (NCBI): domain Eukaryota; kingdom Metazoa; phylum Arthropoda; class Insecta; order Coleoptera; family Scraptiidae; genus Anaspis; species Anaspis maculata. The sequence goes on along the minus strand of OX421963.1, from coordinate 68,258,611 downwards.
TCCCCCACCTCCCAAGCACTCACGGCACTAACTTCATCCCACACTAAACCGATATGGAAAATAATTCTGGCGAAAATTTTCAAGAAGCGCAAAATTTTTCTGAGGAGAAGTTTGATTATCAACTAATATTGGTAGAAACGCCAAAAACCGTAATCGCAGAACGCATGCATTTACCGATTATCATCAGCATTATTATTATTATTATGCCCAAAACATTTTGCCTGCGGCGCACCTTTGCCCTCAAACTCTGACTACGCCGCTGTGTTTTATAGTCAAAGTTAACAAGTCATTTTTTTAGTTTCTTGGGCTTTTGCTCAATCACAGCGGGACAGGGTGGGCCAAAAAGTCTGCAGGCCCTCCTATATATTCTCAACTTTCACTCCTTAGGGGCCCCATCTCACAATTCCGCCCAGGGCCCCCAATTCCCTTAGTCCGCCACTGGTTCGGTGTTCGAAGGTCTATCGGGCCCCCTTTCATTTTCCCCTGGCTTCCGTAACTTTAGTTAGTTTAGAAGCACCTTTGTGCCTTCAGTGATGGGTGCTATAGCTCCAACTGGTTTAAGTTGTCCCGACGTCAAGTCGGCTAGCGGCTACTTTGAATTCCTGGTGTCCAGTTGTCCGGCGTCAAGTTGTCCCGCGTCAAGTTGTCCTGGCGTCAAGTTGTCCTGGCGTCAAGTAGGCCGCTTAAAATTCCTGGCGTCAAGTTGTCCCGTGTCAAGTTGTCATGTACGCATTTTCCGGTTGAAAGTGTAAAACCGGCGTGGGTTATCGAGACCGGACCTAAATGCAATGATATGGAGCTTAAAACAAGGCCTTAATTGACGATTTTTGCAATAAGATGATTTGGAATGAGATTTGAGGTTCTCCCGGATAATTCAAATTTTCCTAACAAAATTTTCAATTTCCTGCAAATTATTTTCAATCTTTCTCTCTGATGCCAACTTTCTACCTGAAGGGACGTTTCAAACAAAAATTTCCATAGGTTCCTGGATACTAGTCGGGGAAGTTTTGAAACAATAAAATACCAAATTTGTCGAGATCGGTTCTATACGGCCAGGAACTGTTTGTGCTAAAATGGTATGAACGGGATATGATACGTAGAATTACGAGTTATTCGGATCATTTTGGCGGCCGTGGTGCGAATTCCAGGCGAGAACTGCAATTTACAGCAGCTCAAAACATTCGAAGACCTGGGGGTACTTGCCTATTTTTTTTTATTGGCTTAATCGATAGTATGGTTGAAAATATTGTACCCGTATTTTTTCTTTTTCCTAAATTCCCAAAATTGCGGCCGCAATGCGTGTTTTAAAAATATATTTGTGACGTCACAAATATATTAGATATAGAACATAGAAGGGCTCTTTTTCCTCGTTGGGTTGGCAATGATATAACGTCGTCAAGGTGCCGTTTTCAAACAACAACAAGATCTGAGTCTGACTGACAACGTCAAACCGCCGACCGTAATTTCTTCCTGTGCCCTTTTTTTTTGCCTTTGACTGCTTTGATCGAGGCTTTGATCTACGCGGTAAGTACCTACTCGTTTTGTTCATTTCTTGTTCAACCTAACTAGTCTCTTTCTTTAGTCTTCAGTGCTGTCCACCTAAAAACCTTTCGCATGTTTGTCACCCGTGCTCTGACCTGGCTGACCCTCGGCTTCATTTCGGACATCAGTGTTCCTGCTCCTCACATTTTATTTGGAGATCCATCGCGTCCTCTCCAGATGGATCTCTTGTAGCTCTAAAGTATTACCTATCCGGAATTGTATGCTAATGAGGAACCTATAAAAGCTCACTGTTCATTTTCGGCCTCTTATTTCTGTGCTATTTTGTGATCCTCAAGATTTTCCCCTGGAAATAAATTATTTCGACTGAGACAGTGTTATAAGAGGTTTCTGGAGTCAGTTTCTACGAAACATTGTTCGATTTTATTGTCTAAATGCTCACGGTAAAAGAATTCGATAGGAAACCGGTTTTGCGATAGCATGTTCAAAATGACAGTGTCACAGTGACATCCCTGACATTCTTGATTATTCCATTGCAAGGAGCAAGGATGTCTATACTACTGGCTGGATAAGAAACTTCGCCGCCATCTTGAAGCTTGATTTGAATCTATGACCGTCGGGATCGTCATCGTGACATTTGTGATGGACGCCGCCAGCCTCTTGTGCATCCATGGCGAATTATCGTTGATTATGCCGCGCAAGCCCAATAGTGTTCGCAACAAGCGGACCCCGCAGCATAACACACTTTTTGTTGCAGGTAATTGACTAATTGCCATCATTTTACAAGACCAGGCCCATACCGGGCCTGGCAGCAAACTTCTGAACGACAGTTTCGAGCGTGCTCCGACTGAACGTGACTATGGTTACGGGCAGTTACGGGTGGCGGACCAGTCGCGGACAATAACACTTCGACCGTCGGGATTGTCAAATCTCGGCTTCACCTTTCTACGTCAAAACCGGCGAAGCTTCTTGTCCAGTCAGTATAGACGTCCTTGTTCCATTGTCACACAGTCAGACCAACCCCACTCAAAATCCCTACCCTGTCCTGGCGCGAAGCTTTTAGGAGGATTTTTCAAATTCGTTTCTTTCTGTAGAAAACGACGGGATTTTTGTGAAATTCTCAGTAGAGTCCCCTTATCACTTATACTAGCAATCAAAAGTATTTCCAGCTGAATCTATTCCATTGGCAAGTAGGTACCCCATTCTGAGAAGGTCTAAGATTTTTCATTAGATATACATAACGTGTAGAGACTGTAAAGTGATACATTATCAAATATACCGGGTGATCATGTGAAACCTATCCACTAGGGTGGGCCGGAAAATCATATTTTCGATTTTTTTATTCTAATAGTGCGGAAAAGATGCATAATCAGATTACAAAAAGAAATCGTTCCAGCATTTTTGAAAAAAAATCATCACTTCAGGGTCCGCAATGACGTTGAAATTTCTATATTTGGAAAAAAAATCGCAAATTTTTATTAAGCCAGAAAATGTTTAAAAATATATTTACAATAAAAAAATATGGAATTAAACAGTCAGGCACAAAAAAACCCGTGTTCCAGTATTGTTTTTTCAATCACAAAAAAACAAATGAAATTGAATTCACCGAAAAAGCCCAATTGCTTTGAAGTTGCAGAAATAGTCGCATTGAAAATTGAGCAACTTTGGGCGAAAACTTCAATTTCAATTGTTTCTCATACAAGAGTTTTAGCAATGATGAAATATCATACATCAATCGAAACGTTATTGAAATTGTTGAAAGAGACCACCCAAATGGAAAAAAAACTTTAAAATGTCAAATAGCATTACCTAACTTGTGACACATCAAACTGAAGGTAATAGAATTCTCTTTCTGACAAACAAATTTAAAATTTTTCAAGTCACCTCTCAACCCTTGCGAAAATTCTCTCATCCTAAATCAAAGGAAAGCTTTTATCGATCCTATCAACTATCCCTATTCTTGGAAAAAATATTTTTAAACGAAAACAGGTCGGTTCTTATTTTGAGGGTGGCATGTTGTCACAGTTTTATTTTCAACCCTTTCGGCCCCATCCTAGCCTACTCCAATAATTCTAATAGCAATAAATTATCTACCTTGTGATACATCAAATAGAAAGTATGAAAATTTCCTTTATGCAAAAATAATTTCAAATTGCCTAATTCACCCTCTAATCCTTTTCAAAAATTGTCTTTTTTTGGGGAGAGAATGCAATGAAGATAAAAATTTGACAACACATGTCTCTGATGGTCCTCTCGAAATAAAAACCGCTCTGTTTTTGCTGGGGAATCTATTTCTCAAGAATCTGCAGTTAACAGAAAAACATTCCTTTAATCAACAATGAAAGAATTTTTAAAAGGGTTGAGAGGGTAGTTTGAAGATTTCAGAGTATCACAAGATAGGTAATGCAATTTGAAATTTCAAACTAGGGTAGGGGGTGGGGGCAAATGGATTGAAGATGAGAATTTGGCAATACGTGTCCCAAATGTCCTTTTCAAAAAAAAAAATCGACTTGTGTCTGCTTTTTCTCAGAAAAAATTGTGCAGCGAGAAATTGGAGGTGAGTTCTTTTCAGAAAACCACCCCGTATGTCGGATAATGAACTAAAAGAATTACATGGAATTACTGAATGTTAACGATATAATTCCTTTATTAGAATTTCCACGTTTTCCCTGTTATACCCAATCAGTAGAGCGATTTGTGAAAACAGTTTTAGAAGCAGCATCAGCAGTTTGTTGAGCTGAATCAAGATATGGCTCTATTTACAGCAAGAATGAATCTAGGAAACTGATGCCCATATTGGTAAGTCAGAAATTTTTTAACCCAAAGTGACCTAAAACAAAAAATATTGATAAAATATTGATAATTGGAGTCTTATCACTTAACTTCTGTCAAATAAAAAGTTTTATCTATTTTTTCACTAAGGTATTTCAACAGTTTTCTCCATAACTCAATTCGTTATCTTGCAAAAACTGAATGTTGAGATATTTCTGGAAGACACGTCTTGCGGAGGCTGAAGACGAAAACTTGGGACAAAAAGCTTCTAGATATTTGAAAAGTATATGAAACTGCAACTTTTCCGCGCTATAGGTCGTATCGACGAGGCGGCCATTTTGTAGGAGCTAATCAAAAACAGCTGACTGAGATTTAGATTTGTCACATACCTACATCAAGACTGACATGGCGAAGTTGTCAAGCAATTACAGCAAGACGCTTGCTGACGATGATTTGCCCAGCCGCGAGTAGAAACTTGCGGTGCTGTGTTTGTAGTGTGACCCATTTGAGCTGGTGAATCAAAATCTCGACTACACATTGGATATGATGCAAAAACACAACGCGGGAGGCCCTTGTAGGCCTCTTGCGTTGGGTACAGAAACGTTCTCAGTCAAGCAACTAATAGCCCATTAAGCAGAAGAAGCACACGACCTACCGCACGCAAGAAGTGTTCTCTGCAAGCTTTCAAGTCTCTTGTGAACTTTCTGTTGAGACAATTTCTTCGACTTGCTCGATAAAGCCATCAGGATTTCCGTTGTTCAGATCATTCCTGCGCTTGATCTTCACGGGATATCAACACTCCAGGGTAGTCCAAAACAGTGAAAACCGATGCTCCCATGCGGGAGTAGGTGGCCGAACAGCCATATACACAGCGAACAGAGCAAACTACTATCTTCTGGGTCATTGAAAACATGAACTTTGTGACACTCTAGTTGATGTGATAAAAGTCAGTTTGATTAGCCTCTACAAAATGGCCGATTTTCAGGAGCGTGACGTCACGTCGATACGACCTATTAGGAGTCCGTATTATGAAAACAAAAAAAACACACCTATAGCAGCGGCCCACCCTACTATCCACCCGAGTATCCACCCCCTAATAACTTTTGATTCCTAGTGAAGATTCCTTCGAGCAAAAACAGGGCGATTTTTATATCGAGGGGGACGTCCAAAACATAAATTTTTTGAAATTTTCAACCCCATCTCCCTATTTTCCTAAAAATCTCTCAGTGGAATTCTCTTCCTGATAACATTTTTTCCAAAATTCTCAAAACCACCTGTTCCTTCTCAAAATTCTCCAAATGTCCAATTAATTGGAGGAGGGACTGAAAATTTCTTTAAAATTGTTTCCAGGAAGAGAATATAATTTCCTTTAGTTCGATATATCACGAAGTAAATGGTGTTATTTTGAATTTTTGAATTGCGGTGAAGGGAGCTGAGGGGTTTATTTATTCATTCGTGTCCAACCCGGAGTAAGTTCAGATTCAATGTACGTAAATAGGTATAAAAGTTAAATGTATTGAATGTGAATATTCAAATTTCCAAAGACCAGTGTTCGGCGCATTCGAGTGCCACCGCTGATGCTTCGGCGAGGTCTTAAGGGCTGCAGGGGGCTCGCAAGTTTGGACAGCTGAGGGGTGAATTTTGGTGAAACTTTTTCTACAGATTTTTTTTCCCAATGCTATGCAGGATGACGACGACTGCATTGAGAAGAATTGAGGGGCCAAGAATATTTGATTGGACACTCAAAGAACTTTAGGAAAGTGGGGGGTGGGGTTGAAAATTTAGATATTATTTTTTCAGAAAGAGAATTTTATTTCCTTTGATTTGATGTATCGCAAACTAGGTATTGCTATTTGAAATTTTAAAGTTAGGGTGGGGAGGGGGGCGGGCGAAAGGAATGAAGATAGAAACTCCCCAGAGTATGTTTTAGACGTCCCTCTCGACATAAAAATCGACCTGTTTTTGCTCAATGAAATCTTCACTAGGAATCAAAAGTTATTAGGGGTGGATAATTTTCCAATGATCACCCGGTATAGATTTTACCGTTTATGTATCAACGCTTGACATTTTTTATCTAAAGCAATGTCAAATATATAAGAAATCCAGTTTTCTGTTATTTTTAGGAACGATAAGGTAAAATGTTGTAGGGAACTCGACGCTGTGCCATTTCAAGCCATCAGCCTTTTTTGCAGCATTCGGCTACGCCATATGATGGCAAATGCGGCTTGAGGCCTGGAAACGCGTTCTTGTATCGTAGAGTACTTATTACTGACGTCATTTTGATCTGCTTTTTTTGCTTGCTATAAGGAGAAATACGTATCAAAAAAAAATCCGTTATTTTTTTGAGTATTTCTTTCTTATTCTTTTTGGTAGCTAAACAGGACTGCTTACCTCACATAGGTACGTGGCTGCATTTGATCGGATTCCATATAAACTAACATCTACCAAATTCAGTGGATACCTTCTTCAATGATTTCCTAATAAAGCTATAATCTCGCCAGGATTGCCCGCTGAATCCCACCCGTGTCGCAAGGCACCTTTGCTAATTACACCATGATTGATATGGTCTACGGTGTTAAGGTTTTGGCTCGAAAAGATCAACTAGTCCCATAAGTCACCGGACCAAGAACGAATCAAATAATTAGCAGACAAGCAACTCGGGCTTCTGTTTGATGGAGGTGGTGCGCGCGTAGAGTTGCGAAAGGGCATCGAACATGTGGCCGTTAAGACATCATAATAATACGATCATATCAATTAAGCAGCCAACCCGTTCCGTGGATTAGACCTCGTCAAAAGGATAATTTTCGCAATTCCGTTTCTCAACGAGAGGCAAACAGCACCGGCTCACGATTACGGCCACAAAGCGCGCTTCTCTGAAACTCGCACATAACCAGAGCCGCGGCGACGTATCAATGACAATTTGCAGCATCTTCACGGACAGAGACACAGTTCTAACACGTACACGTACTCTCATTCCGTATTCTGCAACTTGCATCTCTCTGAAAGAAGATCACATTTTTCAAAGCAAATGAATAGCATTCAGCACAGAAGATTTGCACATGTGGATGGCAGTATCGAGCGTCGCGGGTCTGTCGCACACCTGGAGAGGTGTGCGATATGCCCGAGCTTTGAGCGTCGTTCGAAAGTTTGATCCGGCGGCAAAAATACGATAAGCCTGGTGTGTAACTGAAAAAATGCACAAAAAGGATCCGTTACGATGATGCACTAAATACATGATTGTGAATCACGATTTAATAGCTATATAAACAGTGGGAATCTTCAGTTTGTCCATTCAATGATACTTTGAATTGCTTCGCGTTTGGTCGTTTTGGTACAACAAGACAGTTTCTTGGATGGTCGGGGTGTAACGACTAGTTTAGAGTTTTGTGCGTCATAATTCCGTTGCGACATGGAGAAGGTGAGAATGAGCTTTGTGCGGTGATGAGGTGATCTACATCTGATATTTATTAGGCGTTTGCGTTTATTATCCATGAGTGGCGGTGGGTGTTCTTGACTTGTAGTGCACTAGAAACAGTATTTCATTACGCCACCCTGAACATAGTGACGATAACGCGGTGGCTGGATTAGATGATATTGGTTGAGTACCGAGCTACAACTTGGACTCGCAATCATCCCTGTTTTTCAAAATTCAAAAATGGAGAACTATGATACAAAATAATATTAGTGTATATCAAAAGTATTGCATTCTGATGGTATACCTAATACGGAATCTGTGAAGGGTGAAGTACATGAAAATTGATAAGAAATTCTTCGACTTTCCACAGTATAATGAAGGGTCAAATGGTGATCCTTCGACACCTTTTAGTTTTATTAATAACGCCCAAAACTTCCACTTATGGTTAACGTTAACCAAAAGGTTCAATGCCGTAGATACCCTGATTGCAACAGTCGTCGCTATGGCATTAATTCACGAGTTAACCCAAGGCCTCGGGGTATGAAAAAACCAGGATGGAAATGCTGGACTTCCAGGCATAAAGAATTATATGGGGCAAAACCATGTGATTTTCTTCTTCACGTCGATTTAAAGACAAGAATAACCGTTTGCAGGTAATCTTGAAAAAAAGTGGAAACTTAAAGTCGAAGATTTTTTGTTCAATTGTTTTTCATGAAAAATTCCGTGTAGTAAGTAGGAGCTGTCCAAATGCAATACTTCCGAGACATGTCCTGTTGAATGTAACCAAATGAACAAAAGTCATTTTAGAGAAGAAGCCTGTGGCCAAATCTCAAAATAACACATCTAATATTTATCTCGTCAAAATTTTTTCTTGAAAGAATCTAAATTTCATAAAAATAGTATACCTATTGGGCCCTCGATTGGGCCTGATAAGTAAACATTGAGCAATTGTTTTTGCTTGATTTTTTGTCAAAAAAAAATTGTCGAAAAACTTAGAAACTTGAGAAGTAATTCACTAATTTAGGATTTACTGAACATTTGAGTAACTGATTGGAATAATAACAATAGATTCAAGTCTCATTTCCAAATATTCCTCCTTTTTTTTGCTGCCAAATTTTAAGCAGAAGCAACTTTCATTCATCAGACCTATTATACGAAGGTTGAGCTCCAATGTTTCTCTCAACCGAGTTTATATTGGATTTTTGTACACTGCAGAAATAGTACAAGAAAGATAGATTTCAACCTCGGAAAATATGGATGTCCTGAAAATTCGATAGTCTGTTCAGAATTGAGTGCTCTACAACATAATCCAAAATCGCCAAAAATCGCACCCGGGGGTTTTGAGTTATTGGAGGGGGGGGGGGTTGAAAAATTGCAACTTGAAATGGGATGGATGAAACACGTCAATCAATTGGAAGCAAATACGTTATAATTCGACGCATCATATCCCGTTGATACCATTTTAGCACAAAAAGTGTCGATCATTGTTGAAGGGGGTTGTGTGGGGGCGAAGCTCTGCTAGGTGGTCCATTTCATTTTTCTGGCCATGTACAACCGATCACGACAAGTTTAGTATCTTTTCCGACTAAATTCAATCTCCTAAACTCGAATCCGTTGTGTAAATTTGGATGAAATTAAGTTTGAACAAGTTAACTTGAGAAAACTTGTTTTTTCTTTGATAATTTTGACGAATTTTTTTTCACTGTTAGAGGTGTTCATCTTCTAAAAATTTTCAGAAGCCATTACAACATGAACCTTTAAATGAGAGTAGCTCAAACTATTGGGAAAATAACAACTGATCTTTGAAAATTCGAGGATCTGTGCAGAACTGAATTCTTTATAGCATAAACAAAATCGCCCTGAATCGCACTGCAGGATTTTGAGTTATCCGAGTAGGCGACGCGCCGCGCTGGCTCAGGTTCAAATCGATTTTTTAAACTCAAGAAACAAAATTGGACATCAAGTGGATGATTCTCGTGGAGAATACACTTCATTCTAATGGCCCCTAGAATATTTTCAAAGATAAACATCACCAATAGTAAAAAAAAAACTCGTCAAAATTGTCAAAGAAAAAACAAGTTTTTTCAAGTTAAGTTGTTCGAACTTGTTGTCATCCCAATTTACACATTGGACTCAATTCCAGGTGACTGGATTTAGTCGAAAAAGATGCTAAAAAAGATCGAAAAGTTGGTGCCGAAGGACCCAAAAAGAGCCACTTTTCAATAATCTATTTTGCATCGCCGTCTGACTTACCGCAATGGAACCACATGACTGTAGTGAAGCCTTTGATAGCACTTACTGCCACGCCAGTGCGATTCTTCGCGGTTAAAAAGATATAATTCCCTTGGCAAACGTCTAGTTTTTCTTGACTTTAAAAAAATTTTTTTCTCATGCGGAAATATCACAAACTGACTTAACTCAGGTTGATTTCGATTAGCTTCTCTCTTCTTGAGCTCATTCTGGTCTCATAATTTTCTTAACAGCATTTGTTGACAAGATGCATTGCAGGAAGTGTGAAATTGCCAACACCAAAATCAACAGTCATTTTATCATTATTGCCAACGATCAGGAATTTTAGTTTCCACAGGAAATGATACCTTGGACTGTTTTCTGCTTATACAGCATGGACCGAATCCCCAAATGCCCGTAGGAATGCCGAAAAATAAATTCTTTTCAGAGTGCGCGTAAATCTGCAAAGCTGCATCTGAACACCTGAAAATAGTCGTAACCAACACTACAAAACCCAAAACAATGAGTGACAGAAGAACCAGTTCCGGTTACTTATTGTTCAAATTTATGTTGTGTTGGTTACGACTGTTTTCAGGTACTTAAATGTTAAATGCGGTTTCGCAGATTCACGCGCGCTAAAAAAAAAATGATTTTTTTGTACTCCCACGTGAATTTCGAAATTCGATCGCATGCTGAATAAACAGAAAACAGTCCAAGCTATCAATTCCTGTTAAAATTGAGCTTCATGATCGATGGCAATAATGAAAAAATGACGTTGAATTTGGTGTTGGCAATTTAACATTTCGTGCAGTGCACCTTGTCAACAAATGATGTTATGAAAACTATGAGACGAGAACTAGCTCAAGAAGAAAGAAGCTTATCGGAATTCACTTGATATGGGTCAGCTGGTCATATTTCCGCGTGAGAAAAAATCTTTTCAAAATCAAGAAAAACGTGATGTTTTCTGAAGGAATCATTTGTCTTTAACCGCGAAGAATGAGACTGGGGTAGCAGAAAATGCATCAATAGTTTCAACAAAGTCATAGGGCTCCATTGCGGTAGGTGAGACGACGATAAACAGTGAATTGGTGAAAATTGGTTCTTTTTTGGTCCTTCGGCACCATCTTTCCAATGTGAAGGAGCGAGCGGCGGCTTGCTGAATTCTAAAACTCAGTATGTTAATCAGGACATGAAACTGTACCAGAATGCAAATTTTCGAATCTCCGCGACCTCCTGCAAGGTGAACCCTATTTTAATGTATCGGTCGACTGTAGGTACTATAAGTACTTGTGATATTACTGTTGAATAATACCTAGCAGATAGACCAGATGAACCACATGTGACCTCAGTATCTTCTAAATTATCATTCCAGTACGTCGTATTCCTCCTGCTGATCGCGACTACGCTTGTGAAAACGGAACCACCTGTGAATTCATATTTACCACCTGGAGGCGGCTCAAGTGAGTTTCAGTTCGGTTCTCGTTTGCTTCCAAAAATGAAATACAACAAATAATGAATTCGCAACTCATTCAGATGGGGGTCCAAGCACGACGTACGGCCCTCCGGGATTTCAACCAGGCAGACCTATAGGAGGAGGCAATGGCAACGGCGGGAATGGCGGGCCATCGTACACCTCACCTCCCAAACCAGATTATGGCACACCTCCACAAGACGGCGGCAATGGTAACTTCGGTGGAAGAGATCCCGACAGTGATCAGAGGCCAGGAACTAGTTACTTACCTCCGAACCAAGGAGGAGGCGGAACCACTCCGGGCGGCACTTACGGTCCTCCAGATCAAGGAGGAAACGGAAACGGTCAGCCGGGGCCTGTATACATTCCTCCAGGGCCCGGAGGTGGAAATGGAGGTAAGACAAGCAGTATCAACCACAAATCTTTGCTACTAGCGATGCCAAACATGTGGACGTTTTCTGGAGGCTAAAAGACGAAGCCAGATTGCAAGTGAATCTGATGTCCAAAGACGGACCTAAAAAGCCCAAACACAGGTCACTTAAAATCTGTCATTTTGCATTTCAAATCGCGTATAGAAAAAATCCGCTACATTTCTGGTTAGGTTTTTTCTTTCACACTTGAGTTGAATAAAGAGAATTTAATGGCTTAAGGTAGTGCACCTGGTTCAACGTACGGCCCACCGGGTAACGGTGGTCCCTTCAACACATCACCTCCAAAGCCAGACTCTTCATATGGCCCACCGACTCAACAACCGGGTGGTGGTGAGTTGAAATGATGAGCATTTTTAGAAAACGTTATTATAGTCCTGTACGGAATTTTACAAGGTGGCGGCAGGCCTGGTTCAACGTATCTTCCTCCAGGCGGTGCGAATGGAAACGGAGGTCCGCAGAATACATCGCCTCCTAAACCAGATTCTTCATACGGACCCCCTACTCAACAGCCAGGAAATGGTGACATTAGTTTTTTGAATTGATGACTTTTGATCTACTATAAATTTTGTGAATAAGGTGGCGGAAGACCTGGATCTAATTATCTCCCTCCAGGAAATGGGAATGGAGGACATGGTGGCAATGGAAATGGTAATGGAGGTCATGGTGGCAATGGAAATGGTAATGGAGGTCATGGTGGCAATGGAAATGGTACGATTCATTACTTTATTTTACTTTTATTTTAACCTATGCAACGGAATAAAAGATGTCTTGCTCCAAAACTTCACTCTTGTTGATTACAAAGGAACTCCTGGCTGGCCTAAACAATTCCTCTTCTTTTTAAGCATTATAGAGCTTGATTCTTTGGACCAAACGACTATTTGGTCTTCGGGTGACAACATTTTTTCTTCTTGACCGAGTTTCAAAATCTAGGGCTCATATTGAAGCTGAAGCTTCAGGTAAGCAAATTTCATGATCAGAATCCGTTTAAGGCGTTGAAAGTGACGTAGGGATAAACCGATGGCAGAATTCGCCCGGCAGGGGAATAAAATGAGAATCTCGATGAGAATCAATATTCATTCTGAACACTCTTTGATGTTTATTGATTGATTGTGACATGAACTCTTGACCAAAGGACCATAACAACTGGTTCTTTTTTAAAAAGAAACAACATCCTTACTCACCTGTGAATGCTTGTTACCAATGTTACGAAAATAAGAGCGAATATACGATTATCTATTTCTGATTTTTTTGATTCTCCTAACATTGGTTATGAGCATTTTTAGACAAGCGAGAAAGCTGATTCTTCTTCAAAAACATGCAGTGGTAATTTGGTTTCTATATTAATAGTTCTAATTACAATTAACCATGAAACATCAAATGGTGTTCAGAGTAAGCGCTCATTTAATTCTCCTCTTAGCTGAATTCCGGGACCGATACATCCATATGTCACTTTTGATGCCACCCTGTATTTTTAATGTTGGTTGTGAATCGATTCTTATCATGGGGTTACTCAAATGATACAAACAGAATTGAAATTGTTTGAGCCAGTCAGAAGTTGTCCTGTATTGAAAAAATGGTGAAATTTTGGAGAACGACATCTATTTATTCCAGTGCGCAATTTATAATGAATTATTTGAACCTGCAAAGGTGGTGGACGACCTGGTTCAAACTATCTTCCTCCCGGTAAAGGAAATGGTAATGGTGGTCATGGTGGCAATGGTGGTAATGGAAATGGTAAGATAAATGAACCAGCAATTTCAATTTTATCGAGACATTCACTTTCAAAGGTGGTGAACGACCTGGTTCAACGTACCTACCTCCAGGACAAGGAGGTGGTAATGGAAACGGTAAGGCATAATAATTATGATTACCTTATCGAAATAATGAATTATGTTGTGTGGTGCAAAGGTGGTGGAAAACCTGGTTCTTCGTATCTTCCCCCAGGAAAAGGAAATGGCAATGGTGGTATGTTATTAATAATTAGATAGTTACTAAATATTTCGTATAAATTTGATTTGAGCTTGAAGTCTTTCCACAAGGTTTTTTAATATTTTATTTTTCTTGAGGGTTGCCGACCGGTTTCGCCAAACTGGTTGGCATCAACGGGGCTTGTACAAGGATAGGGTAAAAAAATTGTAAAAACTGGATGTCAAAGTTGACAAAATCAGCAACGAAGAAATTTTGACATCCAGTTTTCACAATTTTTATACCCTATCCTTGTACAAGCCCCGTTGATGCCAACCAGTTTGGCGAAACCGGTCGGCAACCCTCAAGAAAAAAAATATAATCAAAAACCTTGTGGAAAGACTTCAAGCTCAAATCAAATTTATACAACAACTACCTATTCCACTTCAAGATTATGGAGCCCTTCTACATAAAAACTAAATATTTCTTTTTAATTTATAATGTAACCATACCTTTTCAACATTCATTGAACTCACGACCATTGGTAGATAAACATGACAATCATTTACTGAACTTGAGTTTGTGAGTGCGATTCAGGAGCTTCTTGTTGCGTAGCTCAGGAAAAACAAGCTTGTATCCAGAAAAAAATTCAAGGCAAGCCGAAAATTTGACTACCCGTTCAAGGGCCTGATTTCTACAGTAGCAACAAGGTTCCAGAACGAACGTATCGGTATAGGCAAAAGCTGATCAGAATCAATCTAACCTACCTGGATAAACCAACAGCAAAAATTGGTATTACAATCTTCAACAAGTAAGATAAAAGAGCCCCTGCATGGATAGACTGACTTGATTCCTTCCGGCAATTGAAGTAACTTACCTTTTTTACCTTTCCCATTAAAAATTATATTACCGATCATTATCTATTAACTAATAATCATGTCATATACTGTCATGTTGCTGTGTAGGTGGTAGACCTGGTTCATCATATGGCCCCCCTGGACAAGGAGCCAATGGCAGAAATGGCAATGGCAGAGGAAACGGTAACTTATCATCATCACTTTTCATTTTTTTTTCCTATAATATGTTCAGCACAGATGAAAATCTAAGACATTTCTAGGCGGAAGACCAGGACCTGGACAAGGTGGTAGTGGTGGTAGTAGAAATGGTAATTACTAATTACTCTCATTCGATCATTTATCATTTATCATAATAAAAACTCAGTCACAATTTCATCAATTTATTCAAATTCTTTATTAGAATATTAGTTGAATTGAAACTACTTATTGTGAATTTCTTTGGAGTATCAATCTGAAGTTGATGTTTCAACTCAAAACATACGTGTTTCGCAGGTGGCAAGCCAGGATCAACGTATGGCCCACCTGGACAAGGAAACGGCGATGGAAACGGGGGACATGGGGGGAATGGTGGAGGAAAACCAGGTCAAGAATATTTGCCTCCCAATCAAGGCGGCGGAAATGGCGGTGGACACGGAGGCGCGGGAGGTGGTAATGGAGGTGGAGGAGGATATCCAGGAGGTGGTAATGGAGGCGGTGGAGAACATCCTGGAGGCAGTAACGGAGGAGGCGGCGGATATCCAAGAGGTGGCAATGGAGGAGGCGGTGGATATCCAGGAGGTGGCAACGGAGGAGGCGGGGGATATCCTGGAGGAGGTAATGGAGGGGGCGGTGGATATCCAGGGGGTGGCAATGGAGGAAACGGTGGATACCCAGGAGGTGGCAATGGAGGAGGCGGAGGTTATCCTGGGGGTGGTAATGGAGGAGGCGAGGGCTACCCTGGCGGCAGCGGCAATGGAGGCTATGGTGGTGGTGATGACGAAGGTGTTACTGTAAGTAACCGATTAGTTGGCTATTTCATTTGAAAGAATACTTCACCGACTCGCACTAGGAGCCCTCTAATTTTATTCACGTTTTTGTAGGAGCCGGCAAAGTACGAATTTCAATATGAAGTGAACGACGAACAGACCAACACCCACTTTGGCCATCAAGAATCCAGGGATGGAGACAAAGCCATAGGCGAGTACAATGTTTTGCTGCCAGACGGTAGGAAGCAAATAGTGCAATATGAGGCAGATTCCGAAGGATATAGACCAAAAATCAGTTATGAAGGTATATCTGCAACTATAGGAGGATTATCTAAACAGATCTCGCGCTGTCACATTGCACACTAACAAGAGCTTTATTGCGCATTGAAATGAGCATCGATCTCGTTTTGTTGACCCAGTACTGATTTGTGAAAATTCCAGGCGAAGCCAACAACGGAGGCGATGGCGGAGGCTATCCGGACGGAAGACCTGACGGTGGCAACGGGAACAACGGAGGCAATGGAGGCGGAAACGGCGGCTATCCTTCGGGAAGACCTGGCGGTGGCAACGGGAACAACGGAGGCAATGGAGGCGGAAACGGCGGTTATCCTTCGGGAAGACCTGGCGGTGGCAACGGGAACAACGGAGGCAATGGAGGCGGAAACGGCGGTTATCCTTCGGAAAGACCTGGCGGTGGCAACGGGAACAACGGAGGCAATGGAGGCGGAAACGGCGGTTATCCTTCGGGAAGACCAGGTGGTGGCAACGGGAACAATGGAGGAAATGAAGGCGGAAATGGCGGTTATCCTTCGGGAAGACCTGGTGGTGGCAATGGAGGCAATGGAGGCGGCAACGGCGGGTTTCCTTCAGGGGGTGGTGGAGACGGAGGTTATCCCTCTGGAGGCGGCGATGATGGGGGTTACCCCTCTGGGGGTGGTGGCGGTGAAGAGGGATACCCCCCGGCAGGTGGAAATGGAGGCTCTCATGGAGGGGACAACGGATACCCTCCATCTGGCGGAGGAGGAGGATCCGGACCGTATTAAATGCCTAGACTTCAATTTCGATTTATTTTCATCACTCGTACTAAAATTACTTCATCATTATGAATCATTTTGTAAATAATATTATAATACTTAGATAAAAATGAGTCTCGCTCACGCAATTAAGTAGACAAATACAGTTTTAGGACTTTTAGGACGAATACAAGAATAAGTAATAAGAATCTGACAAGAAGGAATAAATAGGGAAAGTACATATTTATTTATATAATTTTAGCATAATATGACAATATTATATACAAGGATATGACGACGACTGTATTGTCTTGAGGAAACTGGATTCAAATGCCTATTGAAACTTAGCTGGAATTACGAGTCGTGCAATAATTATTATATGTAGGTAATGAATAAAATAATTACAATACCTGGATGACTTGTTAATATTGGTTAATTTATGTGATTTTTTCTCGAGTTTCTCGAATCACCATGGTCCAAGATGCTTTCACCAGTAAGCCGGCAACCAGTTATACATATTTATAGTTCGCTGCCGTTCATTTGGTCCACCGGCTAGATATTTCCGTTGAATTCCTGCGTGGAAGATTCTTGTCGTCCCACTTGCAAATCTCATCGATATAATTTGAATCTTGATCAATTTATTAAAATAAAATAATATGAGATTTTCGGATGCGTCATGCGTCTGAACCGCCATATTGGATTTGTTTCGATAGGCTATACTCTCACATGTCAGATAGCAATATAATCAATTTCACGGCTATCTGCATTAGAGCAAGCTATGGAAAAATTATTTTATGTTGGTAGGAATGAGTAGGAATCCATAACCGTCGTCGCAGATAGTTTGTGTAAATGTGGTATGTGAAAAGGTTAGGTACGAGGTTAGGTATTGTGGCAGATGTCACCCGTCACGCGGTGTGATGCACATCAAGTCAAAATGTTTAGTTTTATTGGGGAAAACAGATAAACACGTGTTCCTCGGAGTGTAAATTTGCTGGACACCGTCTTCACGGGTTGGTGGGTCTTTGCTTGTGCTCTGGTAATGGCGGCCAGTGAGCCAGTGTATAAAATGACGCCAAAGGAAGTCAGCGGCAGCACTAAAGGGAAGAAAATATAATGAAAATGCCTGTCCAGTGGCTCCAGTGAGGTTGAGAAAATTCGCTTCCATGGACATTGATTTATGGAGTTGCACTGTACAAGACAAGACAGTTGAGACACGACGCGTGAGTAGACTCTGTGTTGGAAGATCTTCTCAACATGAAATTATTGACCATTTCATGTATGTTTAGTTTAGTTTAGTTTATTTATACTCTATACAATGACCTTAGCCTAAAGGTATTTTATAATCTTCGAGTGTCCATGATGATACAGAAATTTTGGCAGCAACATTAAATACATCTGAACCTGGCCGCTGGAAGCCCTGGAACTATCATCTCGCCTGAGTAGCTTCCAATAGCACCATCTATTCTCCTCTCCAACTTGAAACCAAATCAGTTTGTTTCATACTGCTGCTTTCGACGGTTTTTTTAATAAATGGATATTCGCAGACAAATTTTGAAAACTGCCACACCGAAAAAATGACACTGACACACCTGTATTCCCTTCTTCATCTTCTTCTGGCTTGTATGCTGTTTCAGTGTTGTAGAGCACGTAGTACTTCCTACTATCAGTCCTACTTCCCTTTAGTGCTGCCGCTGACTTCCTTTGGCGTCATTTTATACACTGGCTCACTGGCCGCCACTACCAAAGCACAAGTAACCCGTGAAGACGGTGTCCAGCTAATTGACACTCCGAGGAACACGTGTTCATCTGTTTTCCCCAAATAAACTAAACATTTTGACTTGATGTGCATCACACCGCGTGACGGGTGACATCTGCCACAATACCTAACCTCGTACCTAACCTTTTCACATACCACATTTACACAAACTATCTGCGACGACGGTTATGGATTCCTACCCATTCCTACCAACAAAAAATAATTTTTCCATAGCTTGCTCTAATGCAGATAGCCGTGGAATTGATTATAGTTGGAAAGCCATCTAGGTAGATTTTGTGATTTTGAGGCTGTTCCACTTTGCCTGCTACTCTCACAATGGGTTTAAATGCTAATTTGATAGATTACAGTGTTTTTAATAATGCTAATGCGAACTGACATGACAAGAACTGGAGCTTATTTATCTTAAGGCTGTATTCGCAGGTAAAAAGTACCTATCTTCAATATTCATCTATTATGAAAGAATATACAGAGATACAGATATTTTGATGGCATTCCATTGAATGTTTGTTCACCTTTTCTCTGTTTGGATCATCCCCACATTTTTTGAGAAGCCGAACAGCCCTCATTGGGGTCTCAGACGAAAACCCAAAATTTGATTTTATTAGCTTGAATCGATGGTCAAGTAAATAAAATTTAACACTGTCGAGTTGGATAAATAAAAATCTGCCCAGTGTAGTATATCCTGGTCACGGCACCATTTCTGTAGTGTAACCCCGTTTTCGATGTTGGCAGTGATCGTCGTTGTCCCTTCCCTTCCCTACGTTGTTTACTTTTTACCTACGTTGTGTGAGTTCTTACTCGAGATGAGAATGTCTCCTTGGAGATGAGGTTTGATTCTTGAATGAAACGCGAATGAAATGCAAGCAAAATGGATGTTTATTGAAAATCAATTAGCAAAGTTTTTGAATGAATTTGTTTCTTTTCTCAAAACACCTACTGACAGTGATCAAATGACAAAACATGAATGAAGAACAACAAAACACAAACAAATGAAACAAGAAAAATCATTACGAAATATTAAGACAAAGGAGTTTACAAGAATAAAATGAACACAAAATCAGATTGATGAAGCAAAACAAGAAATCATGAAACATGTCAAACTGTCAATTATCGCAAAGGAAAAGTGACGTATTCGCTGGCAGGCACACATGGGAAGTACACGTCAAAGAAACCTCTGCGTATGGCCTGGTTGATTGCTGAAAAATCCCTTTCCAAATGATCTGAACAAAAGTCAAGTGTGAATGAGTCATGATGAAATGACAGAGGAGTCACTCCAATTATGCATTGATCAAGTCAGCGTGAATCGGTGATTGAACCTCTTTGAAAGTTTGTTTCGTTTACAAGTTTTTCACTCAACAACAAAAAGAAGCCCGCTCGCTTACGCTTTGGACGCTTAGCAATTTATTTCACTTTACCAACAAAAGAAGTCAAATTGATGAATGAGTAAACAATAAAGAAACGATCGGTAAACAAGTATATAAATCAGCAAGAAACAAATGATAAGTAATTGTGTAGACAAATAAACAAGAAAGAAACGATAAGTAATGTAGGTAAATAAACAAGGAACAAATGACAAGAGATGGTGTAGGTAAATCAACAAAAACAAATGAAAGATAAATAGGTGGATGAATAAACAAGAGACAGAGGTGAGATATAAATAAGTAGAGAAGTTGTTGGTCATATCATTTGTAAGCAATTGGAAGGAAGAAGTATCTATAACGCATTCGCCTGAAATTCCCCAGAAGTTACCCATCACAAACCCCACAGATACATACTTACAGACAAAACAGAACAATGGTTAGTAAACAGTAATCACATACAGTAAATAACAGTGAATACAAGAAAATTGACTCGAGCCAACCTGTGACCCTTTCTTCGTCGTTTTACATAATTCCCCCCCAAATAAGAAAAGGTTAGTAGACTCAACAAGGCAGATTCAAACAAGTGGTGGACCCCCCCAGGACACGGGGAAGCGGCAAGTCTCTCTTTCTTTCCTTTACTTTCATGTATAACTCGACAATGAACAATAAAATGTGAATGAATCATAAAACGTACTGTTCTCTACTTAGCGGCTGATTTGGCGTAGCAGAGTTTCTTTTTGTCGTCTTCCTGTTTGTGACGTAACCTGTGTAGAAAAAACAATAATGAAACCTCGCAATACGCGCGACGGCGCATTTCTGAGGCCGCATCATGAATGCGCAAAGTGCACACCCACCAGATTACGGCCTTTGCCATCAATATTGAGATCATTTGGGAGTAGATGAATTACACAAAATTCAAAGCAGTGCAAAGCACCTTGATTTTAAAGGGGAAAAATTGCGGGTTATGCAAGCCCGTTGAGAACTAAGAGAACAAAGAATTTTGGGTTATGTACAATAATTTTGCGGACAAAATAGGTATCGAAATGCATGATTTGGTGAGTGGGTGGAAGCCGAAATTACGATGCAATAATTAAAGAAAGACCGACCTCAGAATTGTAAAAACGACGCACTCTTGTTGCACTGAAAAGTCACGTGTTCTTCACCACAGCTGATTCCCCTCTCTGTCTGCCCGCGGCTGCCGCTCGCCCGGCTCGCCTAGCGCAGCGCCATCTCCCTCCCCCATCGGCAAACGCTACGAACGTCAACGACTGTACCTACTCTAGGTACCAACGTACAAACAAAACAAAGGGGGAATACCACACCAGGGAAAAGAGCTACTATAGAAATTGAGCTTGTCATAATCCATCTGTTTAAGTCGACTGAATACGCGCCTTAATTGATCTACCAATGAAATCGAAGCGGGACCGCAGTTGACATAAAGCAACGTTGCCACATTGTCATTATTCACATGATCAAACAAACTAAATAATGATTATATCATATCGTATAATTTACAGGCTGGCCCAAAAGTATGGCATTCGTTGATTTGATCTTTTCCATATAGTCGCATATCTTTCGAAAAAAGTTCTTGAATTGATTGGTACAATAGTCTATGGTGCAGCGTGTTCACGCGAGACGGATATCGCTCCATACAAAACTTTCCCTTCATTATAACCCAAAAAAGAAGAAACTTCCCTGTTGGATGTTTTCTACATATTAAGCTGTACCTATCTTATATATGTGTGAAAATAAATTATTTATTCATTTATTTATTTATTTATTTATTTATTTATTTATTTATTTATTTATTTATTTATTTATTCCCTGGAATAATTTTTTCCGTAGGTTCTGAGTATGTCAAGTATAGTTTTCTATTCCGTGCTGAACTGCTGAATACAGAGTGTTTCGTCCCTATCGCATGCCGGTTATGACACAACTTACGTTGGCTGAGATATAAACAAAAGTGGTTGTTTTGGACGAAAGAAAAAATAATGAGAAATGATAAATAAAAACGGAACGTCAGATCTGACAGATCCAACAACGAGAGCGGAAAAAAGTACACGAAAGGCGGAAGATACACGCTACTGGTTGCTGCAACGTTTTTAGTCAGCCGGCGTTGGAGTCAAAACCTCGTCGGGTGTCGGCAGGGCCAGATCAAGAGTATGTGGGGCCTGGGGCTAAATATGAAATGGGGACCCCATATAAAGAGTATGTCGGGAAAATGATAGCAAGGGGGGTCGGGGGCCCGAGCCCTCCCCCTCCAAATATCACCAAATTGTTGGCGAATTTTTTTTCGCCACTGATTCCAGCAGACTCTGTTTCCAAAATACCGCAAACAAATTCTATTTGTACTTATTTAAAAAAAAAATCGCGAACTGCGTGCCAAAATACTTGGGAACTTGGGAGAACAATAATAACTCAACACAACAGCACCCAATTCAAGGAAGGGACAACAATAATAAACTGCTGGACAACGAAGTTGTCGGTATCGGAAAAATGGTTCGACTTTGAAGGCCAATATCTCCCGATTGCCGATTGCGATTTCCATTTTGTTTGCTGCGTCAACTGGCCCTATTTTTTCGTAGCCCATCTTATAATAATGAATGTTGAGAAATTTCACGTAAATTTTCTACAGGGTGATACGTAAAATGGTGTAAAATTGCAATGAATTCATCGTACCCCCATTTTCCAAAAAAATATTTTTTCAATATTCTAATACAAAAATTATGAAAAGTGGTGTCTTGTCTGGAAACGGTTTTGGAATTACCCAGATTGGAAGTCGAACATTAAAGATACAAATTTTAATGTTAAATATTGCATATTTACGGAACTTAGGCATATAGCACAAGCACAAAAAGTATAACGTCCGGGGGGGGGGGGGCTTCACTTCACAAACTGGAGTTTAACATTGTTACCATGTTCAGGGGCTCAAACTTGCAAATAGAACATGTTTCACATCTAAAATTCTGATGAAATTCTGAGGAAATTCAACGTACGAAAGAAAAACAGGCAGTGACAACCACTTAAAAAAATGTCCTCTGTTTGGCCCCATACTAGATATTCGGGTTGCGTTGAGAATAAAATTGCCCTGGACTGTTGTACGAACAACCTTGCTCAATGTCAACATCCATTAATCAAAAGTGACCTAATCTCGCGTGCCAATAAGGCAATTCAATATAAAAATTTATATCTTCAATGTTAGACTTCCGATCTGGGTAAATCCAAAACCGTTTCGAGATAATAGACCTCACTTGATAATTTTTGTATTAGAATATACATGAATAAATTTTTTTTGACAAATGAGGGTACGATGAAGTTGGTACAATTTTGCAGCATTTTACGTGTAGAAATGTTACATATGAAGTTTTTGAACATCCACCTTTACAGGATAGGTTACGGAAACATGAGGCTAAAATTATTAACACAATAAAAAAACTGGAAATTACATTCGGCAATCGGAAGTTATTAGTCTTCAAAGTCGAACCATTTTTCCGACACCGACAACTGTGTTGTCCAGCAGTTTAGAAAAACAGAAATTGCGGGGCCCTATAAAGCAACAAGTTACTTTTTTTATCTAAAATAACATATTATCTAGCAACATACTCTTTGTTCAGCCATTACTTTTGTTTGTATATCATTCATTTCATTCCTAGAAATAAAATAAGAAACTTTTTGGGCCCCCCTTGAACTGGGGGCCCGGGGCTATAGCCTCCAAAGCCCCCCCTCAATCCTGGGCCGGGTGTCGGGTGCCGAGACATTTTTTTTATTATTCATATTCCTGTCCATTCCTCCACATCTTTTTCTTCTCCAAAACAATCAATTTGATAATTGCGTAATTCCTCCTTGCACCTCCGTTTATCTTGTGTTGTCGATGAGCATCAGAGCTCATCGGGGCATTTTCCAAACACCTTCCTTATCTTTGTGTCCACGCGGGCTTTAACGTAGCAACACGGAGGGTCGCATTTTTTTTAAACACCCTTTATTTCATTACCCCAAAATGCATTACCTCCTGAATGTTTTTCTGGGGAAAAAAAGTTAAATTGACAATGGCATCACTGAAAACATTTGTTTTTTTAATGATGGATTCATTTCAAAAATCAGATATGTTCCGGATATTTTATTAGTCATACTTTATGTCATTCCAAGTCATTCAGAAGTAAAACAAAATATTCTGGACATACCTACATATTTGAATTCTGAAATGAATCAATCTTTCTCAAAAAAAATTGTTTCGAGAAGCCATTGTGATTTTTTTTATGTCAAAATGCGTTGTCGGCTGAAATCGACATAGTGGGGGAGTTAGCGGAATGGTCTGTGCATTTTGTGATCAAAGCATGAAATTTGGCATACTTGTTCAGAAGACCCTCCTTCGCAATTCCAGATGTGGCGCCACGCAAAATTTCGCGCCAGAGGCACTGTATTGCGGTTAGTATACCTGCTAGGGGTAAATTCTGCAAAAATTGTTCCTGGCCGGTCTCTGGTACCGCAGCGGTATTTTTTAGTTCTGTGTAGTTGAAACTACAAGTAGAAATGAGTGAGGAGTACATTTTCACAAGCAGAGTTCCAAATGCTGCCTTTATGCGTTGTTTTAATACATTTTAAGGCCAACTTTGTTTTAGTACAGGAAACATGGTAAAAAAATTGCCAAAACCTCGGCAAAGATATGAACGTCCTGCAAATTTGATATTCTGTCCAGAATTATGTGCCCCACTACATATCTAAAATTGTCAAAAATCGCACCCCGAGGCTTTGAGTTATTGGAGGGGGGGTAAAACATTGCAACTCAAAATGAAAGGTATGGAACCCGATGGAACCCGTCAATCCAATGGATGCAAATACGTCGTAGTTCGACGCATCTCAACCAGTTGATACAATTTTGGCACAAAAAGTGTCGATCATTGTTGAAGGGGGATCGTGGGGAAGGGCGGAACTCGGCTGGGTGGCTCTTTTTCTTCCTGGGCCATAAAAAATCGATCACGACAAGATTGGTATCTTTTCCGACTAAATTCAATGTCCTGAACTTAAATCCGATGTGTAAATTTGGATAAAAACAAGATCGAACAAGTTAACTTGAGAAAACCTGTTTTTTTTTGACAATTTTCACAAAACTTTTTTTTACTGTAAGAGGTATTCATCTCTGAAAATAGCTCAGGGGCCATTAGACTAAACTGTATTCTTCACGAAAATCATCCGTTAGATCTGTCACTTTGTTTTTCGAGGTAGGAAAAACCGATTTGAACTTTAGTCGGCACTGCCCGGCGTCTACTAATGACCAGAACACTATAGCATGCATCTTCAAGTAATAACTCAATACCCTGCGTTGCGATTTATGACGATTTTGTTTATGTTATAGGAAATTCAGTTCTGCACAGATCCTCAAACTTTCAAAGATGAGTTATAATTTTTCAGATAGTTTGGGCCATTTTCATTTAAAGATGCATGGTGTAGTGTTCTGGTCAGTAGTAGACGACGGGCTGTGCCGACTAAAGTTCAAATCGATTTTTTCTATCTCGAAAAACAAAGTTTCAGATCAAATGGATGATTTTCGTGAAGATTACAGTTCAATCCAATGGCCTCTGAAATATTTTCAAAGATGAATGCCTCTAACAGTAAAAAAAAGTTTTGTGAAAATTGTCAAAGAAAAAACAGGTTCTCTCAAGTTAACTTGTTTAAACTTGTTTTTGTCCAAATTTATACATCGGATTCAAGTTCAGAACATTGAATTTAGTCGGAAAAGATACCAATCTTGTCGTGATCGATTCTTCATGGCCCAGGAAGAAAAAGAGTCACCCAGCCGAGTTTCACCCTCCTCCGCGACCCCCCTTCAACAATGATTGACACTTTTTGTGCCAAAATTGTATCAACGGGATGTGATGCGTCGAACTATGACGTATTTGCATCCATTGGATTGACGGGTTCCATCGGGTTCTATTTCTTCAATTTTGAGTTGCAATTTTTTACCCCCCCCCCTCCAATAACTCAAAGCCTCGGGGTGCGATTTATGGCAATTTTAGATATGTAGTAGGACACTTAGTTCTGAACAGAATATCAAATTTTCAGGACGTTCATATTTTTACCGAGGTTTTGGCGATTTTTTTACCATGTTTCCTGTACCAAAACAAAGTTGGCCTTAAAATGTATTAAAACAACGTATAAAGGCAGCATTTGGGAGTTTGCTTGTGAAAATGCACTCCTTACTCATTTCTTCATGTAGTTTTAGCTAAACAGAACTAAAAAATACCGACTGCGGTACCAGAGACCGGCCAGGAACCATTTTTGCAGAATTTACCCCTAGCAGGTATATTACCCGCAATACAGTGCCTCTGGTGGAAATCTTGCGTGGCGCCACATCTGGAATTGCAAAGGAGAGTCTTCTGAACACGTATGCCAAATTTCATGCTTTGATCACAAAATGCACAGATCATTCCATTTTTGGCCGTTAACCCCGCCACTAACATGAACAATAAAACAAACTTAACTTCAGATTTTTACGAGGATTTTTATTTATTACAGATATTCTTTTATTAGGCCGCCATTATTGGTAATAAATAATTTAATTATATCCAATTCGCTATACAGTGTGTTCCATTTAAAAATCAGAAAATGATCTCACTTCCGATTACTTCCGTGCCCTCAAATATATAAAACATTTAAAAAAATAAATAAAATAAATTGTTTTTCTCCTTCTCAACCTTCTTCTGGTTATAGGAGTTATATAGTAGGAGTTAGGCAACGACCATACCACGTTGAAAATATAAAACATTTATTAATAGGTAAATTTCACAAAGATAATATAGTAATAAAAAAAAGTATAAATAAATAAAAACATTTATGTAACAATATAAAATATTTCTTCCATTTTTTGGTATGAAATTGAGCGCAAGGTGCTCAAAATGCTAGCAGCATTTCCACGTTGAATGGCAAGTGAAATTTTTTGTTTGAAAAATCAACTCGAACGTGGATCACCAGTCACCATTTTCAATTTTGAAGATAGAAAATTTACAAAAACTGAAGTTTCTTCACTCTAAGGGCCCATTGTTTCTACAGAAAAGGCTACGAATTCATATGCTTTTTTGATGTCAGAATATTTTTGATGTTTGTTGCGTGCGGCGTTTTCAGCTGCAGGGCTGCAGCTTTGCCCTCAAATACCCATAAAGCTTTCAAATCTATACAATCCACGTTTACCATCACGTACATCACTTCAGCACATACATGAGAACGCATGAGAACGCAACCTGCAGAGCGCAGTAATTTCAATATTGACGCACGAAGTGCCACTGTCAATATGGCAACTGTCAGTCAATAATCGAAATGTAAACAAACATGAGGAACCTCCTAACCATTCAACATTTAATATTGTTACGTGCCGTATAATGTTACGTGCCGTATGGCAAAAAGACGCAGAAAAGATTCAGATGATACGAAACACAACGAGCTGCAAGGCGATCACCGAAACAAGAGCGTTATTAGGTTAGGTCTGTCGATTTGCGTAACATTTACACACGCACACCGTATTACAGTGTTGTCAACTTGTTGTCGTGATATGAGATATGGCAACGTCCTACTTTCACAGGTACCCACTCAGCATAGCATGTCATGTTTCATAAATGAGATGATCTCAATCATGTCACAAAATAACATCAAAATGAACGTTACTTCCACATTTCTGTGATGTTCATCCGCGATGTTATAAGATGTAATGTCTGAGAGATGTTTCGAAATGAACTTAAATTGAACATCACACATGAGACATCTACCGGACATCACATTGTTACTGCTTTCAACTTGCCGAAGTGTAACATCTCACTGACGTCAATGAGATGTAGTCACTGAGAGATTTTTCAAATTTCGCGGGCTGTCATCGTTAACCTCTGTGTGTCGGAAAATATTTAATAAATAGTTTTGTCAGAGGACAAATAGAGATTCCATGTGTGTGATGCCAGAACAGCCTTATGTCATCATGTTTAGTGTGAGGCCTTGCGGGGCCCTCTTATGTCTTCAAGTGTCGTTTGGAACAACTTTTGTGTCTTGTTGTGCTTGTGGCTTTCCGAACTAGTGTGCCCCGTTTGTGTCTCCTTGTGATCTTCGAAAGCCTACTGGGCCTTCTTGCATTTTGTCGTAACTTTCGCACCTTTAGTGAACCCTTGTGTCTGCTTTTGCGTTATTCGGAACCCCAAAATGGGTCCCTTCTTGTTTTATTGTGCTTTCGAATACTTTGATGACTCCCGTTCATGTCTTATTGTAATGTCCGGGGCCCCAACGGAGTCCCTTGTGCCTTGCTGTAACGTTCCGAGCCCCAGCGAGGCTTTTTGGGCTCGGTGTATCGTTTGGAGTCGTAATGAAATATTACGAGAAACATCCCTGAACATCAAGTGCGCTGTTTAAATATACTGTAGTTAGACAAGTTGGTAGCTTAGACGAATCGGCAGCAGTGCCTCTAACCATCACCTGTGGGGATCCAGGTTCGAATCCTGCGGAGGACGCCATAGAAGAAGAACTTTTCTTAGGGAAAAAACGTGCTGTATAGATTGTAAAAATTTGTGAAAATAGGTGCGAAACCTCCTGTGACATAAAACTATGTTGAAAAGTGGTGAAAAATTAATTTTTATTTGACAATACACATCCAAAATGCGACGTATCATGTACGTCAAAAAGTGATATCTACGAGATGTGGAATAGCGATGTAGATAGTATGTCACATTTGGACATCTTTGAGATATCTCATTCATGTTCTAATTACCCGGACATAAGAAGTAACAGAGATGTCCACTTAACATCGCAGAGACTTTTTTGTTAACATCGCAGTTGTGACTTGAACATCTAAGTGATGTCACAGAGATGTTTTCTTGCTGAGTGGGTATGCGCAGAAGCCTTTCGGAAAACGTGGAAAGAACACACGGTATACCTAGACCAAAAATACCTATGAACGAGCGAGTAAAGCGGAACCGGATCACTGCCTACTCTTCAGATGTGTGTATGTCAGGTAGCGCAAAAGCAGAAGACGCCTTTTTGACACCAAATCTTGCCAATAACATTCTATGTAGCTACAAAGGGAATGGATGACAAGAAATAACTAACTTCGAAATAATTTATCACGACACCCGTTAAGACATGCACACAACTGACAACGTTGCAGTCGGAAAGTAGACCACTAGTAACTCAGCACTGTGTTTTGCCTGCATATACTAGACGAGAGAAATCACCCATTAGGACAATTTGCACTACTTACTTGTATTGACTTAATTTTAAATCGAGTTTCAAATAGATCCTCGAATAAATGAAAAAATTGGGATAATACGGATATCGAATGTTTTTCTTTAGGTACCTTGTAGTGGATTATTTTCGGTATTATTATTTACTTGTAATTTGAAAGTATTTTGTTGTGTATCTTGTATCAGAATTTCTTGCAAAAATTATTGGTATTTTATGTATGAAATTATCAAGTCATAAATCACCTCAAGATCGCAAAAAAAAATTAAAAAAGAGGTTATAACTGGAACATTTCAAATTAAATATTGTAATAATCACTTTCTTTATGATCAATACCCACTTAATAATGTACCTTATCATTTTCCCAGTGTTAAATTATGTTTCGAAACGATGAACGCGTTTCGCGAAATGACCTCGCTCTGTAACTTTTACTGATGCTGCTTTGAAATTTTTTAGCCTTTTCAGGCAATTCTTTGTAATTTTCCAGTTTTTCATTCAATTCCTTAAGTAAACTGAACTAAAGGTTACCAATGTAAACTCTGAGAAATATTAAAATGGATTTGTATCGATCGAGTTCACTCATCACAATATCCATACCTCGATCCATATAGACACATACTTATAACCTACCTACCTTCGACAACATAAAAGATGAAAAGAGAAATATGAAATTCCTAAAGCACGCCTATTATAATAATGACAATGGTTCTTCTGTGCTACTGTACTAGCAATTTATTGAGCATAAAATATAACGTATTGTACTAATTTATTGAACATAAATGGTTATTTACATGTAATTTTATTGTTCTGCTTACAAATTACAATTAGAAATAGAGTCTGGGTGCCGCTGGGTGAGAGAGGAAAGGTAGCACTAATTGGAGAATATAGGACATCAACAATTATTCACCTAATTATTATTCATTATTATTAGATTTCGGAATCTTGGCCTAAATCGTATAGGCATTGAAAATGCTCGAAGCATTTACCAAATTAGTTACCTATACGCACTCGTTTTTTTCTAATCAAACTGATTTTAGCCCTAACAAGAGGTTGTCGAAACTATTCTTCGGGCGGTTGGTGGGCGTAAAGGCAAATTACATTTTAAACACCTCCATGATAGATGGTTTTTCTCTGTTATTCCGAGTGTATGCTGTTAGAAGGTTTATACGGCTGATACGAGCTTTCAGTAACTCTCGACAGCAGTGCATGAGTGCTTAATTCATCTGTTAATAATTCAACATACCACAGACCTCGAAACTATGTGTACATGAAGGGGTGCATTTGTAAATAACGCAACAGACCTGAGTTTTGTCAGGGTCGTGTTAAATTAATTGTTGGGTCTGAAACGATTCCTCCGGGTACTGTAAAACCATCCTTGAATTTCTAACCAGCACGTCGCATTCTAATGAGGGCATGATTTTCACATGTCCATAATGCCGTCGAGGTAAGATCCAATTGCCAATTGCCATCTAATTAATTGAATTAATTGAACACCGAACGCTTGATGCTTATACTTTTATCTGTACGTGTAGAAATGTTGATGGGGTTTCGTACCTGGTAGGTATTCCAAGTAATAATAATTATTGTGATTCGCGGTTTGATCCTGTAAGTGAACTGCGAAATCCCAATCAATAAATTTTGAATAAAAGACTTAATGTTTCAACACTCGAGGCGCAAAGAAACTGGAACTGTACATTAACAATGAAATATTACAAAGCTGGACCAATTATCGGCCATTGAAAGACTTGTAAGTATTTATCCAAATAATGTTTACATAAGTTCGTATACCTATACCTACTAATGGTAAAGTGAACACCTATTAGAAGCAGAGTCGTTAATGGATAATGCCGATGTTGATGATTATAATGAAAGCATCAATTACACAAACGGATTCCTCCGATTGAAGGTATAGGTAAATGGGATTATTTATATCTTCAAAATGAAGTAGTCGCATGACATGTGAGAACTTCTTGGGCAACGGTCATGCCGCAATGCAATGTTATCGTTTTATAAATAATATTATAGAAATCATAATCCTTAAGTTCTTGACAGCTGGAAGTGGGTCGCATTGGACTTCATCAAAATCTTGCAGTGTACCTACCTACCCAGGTAGTTGCATCTTGCATACTGCAGTTTTTCCGTATTAGGTATAGATAGTTAAAAGCGAAACTCTTTACCGAGCTCTTTACTTATCTTTTGTTATAAATAATTGCGAGAATTTGCGCTGCAATGTTTCGCAAAACTTTTAAGCACTGCTTATTAGTAATTTCATAAACATCAGGTAGCTAGGGGCGACAGCTGCTAGATATATGTTATTGTCCATTTTATAGTTTTTGGTTTCAAAGGGGCCTGAACAGCTGAACAGCTAAAAACACTAATTAGGAATTATACATACCTTCTAATTTGAACTATACTGCCCATATTCATCGGTTATGATGATAGCGTAATCTTATAGGTATTATTTTAGCGTATTTGATTGAAAAAATATCACGCGAAACATTGTCTAGTTTGCTAGCACAACACCACCGATTAATGCCATACATCATTGCGGGCTCCTGTAATGTAAAGATTCAATTACTGATAATTATTCAAGCAGAAGTTGAAAGTTTCATGGGAAATAAAATACTGTAGCGAATTTGCGTTTGATCCTTCCCATCAATAATAATAGGGAGCTGGATGTTTTTTTGACACACACTATATACTTGTTACTATGTACTACTAATAAACTATCAAATGAACTTGAGGCTACGAAAGCGCAGAGCGGACATGGGAGATATTTATTTGTAATTGCGACTTTTTTCTGTCAATTGCCACTTTATTCTGGCAATTGCGACTTTTTTCTGTCAATTACCACTTTATTCTGGCAATTGCGACTTTTTTTTGTCAATTGACACTTTATTCTGGCAATTGCGACTTTTTTCTGTCAATTGCCACTTTATTCTGGCAATTGCGACTTTTTTTTGTCAATTGACACTTTATTCTGGCCATTGCGACTTTTTTCTGTCAGTTGCCACTTTATTCTAGCAACTGCGACTTTATTCTGGCAATTGCGACTTTTTTCTATCAATTGCGACTCTTTTCTGTCAATTGCCACTTTATTCTAGCAATTGCGACTTTTTTCTATCAATTGCGACTTTTTTCTGTCAATTGCCACTTTATTCTGGCAATTGCGACGTTTTTCTGTCAATTGCGACTTTTTTCTGTCAATTGCCACTTTATTCTGGCCATTGCGATTTTTTTCTGTCAATTGACACTTTTTTCTGTCAATTGCGACTTTTTAGCACATTTCGATAGAAAATTATGTTTATATGGCCGGTTTGTTCGTCTGTCTGTCCGTCCATTATTTGTCTGTTAGTCTGTCTGTCTGTCTGTCCGTGTAAAAGTTGAAGAGTTGTACTTCTTCTCGGGAAATGAAGCTAGAGCCTTGGAACTTTTTCCGATCAATAGCTTAGGCCCTCAAGGGTGGCCTATGGGCAGACTGTATTTCATGGTGGCGCTGCCATCGTGGTAGCCATATTGAAATTTCTCATCAGTGGAACGGAACCTCGAACGGAACTTAATCTGATCTCGTATGAACATTCTTACTTTCAAACTCAGTTTCATGATTACGCCGCCATCTTGGTAACCATATTCAAATTTCTTATTAGTGGAACGATTTTCCTGAAACTTGGAACTCACCCTTGCTTCGTATGATCACTTTTATTTTCAAGCTGAGTTCCATGATCCGCTAGAGCGGAATTCATACGAGACAAGAGTAGGTACCTACGTTTCACGTTTTATGACAATCGTTCTAATAATAAGAAATTTCGATGTGGCGACCAAGATGGCGGCGTAATCATGAAACTGAGCTTGAAAGTAAGAATGTTCATACGAGATCAGAGTAAGTTTCGTTCGAGGTTCCGTTCCACTGATGAGAAATTTCAATATGGCTACCAAGATGGCAGTGCCACCATGAAACACAGCCCGCCCATAGGCCACCCTTAAGGGCCCAAGCTATCAATCGGAAAAAGTTCTAAGGCTCTAGCTTCATTTCCCGACAAGGAGTACAACTTCTCAACTTTTACACGGACGAACAGACAAATAACGGACGGACAGACAGACGGACAAACCGGCCATAAAATAGTTATTTATGAGCGAGGGCACATTCAGACAGAGGGCCTAAAACAGGCTTTACGCTTGAGCTGCATACAACGTTTTTTACACGACCCATTCTTTTTTTGAATTTGATTTTGAACCATTAAAGCCGAAAAACTAAAAAGCGATTATAGATCGATCTAGTTAGCAATGACATTATGGGCACCTATGATTTTGTTTTTACTTGTCATTTGATAATTATCACTAGTGTCAGTGTCTTTTTTATTGAAAAGCACCCAGCAAGAATTTTAGTTTTCGAGGCGCTGCACTCCTCCCGCCGATTGCCGGAGAAGTCCAAAAAAAAAATACATGAGAACGTAGGTATACCTATACTTAGCTGAAAAATCCAAGGTGGTGAAGCCTTCTACTTTGTGGTCCGTGTTTTCCATGCTGAAGACAACCCTTTCAGTTAAGGACGACACGGATTTTACCGCAAAGTTACAGCCTACGTAAAGAGACAGGCAGACGGATACCTGCAGACCAAAATATTCATTCGGCTACACGGTTTATGATGGAACCACGGCTTCGGGCCTGAAATCGCGCTCTTGTATCGAAAACAGCTATTCAAATTTAGTATTCGCCTGCCTCCTCAAGAAAACTGAGCACGGAACTCTGAGAAATAGGAGTCCGGCCAGAGCCGTCAACGCAACCTCACTTTTGGAGTTTCGAATATGTGTATTTTCAAAGCAAACAATTCAACAAGAAGCTTGATAAGTGAAACCATACACCCTTCCCCGCCTTTGGGGGTGTCCCAAACGCCTCTGAGCTGTGAATCTCAACAAATTTATTAATTTGTGACATTTGATAATAATTACAGGCATTTGTTTTTTGACGCTTAAAAAACCAAGGCCCGAGGGCGTAAAAGTAAAAATTTTTCGCCCTCGGGCTAAATGAGCCACTTTACGCCTGAAAATGAGGGTAAAAAGGCTCACTTTACACCCGGTCGTGTAAAATAGTTATTTATGTACCATGGGCATAAAGTGCCACTTTTTTTCCCCGTTGTGCGAGATTGCGACCGAGGCCGTAGGCCGAGGGAAGCAAGCACAAGGGGAAAAAACGCACTTTAGCCCAAGGTGCATTCAATATTTTTTGCACTGGCTAGTGCAAGACTCAAAATTTCGAGTTATTGAGTCGTTGAAAAATTGTCATGGCAGCGCTGATTACTTGGTGGTACTAAACAATGGTGGTACGTCACACGATCTACCATGCGATCAACAAAATTCGGAATTGGGGTAGGCTGTTCCCCAAGAAAGCAGCTTGACATCCTGAAATTTAACCAAGTCATAGCCTACCAGATCGTATGGACGAGTGGCAGGTTATCTATCACCTATCTTGAGCACGTAGCTGCCGGGGCCCCATCGCTTACTTGCATAAAACAGGTATTTATTGGTTTTGGTATGTAAACGTGCTAATTTTGTTGCTCTTGTAGTCTCCCGTGTTCCGTACAAATTAAAGTCCATTTTACATTGCATCAAGTAGTTATACGTCAAAATAGAAGGTGACGTCTCCTCTGACGGATCAAGAGCGCTCGTTGCCATGACGACTTTTTTGCCCAAGGACTAAAAAGAGTCACTTTATGCCCTGTTTTGAGGTCGTAAAATAACGCATTTAATATAGGTAGTGCAAAAACATCATTTTCTATCGAAATGTGCTAAAAAGTCGCAATTGACAGAAAAAAGTCGCAATTGCCAGAATAAAGTGGCAATTGACAGAAAAAAGTCGCAATTGCTAGAATAAAGTGTCAATTGACAGAAAAAAGTCGCAATTGCCAGAATAAAGTGGCAATTGACAGAAAAAAGTCGCAATTGCCAGAATAAAGTGGCAATTGAAAGAAAAAAGTCGCAATTACAAATAAATATCTTCCATGTCCGCTCTGCGCCTTCGTATGAGGCTGTATACACAGGGTATCAATATTGAAAACAAAGACGAAGAGATAAAATTTTTTTGATGGGATTCCATTAAATGTTTGTCCATCCTTGTTTCCGTTTAGATTACCCCATATTTTTTTAAAAGCCCATCAATAGCCCTAAAATACTAGAAAAATTTCTAAAGGATTATTGGGACATTTTTTGACAAACGAAAAAATTATCAACTGTTTTGTAATTTTGAGAAACGTAGAAAATTGATTACAGAACTGTGTTTTGAAAAAAGTTGTCAACAATAAAAAACTATTTTTTATCACATAATTGGAAAAACGCTCTTTCGGCTACGGCTGATGGCACCTGCAAAGTTTTGGAGCGAAACTATATCAGCGGCCGTCAGCGTAATCTCCCAAGCGCTCCAGCTTATTGTCACTTTATTTTTGATCCAAAAAGTCATTCTACTGAAAATTAAAACTGAACGGGATATAGATACCTCAGAAGAAATCCTGAGCTGCTACGTCACAAGCTTAGTTAGAAAAAAGTCCTACTTCTTCACTGCTTCTTCCAGCAGTACGCGCATGAGATATAAGTATAACCTTTATCGTTTTCACCTCAGCCAGAAAGCTGTATAGTCCAGTCACTATGTCTTTCCACTTCGGAAAAAATAGTGGAGGGTTGAAATTTTGTACACACGTTCCTCTTATGGTAATCATAAAGCTATAAAAAGTCCCCTAAAATCCGAGCTCAGGAATCCATGATAATGGCCATGAAGTGTTAAAAACTCGTTTCTTTAGCGAAGGAGTCCTTGTCGTGACTCAAGATTTTTTTTTGGATTGAATGATTTTGTATGACCATTTCAACAATAGCCATATACGATTGCATTATTTGCTTAGGAGGCGGATCCAAGATGGCGACCAACAAAAAAAAAACAGTTGACTATCTTTTTTCTGAAAATAATAGATCTAGATTTTAAATAATGATCATATTTCATTAATTACATTATTTTTGATCAAAAACTCAAGTTATACTTCAGCATTTCAAAAAATTATTAATTTATTGAGAAAAAAAGGATTTGGTGAGTTTTTCAGTTTTTCCAGGAGATTCCAAAAACGGTCGAAGATATTTCAGGATGGTTAACAACACCTTCAACAGCATAAAATCGGGCATATATTTTGAGATTTTTATATCTTCAGCTCTTATGATTCCTGATATAGGAGTTTTTATCTATTTATTTTTTTCATCTGCAGCCTGCAGGTCATGAATTCGACTATTTTTTCCCTTGAAACATAATAAAAGCAACATTCTAATTTTTTTTATCTCAGAAGCCAAAAGAGCTGGATATATGAAAATTACCATATATATTCGCAATATTATGCTTTTGATGGTGCTTTGAGCCATTAATAAAAATCTTGGACGGTTTTGAAATATTTGGAAAAAAACAAAGAACCAACAAGTTTACTTTTTTTTCCTAATAAATCAGAGGTTTTCTCAAATACTGGTGTAACTTGGTTCTTCTAATGAAAATTAAAAATGGAATGAAATGTGACCATCAACCAATGTCCACAATAATAGCTATTCTCAAAAATGATGTAGTCAACTGTTTTTTGTTCTTGGCCGCCATCTTGGATCCGCCTTCTAGGCAACTGTCAAAATGTTGCATGGAAATTCTCGAAATTGCAACATGAAATCATCCAATTGCAAAACGAAAAATCTTGAGCTAGGACAATGACTTCTTCGCGCAAAAAAACTGGTTTGAAAACACAAAACACAAACACAAAAACACTTGATGGCTTTTATCATGGGTTCCTGAGCTCGGATTTTAGGGGACTTTCTTTAGCTCATTTCTCACTACTTGAAGAATATGTGTACAAAATTTCAACCCTCTACTATTTTTTCCGAAGTTGCTGGGGTTTTTTGAACATAGTGACTGGACTAGTATTTTTGGGGGAAGGGTTGATGAGGCGGGTGGTGATATCTTCGGAGTTGAGCCCAATATAAACTACGCAACATTGAATACGACACACCGAAAATTTTGTCCATTTTCAAATTGGGATGTAATGTAACCCACTTTTCGACGTTTGGCCTCGATCGTCATTACCCCCTCCCCTTCCTACGTTGTATACCTTTTCCCTACGTTGTGAATTTCTTACTCTAGATGAGAATGTGAATTTGGGGATGGTGCTGAAATTTCTTAATGAAACGCGAATGAAGGCAAGCAAAATGAAGTTTTTATTTGAATCGTTTGCAATGTTTTTAATGAATCTGTTTCTTTTCTCAAAACACCTCACAACAATAAACTGACAGAGTGACAAAATGACATGACATGGATCAAAACAAACAAAACACAAACACAAATGAAACAAGAAAGTCATTACAAATCATTTAGACAATGCAGGAATCAACAACAATAAAATAAACACATAATTTGATTAACAAAGCACAACAAGAAACTTTAAAACGTATCGAACTGTCAGTAAACGCAAAAGAATAGTGACGTATTCGCTGACAGGCACACATGGGAAGAACACGTCAAAGAAACCCCTGCGTATTGCCTGATTGAGTGCTGAAAATCCCTTCCCAAATGATATTATGAAAATTGAGTGTAAATGAGTCATGGTGGAATGACAGAGAAGTCACTCTAGTAATGCATTCATCAAGCCAGTGCAAATTGGTACTCAAACGTCTTTAGAGGTTCGCTTAGTTTGCCATTTAGTTACGTAACAACAAAAGGAAACTCGCTCGCTTACGCTTTGGTGAAACTTTACGCTCAGGATTCAATGTTTACGCTTTACGCACAAAAGCACACTTTCGCCACTCCGCATCTCTCTCAAGGCAGAAAGCAATTAGTAGACACATGACACTTAACTAAATCAAGAAATATAAATAAAAATATAAATAAATATAAATCAAGGCTCTGGGTTCCCACAGAGTAGGTTTTTGCGTGTAAAGGCTCAAGGGACCGCTGAAAAGACCTAAACCCAATAGCTAGGTGTCCCCCTAGAGTTGAGACCGATCTATTACTAACCTGAAACTGCTCCCCCAATTCCCGACCCTCCTTAATTCCCAAACAGGAATCAGAAAAAACCCAAAACATGAAACACAAAAGTCACTAACATTTGAACAATTCCTGAGCAGCCAGGGAGTGTTGGCCCGTACACGACTTCAAGGATACATGGGACATGATAAACATAACATGATAAACATAAATGTTAAAAGCTAGCTCACACACACATGTTCAGGTTCAACCAGGCTCTTTCAGATTTCGCTTTGCCGCTTCCAGAGTTTGTAGTACCAACAAACACTGTCATGACAACGTACCCTCCTGAGTAGGTGAATGAGTGAATGAATGAATGAATGAATGAATGAATGAATGAATGAATGAATGAATGAATGAATGAAGTACCTATTTTGTATTGTAACCCAACGAGTAAACATCTTTGACTAATCAAGGAAATTGAATGTGCTCTGAATCCGGACCTGGCGAGAATTCCAGACGGCGCGGCGCTACCTACGTTGTAGCTACCTACCCGACAGGTGAGTCCCTTCTCCCAGAAACGAACTGAACAAATCGTACGAGTAATGTTTTTCCCGTTCTCTACGCGGCTTGATTTCAACTAGGGCCGAAAATCCCAAATCCTACATTTTCCTTGTTTACGTCGCCATTTGCAATGGCGCCCGCCGAGACCAGGAAAACCTACTTGAAATTCGCAAAAATGGGACATGCTACATTGACCGGGCCACAAATTTACGTGCCAAGGCAAGCAACACCTTGAGGAATAAAATCAGCAAGTAAATCAAAATGAACCCACCTGTATTCACGACTTTCCGGCACAGAACTTGGGACACCGCTGCATGTTGTCGGAAAATTACCTCCGTCCCCCTTTTCTCTACCCCGACCGTCTCCGCCTAATCTCAATGGTGACGTTTTTTGTCGATTTCTGGTCGTCTACTTAGGCAACCAACAAATCATTTCTCGCGCGAATTTAAAGAGGAATCTTTTTAAAACTAAGCGCAAAAGTGCGATCCCTTACAGGGATAACTTTTGATTGTTTTGGACGATTTGAAATCTGTTTGTGCCGTTCTGCCGTTGCTTAGCCCAATCTTTTGATAATCCATAACTGTGAATGAGAAACTGTGAAACAAGAGAAACTTGAGTAAAGTTTATACAGGGTGACATGTATAGCGGTGCAAAACGGCCAGGCGTTCAACATGCTCCCATCATTTGAAAAAAACTTCTTCTTTCTGAATTCCAAACATTGGAGGCACAAAAGTTAACTTCTTTATAGCCTCTTCATTAACAGGTTGGTATCAGAAAAACAGTTTCTTGTTTTTTGTCATTTCAGCACCGCAGTGGCCCGCAACAATTTTTCAATTTTTCTTCACGGCCGTCAGCTTCAATTTCAAATATTTTAAAAACCGTTGAAGATATTTCAGAACTATCTGTTGCTCCTCGCCCAGCATTAAATTCTACACCTATGTGATAATTTTCATGAGAATATTGACGTTAAATCAAGGCCTACTAAATACTACCATTATTTATTCAATTCATCGTGCGCCAGCTTGAAATTGAAATATTTCAGAAGCGGTTGAAGATATTGTAGAACGGTTTGCGGCATCTTTATCAGCATGAAATTCTGCATCTATCTGGTGATCTTCATGATTATATCGATTTTGATTCAAGAGATAAAATTGGGTCACCATCTGAAATTGATGACGTCACACAGGTCAAACGGCACAATTTCCGGCAAACCGTCTGATCGGGCAAGGCTTCAAGCCACGTGAGAAAGGTACTGATGATAGTCGTGAAAAATTTCCACCCAAAATCATGGAAAATAACACATATTTTAGGTTTGAAAAATTTTAACATTCAAACGCCTATATCTGAAGAACTGTCGAAGCGATACTTAATTCATATGCACCAAAATATTCGGTTTCATATGTTCTAACTTTTGCTTCAAAAATGAAATCGATGTTTTCAACGGTCACAAAGGTATAGGCAAAAAACTTAAAATTTGCAGACATCTTAAGAATTTTCCAATATGGCGGCCGCAGCACAAGGTTGATTTCCGGGGACTTTTAGTATGTTAATCAGAGGGCTCTGTACTATCACTGTACCAAGTCCCCTTCCATTGCGATTTTTTTTTGCTTTTTTTCCTAAAATTACTGTACTATAGATGGAATCGTTCGTTATTTTTCGGGTGGTTTGGCTTATTCAGCAAAGGTCAGTTCACACGATTGAAGCAAAAGTAAACAAACAATAACGGTAATATTCGTTAATTTGCAAACATTGATAGAGTTTCACAAAAGGTAAGTTGAATGAATGTAAGTAAGACAATTGAAGTGGATTCCGCAACACGAGTGAATAGCAACCAACCACTATTCGGAAGCTTACGAGGGACGTAATAGGTACTCGAAAATTTTGTCCAGAACCTAGCCGAGGAGAGATTTGGTGCCGGTGTTCCGTCTTCGAGTGAGCCCCACCACAGCGTCATGTTGTAGCGGTCACTCATTCTAAGACGGGCCGTGCTGGCTTTGCTTCTACATATGAAGGAAACCAAGCGCGATATATTCCACCAAACTAAACTGCTTGACAATTGAACTGCAACACCTAAAAATTAGGTGCGTTTTCGAATTGAGATAGCTCAAAAAATATCTGACGGATTCTAGAAATACAGGCATGTGAGGAAAGATCATTTCTTTGACTATCGAGTGCTGGTATTGATGGTAAGTTTGATTGCACAATTTGTCATATACAGGGTGCCAACGGAGAGCGTGCAGATATGGGCAATCTTTCACCTTGTGCAACTTTCGAAAAAAAAATCCGAGATTTTTTCTATCGCGTGCTTTTGAAAGGTTGAATCATTATGCCGAAACGATTTTGGAATTTTGACCCTAACTTTTTTTTCCAAAAATTTGTGCTCAATTTTCTGAAATATGCACTTTCTGATTAAGAAAAAAAAAATAGAGACATTGTTTGTTTTCAAACGGCGTCCATATTGAATTTACTTACGATGATTTTCATTTTAGCCTCCACATCCCTTAGAAACTACCCCTTTTGGGACACCGTCTCACAACAAGATATGCAATGCTTCATTTAAAAGGCCTAAGAAAAGTACTCATCAATAATTGGATTGAAGTAAGTATACTACGATGACCCCACACGTACAGCTTCCTAAAAACCACCCCTTGACTTCAAGGGACAGGGCTGGTATGATAAGACATGCAATACATGAAAATTCCAAAAAACGTTTTTTTCAACTGTTCCACTAAAAAAGTGATGCTACACGATGACCTTTTACGTAGGTCATCCCAACAGTAGCTACCCTCTCGAAAAAATAACTACCCTTTGAAAAACCAGTACTTCCGCAATACCTCATTTGTTAGGATTTTTTTTAAATCTGTCTCAATAGTTTGCCGCTACGATGATTTCATTCACATATCTATCCGAAACTACCCATTCAGCTACCCCTTCAACATCGCATAGCCTCTAACTTGATGCGTTATTTACGAGTTGAAAGAACTTTTGCCTACTAACCGTTTCATTGAAATGATGGTGTTTTCTACGATGATAGTACAAAACCTTTCCTGAAACTACCCCTAGAAATCGTCCCTTTAGTAAAAGGTATGCAATACCCCATTTGGTAGCTCAGAGAAGGTGCGATTGAATAAGTTCAAAATGATTTCGCGATGACCTTACACGCATCAAGATCAAGGCTATACGATATTGAAGGGGTAGTTGAAGGGGTAGTTTCGGGTAGATATGTGAATGAAATCATCGTAGCGGCAAACTATTGCGACAGATTTTGAAAAAATTCCAACAAATGAGGTATTGCGGAAGTACTGGTTATTTAAAGGGTAGTTCTTTTTCCGAGAAGGTAGCTACTGTTGGGATGACCTACGCAGAGGGTCATCGTGTAGCATCACTTTTCTAGTGGAACAGTTGAAAAAGACGTTTTTTTTGGAATTTTCATGTACATATTGCATGTCTTATCATACCAACCCTGTCCCTTGAAGTCAAAGGGTGGTTTTTAGGGAGCTGTACGTGTGGGGTCATCGCAGTATCCTTATTTTAATCCAATTATTGATGAGTAATTTCCTTATGCCTTTTAAATGAAGAATTGCATATCTTGTTGTGAGACGGTGTCCCAAAAGGGGTAGTTTCTAGGGGATGTGGAGGCTCAAATGGAAATTTTCGTGAGCAAATTCAATATGGACGCCGTTTGAAAACAAACAATGTCTCTATTTCTGTTTCTTAATCAGAAAGTGCATATTTCAGAAAATTGAGCACAATTTTTTGAAAAAAAAAGTTAGGGTCAAAATTACAAAACCGTTTCGGCATAATGATTCAACCTTTCAAAAGCACGCGATAGAAAAAATCTCGGTTTTTTTTTTCGAAAGTTGCACAAGGTGAAAGATTGCCCATATCTGCACGCTCTCCGTTGGCACCCTGTATATGACAAATTGTGCAATCAAACTTACCATCAATACCAGCACTCGATAGTCAAAAAAATGATCTTCCCTCACATGCCTGAATTTCTGGAATCCGTCAAATATTTTTCAAGCTATCTAAATTTGAAAACGCACCCAAATTTTAGGTGTTGCAGTTCAATTGTCAAGCAGTTTATACGCGTCCCTCATTTTACACCAATAAAAACTTCAAATCGACCTATCGATCCTTCATGAAACCGTGGTGATGAGTTACTGTTCGAAAGAAACTCAGTTCAGTAGACTCGGGTCAAAATTTGGGTAGATTTAATCGAGCGGTATCAAAATTACCAATGTCAATGGATGAATTTACAGATTTGCATTTTTTGAAATAAATGTATTGTGAAGAAAGTCCTCTATTTTTTTTGTTTTTCTTTTTATCACTTTTTACTTTTGAAAGTAAGGAAACCCCATAAGTACTTATAAGAAGGAGTGATAAAGCAGTTAAGGCTCGAGTTGAGGGTTAAAGCGGCGTGGACCTGGGAATATAATTATTACATTTACATTTACTCAGTTATACTCGATTTCAACAGCTGGCGCCAGCAGGATGGATTCGACTGAGAAATATACTACCTACTCAAAGCAAAGGGCGCCTATTTCCTCTCTTTCGTTAGCGACTTTGATGTGCAAGAAAATGTCAAAAAATCAATTTACAATTTGTTGATGTTGTCAAATGTGAAATTATTTAATCAAATGGTAATGGAAGACCACCGTCTTTATCGAAGACAAAACAAAATATACTCATTGAGGTGTAACTTTATTCCAATTCTACAATCCGGAGCTTGTTTCGTGATTAAATGAAAAGTTATGTATGCCATTTCAAAGTCATATGGAGCGATTAAGTTGATTGTCGATTGTTGATGTGACGTAAAACTGCGTAAAATGAATAAGATGTGCGGAGGATCTGAAAAGAAAGTTCTTTTGAAAAAACTTGAGTCTATCAAGTATCTAGTTATTTTGTAGAAATAATGTGTTGTTGTTGTTTTTCATTTAGATTCCAAACTTGATGGTTATTGGAAAATAAGCAATACTTTTTCACTCACCCCTGTGAAGCTCTCCAAAGTTAGCCTGAAGAAGTCCACTGTATAAATTATCACAGGTTTCTGAGTGCGATGAATAAAAAATATCAATTTCCTTTGATATGAAACAGGAGCCTCCCTCCAGTTACTTTCGAATGCAGCTAATGGCAATTGCTGACTCTGGATCAAATAAAGAGATATATAAATTAATAAAACTCATGAATTATCACAGTTTCTCACGATTGATGCAATTAAAATTTGATTCAAATAAATAATGCAAGCGAGACAGTACAACTTTATATGAAGTGCGTTAATCGATTTGTAGCTCCTGGTCGAAGAA
This sequence comes from Anaspis maculata, assembly GCA_949128115.1. NCBI lineage: Eukaryota > Metazoa > Arthropoda > Insecta > Coleoptera > Scraptiidae > Anaspis > Anaspis maculata. Next base: position 68,214,865 of record OX421963.1, on the reverse strand, counting down.
AAAACAGGGGATGGTCTAGCTATGTGTGTTGTGGATTATTTTGTTCGTGGAACAGGTTAAATTGTAGAAAAATTCTCTATAATCTAGTATCAAGCCTAAGACTAGATAAAATATTGGCACATATTTGTGAGTGTTCAACTATATCTTGAGAACAAGAAAAAATGAACACGCAAATGAATGCGCCTCTTAGGGCCATACCAAACCCAACAGTTTGAATGAGGAGAACTCTCCCAGTATCACAACACCAGACCACCAGACCAGAACTCCACATACACGTGTTTCGCCCCCTATTAAGGGCTCATCAATGCGAAGGCATCCGGAATGATGAAAATTTGCAAAAAGAACAGTCGTAAGTATACACTCCTCAGGATTTAGTATGACTTCAGGAGATAGGTAAGGGTCTAATTATTATATGTTCCTCGCAAATGGCACTTGATTACACTTTCCATTTCTCACTTTCGAGCACAAACAGTAATTGGAACACAAGAGAGGCATTTATGAGATCAATTTCCAGTTCAAATATTTATGTAAGGAAAATATCACAATTTGCAACCTCACTCCTCCTTATATTCCCTGGTTGTATCAATTTGAGTAGTAAATTCACATTTCTAGTGAATATTTTTCAGGCCACAATAGGTGGATTTAAATATCGAGGGGGACATCTGGAACCGAGTCTGGAACATATGATTTGCAAATTTCTACCTTCAACCCTTTCACCTACCCCAACCTCCAGATTTCAAAAGACATCACCTCTTTTGTGACAGATCAGGGATTAAGAGACAATAATCTCCCTTCTGAGAAAAATATTTTCACAATTATCAACTTTGCTCAATCCCTCCCAAAACAAAATTCACTCCCTAGTGTTTCATGTAAGTAGTTTTCAAGTATTTCAATCTCTTTAACGCAAACCTATTAGTGGACAACGTCCCTTTAAAGGGACGACGCCATTTGTTTTAATAACTTCAATAAATGGGGGTTTATCAGAGCGCACGCCTCCGAATATCATTGTCTAGACTTGTGGCAAGTGTTTTCAGCGGTTGTTTGTTGTAAAAAAGTGTAACTGGTGTTTCAGCAATAAAATGGATTCTGAAATTTATTCCTCGCAACGTGGAGGGTAAGTATCTTGCTTTATAGGGTAATCTCATCCTACTTTTGGCGGTTTTTTCATATGAATTACTTGAAAATAACTATAGTGGATAGATTCGGTTGATTGGACGGTGATTTAGAAGTACAGTTTTCACAAAATATTAGGAATAATGTGATGTCCCTTATAAGGGACGCCGCCCACTGTGACTACTATTTGTAGTCTACATTTTCGCAAGTTGACACTCGCATAACTGCTGGACATCATAGATGATGACGATGTGGTACCTCCTGATCGAATTTTTATTCTGCCACCCATTGATAGTGATCATTCGGACGATGAACATGTTGGAAATATCCACTTACCACTTACCACTTACCACGTGGTATTTTGAATCAGCCTTGTGGAATTGATAAACAAAGAAGAAGAGAAAGATGATTATCATGATGACTATGACAATGAAGACTTATTGCCATAATCTGAGCTACAAGGGCGCCCAGAAGGTAGCCTAACAATAAAATCGAAATACATATTTTTCGTATCTATACTTCTCCCCTGGTTTTTCTCTTTGTAACTAATAACACAGATGAATCTTGTGAAAATAAAATGGCTACAGAATCCTACGGAAGTCCCAGATAATGACATATGCATAGAATGTGATCCCAAACTACCATCTTTGGACCAGCTCTAATGCCTCTAGTCTACATATGAATATTTCAAACTTTTTCAAATGAATAGCTGCTCAGCTTGATTATAAGGAGAATAACAGATATGCTCAACAAAGAAACGACAACTTGGAATTGACTCTAAATGAGTTATATGTATCTTTAGGAATTCTTCTTCTATTGGGGTATGGGAAATATCCCAACAGAAGGCTGTTTTGGTCCAGCGACGATGACGTCCAGAAAATAGTGCAGAACAGCATGCGGCTAAAAAGATTTGATTATTTTTTTAAATATATTAATTTCAATTCAGAGAGAATTGGCTTCACAAAATTAGGCCCCTCATCGAGAAGCTCAACAAGAACTCCAGAGAACATGGAGGTTTGAGCGGTTGCACCCCAAGCAGTGCTTCAAGGATAATAAAGGACCAAATAGATTATTGATGTTACCCCATATATTATAACTGATATTATTCAATAAATATTCTTCTTCATTCTACAGTTGTATAATTTTCTCACTTTTCACTAACTTGATCCACAATGAGCAGCGTCCCTTATAAGGGACGCCCAAAATACAAAAAACCTATGAATTGATTTTAAAAATTTTGCCTCTGCTGTGTTTCTTTAAGACTCTTTTACTTAAATATGATAGAGAAACATATATTTTTTGAAAAAAATAACTTTGCCCACTAATAGGTTTTAAACGGCATTCTGTAGAACATCCAGAGAAATAGAGATCTTCATTCAAAATTGTAAAATAAGTTAGGGGTTGGTTAAGGTTGGCGATTCACAGTGGAGTATAAGTAGACCGTGATATATCACAAGTGGAAAAGAGATGGAGATCGATTTTTTTTTGGCAATTTCGGCGTTACCAATGCGTATAATCCTACTTAAAGGAAGAAGAGATGTTTGTAAAACTTAACAAGCTAATTCGAACGTTTCTTTTTTTTCAATTTTGTTCTGAAAATACAGATCTCCAGTTTTCAGATACAAAAAACCGAAACAGCTAATTGACTAGTTGATCCAATTTCAGATGCTCGTTTCCTTCGGTTTTCTTGCGGACCACGGAGCAATAGATTAGTGTGGAAAAAACATTTTTCAGAAAGGATAACCTTTAGAGCAGGTTGACAAGTATTTTTCTCGGGAAGGTAATTTCATCCTCTTCATTCAGATGTTTTACAAGAGCAGATGGTGCCAATCAAGATTTTCAAGTTATGGTGGACGCAGACGAAAGGTGAAAATGAAAATTTGACAATATAGGTACTGTGTAAGATGTTTCCTTCAATTTCTCATTCGACATTTGAAAAAAGAGTCGCCAGAAGATCGAGAGTTATAAAAGATGACGAAACTGCGTCTTTAATTGACACTTTTGGGAATAAGGGGTTAGGGGGTGGTTGAAGAACTCGATATTCATGTCAGCAAAATGGTTCCATTAGTTTAAATTTCATGTATCGAAGAAAGAGTTGGAGATCAAAATTCACCAATGGATGTGTTAGGTGTTCCCTTCGAATTCTAAATTGGCCTGTTTTTGCCCGAGAAAATATTTGCAAGGTTACGGTAGTTATAAGGATGAGGGTTCTTTCGTAATGATCACCCTGTACACAAACATCGTGGTATAAATATCGTGATAAGAGATTTTTCCAATTTATGTACATTTAGGTAAATAAGCATCATGAAAGAGTTGGGTATAATTGTTGTCTTTTCAAAGATACACCAAACATCAATTGAAATTCATGATGAAATTCAATTAAGCAATAGGTAAATTCATACCTAATAAAAACTGTTATAGTGGGAGCGGTACGCAAAAGTATACCGCATTTTGGAGTGCAGTAACGAGATTTTGCATGGGCGTACTTTATACCAAGACAAGCGATTTGACCCGCAGCACTCGATATTTCGTTCCTTAGGGGGCCAATGGGGGCCCTCCAAATTTTCAAGATGCAAGAACTTTCACAAAATGATCATTGAGTATCGTCATGTATGTCATAAGTGAAGCTTACGGGTCTATTGAAAATGTTTTCATCAAAAGTCGTCGTGTCCGATTCATTCTTCACATTTGAAAAACAAATTCTTTCGCAGAGGTCAAAAAAACTGTTTTTATTTTTTCTGCTGTGCAAGGAAACGATAAATTCATATGTTTTGTTGCGTTCCCAACTAAATCGCGTTCCGTTAGCCCAAATATGAAGACTATTTTTTCGCAATATCATTTTCCCAAGAAGAGGTGACCTCTTCAGTACACTTTTTTCAACAGCATTTTTTTCAATATTTCTAGTGGATAAGACTGTCAATTTTCGCTGATATGAGAAGCTTGAACTCTTTTCTTAGTAATTTCCATGCAACATGGCTTCAAAACATACAAGAGAGCCCTAAAACTTTTTTTTTCTGCTGGGCCGTCAAATTTTTGGCATGTTGATTTTGTAGTAGGGGAGACGCGCAAATAAATAGGATCTAGTCTAGGCGAATAAGCTCTACCGGAAAATATACCTACTTACACCTAACGACTCTGCGTTTTGTTGTACTGCAATAAAACACGTCATGGAAGGATATTTTCTGTTGAAACCAAATCGCCTGTGCCTGCAGCCTGGATTGAATACTGGTCCGCGTCTCTCCTACTATAAAATCAAAATATCGTAAGTTGGACGGCCCAGCAGAAAAATATTTTTTTTGGATTCCCTTGGGCGTTTTAGAGTCATGTTGCTTCGCAACCACCAAGAAAAGTGTTCGAGGTCTCCATTCCTGCAAAAATTACGAGTTATATCCAGTGGGGACATAAAAAGAAATGCTCTTGGAAAAGAGGTACTGAAGAGGTTACCACTTCTTTGAAAAATACCATTAGAAGAAAAATTCCTTTATAATCAAGTTCAGGGAATGCGATTTAGTTGAGAACGCAACAAAACATATGGATTTATCGTCTCCTTGCATAGAAGAAACAATAAAAACAGTTTTTTTGACCTCTGCCAAAGAATTTTTTTTTCGAGTGTGAAGAATGAATTGGACACAACGACAATTGATGAAAATATTTTCAATAGACCCGTAAGCTTCACTTATGACATACATGACGATACTCAATGATCGTCGTGGGAAAGTTTTTGCATCTTGAAAATTTGGAGGGCCCCCATTGGCCCCCTAAGGGACAAAATATCGAGTGCTGCGGGTCAAATCGCTTGTCTTGGTATAAAGTATGCCCATACCAAATCTCGTTACTGCACTCCAAAATGCAGTATCGATGTGTTTTTAGGTGTGTACCGCTTGCACTATTACTTCGTGTTACGTATAGGTAGGTATCTACTAAGTATATAAGAAAATTATAAAGCTTCTTACGATACCATTTCTAATTTGACGATTGATCATGTATAATGCCATTTAATTGCTCTAGTTTCTTATTGGTGTTATGTCACATCAAAGGAAGCAAGTTTGAATGAAATCAATTAAAGTTGATTCATTGAATTTTAACAAAACTTATTCATTTACCTTTACCATTACTTCGTTTCCCCACCAGCAGTACAGCAATAGTTGAGATAAAAGAGAGCATTCATAGCATATCAAAGCAGCAAATTTTGTGCTGAGGGCATTTTTGGTAGCTGACACCTGCAACGTTGTCAGACACAAAGTACCAGTGCTGAGAATAAATTGCCCTAGAACAGTTAGGTTCAGCATGAAATTCACTTTGGCAAAGTACCTGTGAACAGTAAATTACTTATTTTATAAATTCATTCAGTAATTCATTACCCACTCCAGCACTTCTTTGTGGTGACTTATGCAATCCAACAAAGCTTCTTCCATTTCGCCATCGAAACATTCAGGATCTGCATTGCTTTCCAAATGTTTCTTTCGAGTATTTTCGTGAATATGTTTGATTTTATCGGACAAAATGTCGAATTGTACGATTCCAATTGCTAATAAAACGGACAGTAAACAGTCAGTGTTCACATGGGTATGCGCCATGATCATCAAGCTCGAAGCTTGGTGCGCGAATGTGATTTGGTAAAGGGGAAATTTCGTGTGGTCGTACGGATACGAGGCCAGAAACGGCAGCTTCTTGAATTCATCCGCGCCTTCCACTATAGGATAAATCGTCCAGAACGTTACAGTCAGCGTCGGAAGTAGTCGAAATACAAAATACATGATTTCAAAATTCCAAAAAGTCGCCTGTGCCATTTCCAATTGCCTTTCGTTCCTCGGCTGAAATGATGCTTTATTGACGATTCCATATAAGTATTTGATATTGTTGCGATGTCGCAACATGAATATCGTTTTGATGTTGGTGAAAATATCTTCGACTGTGACGAGAGCCGACGAAAAAAACATATCTAAATCACCGTAGATGAAAAACAAATTCACCAACTGAGCCATGTTGTGCAGATTATACGACGTAATGATTAAAAATGAATACATCGAATACAATTTTTTGCCAATGTTCGATCCATTTTTCTTTGGCCAAACTCCCAGTATGCTCAACACATTCAAGATTCTGCCGATCTTGTTTTGGAAGTCGAAGGCATACATTATGCTCATTTTCACCTCAGCTATACATTGTATGCAATGAAGTCGGAAAGGTGGGAAGCTCATATTTTATAAGTAGGTATAGGTCTGATAAAAAATTCATGAAATGTAATGGCACTTAATTAGGGTATGTCCGTACATAACAGCCGCAAGAGAGTGTAAGTATTTTTGGTTAACATTTTGTGCTTATAATTGTGGGTATATATTAAGGACAGTGATACTTCCGTAATTGACACCATGTACTCCACTAACGTCTTAATTAAATTGTTACTGCTGTCAATTTCTTAATTGTACGGTAATAAATATTGTATAGTTGAATCCGAGGTTGAATCTCTTGGAAGCGTTCAAGATATTTTTCCGATAAATGATTGAAAAACCGCCCAATTGCTAGCAGGGCCGTCGAGAGATTAGTTGGGATCCAGAGCTGTGGAGTACTGAGGCCTTTCCAATGAGGAGTATCAGCAGTGTAACTGAAAAAACTTGAAGCTGAAAATTCGCTTGAAATGCGGGCTCGCCATTTTTTGAGACCCCGAATCTCGAACGTGTGTCTTCCAATTCCCCTCTTTTTCGGCGACCCTAATACCTAGACTTAAAGATGGAAACCAACACATGGAAGATAATAGTATATTCTTCAATGAGCGTGTGATGATGACTATTACTTGCGAGGATATGTTTGTGGTTTGTAAGCGAGTGTCGTAATTTATCCAAATAAGTGACAGCCCAAAAATTTTGGAAAATAAAAACCAAAAAAGTATAAAACAGACAATGGGTAATATGACTTTAGAAAAGACAGGCGCATGTTTTTAGGATGTCAGCACCAGGACACCGTGCCCCGTCGTCTTTTATCGCTATTCTGTTTCGATGTCGAACGGGCATAGAAGTGGGATAATGTTCGCGTGAGGTACAGGGTGTTCACGCGAGACGGATACCCACCCATAAAAAACTTTCTATCCACGATAATTGAAAAAAAACTTTCCTTTAACAATTTTTCCCGGCGCAGTTTCTGAATATGTCAAGTATAATTTTCCATTTCGTGCCATATGTGTCGCACTTTTGTTTGCATTTTTTCGAAACATCCTGTGTTTCATCAGCACAATTGATCCACATTGTTATTGTGATTATAAATATGCTTGACACTTCCTAAATTTTTTTCTCAAAAAAATGAGAAAATTCACAGTGGCATCTCAAAAAAAAAATCTAGAAAGATTCAGATATGTTCCGAATATATTTGTTAAGTTATCTTATGTCATTCCATGTTATTTGAATAGCCTTTAGGTCGAATGGAGGCAATTATTCACCCGGGTGAAGATGGCATTGCACGCGTGGCCTTGGTACGTATAGTTGCGATCGCATAAATGGAAACACTTGACATTGCTTTCTTATTTTCCATATTCTGACCGATTGTGGAATAATATCCTCATGGTAACTTAACTGGGAATGAAAAAGAACGTTTGTTTTGTGCTGTCGTGAAGATCGCGGAGAAAAATTGAATACTATCAGCTCGAATTGAAGAAGAAAAACAGTGTCAGTGTCAAAGTGTTGCCATTTATGAGCTCGTAACTTTACCTTGAGGGGTAGTTACAAACGTCCAATCGTGGAACTGCGTCCTTAGCCTTCTCAATAATGATCAATTTTTTTTGCGGTGGGCGGGTATTCGTGTTGTCACTGGCAGAACCTTCTTAGCGCCGCCTTAGTACTCCAAGTGCCACGCCGGGTGATTTACACACCACCCATCATTTTATGGATGCATCAACAGCGAGGTTATTAGCACCCTTTTTTTCGGTGTCCTTCTCGTTTCACAATTTTTCCCTTGACGTGACGGTGGTATACACCAAGGTACTAAAGAGCGCATGAAAACTCTCACCTGGCCCGAGCCGGATTTGAACCCACGATCCCTGGAATTGCTTCCAAAGACGGAGTCCGCCGCGCTACCGGCCGGGTTTCATCAATATTGTTTTTCTATTTTGCGTTCATAAGAAAGTCATAACGATACGAAAATGACGTCATTAGCGTATCGTAAGAAGCTCCATTTCGATACGCATTTTTTTTCACCCCCAAATATTGGCAATATCAGCGGGCATGACATCGACATGACAGCACTCACTGACTGAAGAGACAGCTTAGGCGACATCACTTCGCAGAAGGAGTTTATTTCAGAAAAATACGGCTCATTTCTGATGATAAACTGTGCTTTCACCATCAAGAGCAATTCCCAACAGCTCTGTTAGCAGAGTACATATTTTACATTTTTTTATTCAAAAAAAGCATGGAATAGTTGCAAAATAGAAAAGAAATTATATAACACACGTTTTATAAGACCCATTGTCACATGCACGCGTCATTTTGAAGCACGAGGAGCGAAGCGACGAAGCGAAGCGACAATACGAGTCTTATGAAACTTGTATCATAATATACTATTTTCTACTCCCGTTTTTCATCAAATTTTGTACAGTTTTGCGAATAGTTTCTCCAAGTTTGGAAACATCCCAGGTTCTGCACACCAGATCTGATGACTCATGCACGGCCAATCAAGGCAGCCAACAAGACTTATGACGAAAATCGCCGACGACCTATTGAGCTAAGGCAACGCCTTCAAAAAGCGAAAAACTAATGCGGGTATGCCTCATCTCAGTTAGAGAGAGAATAAGCGAAAAATCGCTAAGGAGCGAGTGATACGACACTACTAAGGTGGACATAGAACGTAGGTACATGCTCAATAATTTAATTAGCCTATTCGCTTTTCATAGGCTTCACGTCGCCTCAGCACTATTAAATGGATATGAAGTGCTTCCTCTACTTATTTTCTGCCAACGACGTGCCACTGGATGAACAAACATGTTGTACCCAACATGAGTATCAGGCTAATTTTAGTAGTGTTGCCACGATCTCACTGGCTTCAGGCTGTCAAAATTCAGTGGCGATGAAAATAGGAGCGTCTTCACAAAGTTATAATTACCTACTCAGTACTCAGTCACATTTTTGTTTTATATTACATTGTTAATAGTGTTACGAGTTGCGAGACTCTCGTTCGATTCCAATATATTCAAGAGAAAGCGCGGTGTTTCTAGACGTTCGAACAAGCTGGAGATCCTAACATGCGAGTAGAACACATCTGCCCAATTGGCGGAGGTGCCGTTTCCACAGCACGCCGGCATACACGCAGACTTGGGTAGTATTCGAATACCCAGTAACTTGTATCCTACTCAAGTTACTTTCTACGGTATTCGTATTCGTATTCGAATACAGTCATGAATTTTGTATTCGTATTCATGCAGCTACTTTTTCTTACTAGCTACCCAAGTATTCGAATACTATAATAGAATCCCTGGATTCTACAGCAAAGAAAAGAGTATTAGTATTCGAATCCCAGTTTGGAAAAGAATCCATGGATTCGAAGGATTCTAATTTCGAATCCATGGATTCTTGTTTCGAATCCCTGGATTCTGACTTCGAATCCATGGGTTCTGATAATTTAGGAAAAGTGAGTGTATACCTACCTACAATAACAATAGTAGGGTGAATTTCAAAGTAACAATTTGCCAGAACTGCGCAGTTTTGAAGATTTGTATTTGAAACACAATTGCAGGAGTTTCTTCTACTGCTCGCTTCCCGTTTGCACCCACACCCATCGGCCTTTCGGGCATAAGCGATTGAATGATCAATTCGCCAAAAATGCAAAATGTGAGCGACGGTTTATTCCAGATTCTCGTTATCTTTAAAGCTAATGACATCGAAGCCTGAATTTTTTTCTTTTCTGAGTTTTTTATTTTGTTCATGTTCAACAGTTTATTAGAATAGATTTTTTTATTCCTTGAGGCCTGAGTTTCTTTTCTTTAATTTTTATTTTGTTTTTATCAAAATTTTCATTTCATTCAATTGGGATAAAAACTTTTTTCCAAATCAGAATTTGAGTCCAGTACAGAAAGCGGCCACAGACAAATCCAAACGAAAAAATAGGCAAATCACTCAGAATGGCATGTGGAATGACAATCTGAAATAAAATTTGCGGATTATCCATAAATTTTTGCGAAAAAAAAGAAGAAACAACGCGTTAAAAGAACAGTTCAAGGTTCTGGATGTTGCTGTTTGTATTGTTGGTTGCCCACATCACTTCAGTGGAAAATTAAAGCAGGTACGTCACAGTGTTCGCAAAAAAGAGTGGTACGACGTGAACAATTCAACTGCAAAGAAACTATAAGTGTGATCGTAATTTCCCCCTCGGTGGAGACTAATCATCGTGAGTAGAAGGCAACAGAATTTGTTTCGTGGTTGTAAAAAGTGTTTTAAATGTAGCCGTTGAGAGTACTCGACCCCAGATTTTTTTTAGATTTTTATACCGACCTGTTTCAATGAAATTTTGTTTATTGATATTTTTGTTTGCGGAATAAGTCCTACTTTCAAGCCAATAGGCCGCGGGAGCAAAAATGGCGTCCTAAAGATGGGTATATGGTATGATGTTATTTTCACTAGTGTACTTGTTGATACAATTTTCTTTAGTTGTAATAAATTTTATAGATAATCTATTGAACAATTGTCGCTTTATCAATAAAATAACAGTGCTAAACTAAAGATTTAAATGAGCAATGTCAAAAACAAACTAATCTCTAAGCCCGGTACCTTGGCACCCTATTATGTGCTGGCGCGAGCGTCTTATGTCGAAAAGAATGAGCATTGCGCTGTTGCCATGTCAGGCGTACTTGCAACGTTGCCATAGCGGGTACCAAGGGTACGTTTCATTTCCGCGACCTATACAGCTGAATTATGTAGTAAACAGATAAATCTACGTGGGTATTCAAAAACGGTATTCATTTTCACGAATACATGGATTCGAATACTGCAGTATTCGAATACTTTCGAGAGTCAGTATTCGAATCTTCAGGATTCGAATCCTTTTTTTGCATCGGGATTCGGGATTCGTGTTCGATTTTTTTTTTTCGGGATTCGACCCAAGTCTGCATACACGCGAATCTTATGGAGCGTTTCGAGAGCCGTCGCGAATCTACTGACGGCTGTAAATGTGGAATATGCCAGAAAACCGGTGAAATGCTCCCAAAGGTGATACTCGGAGTATATAAGCACAGACGAGCCGACCGACACCAGATTCAAATTCACATAAACAACCAGCCAGTAATCGGCGGAGTTAAGTGTGGAATAATAATTGACGTGTACTTGTTTAGTAGTACGCAATTATACATAGTGTGTGTTATTTGAACGTTCTTCTCTCAATTATACGAGTATCCAGCGCAAAGTCCGTAACAATAATGATCAAGTTTTTATAACTGACTCCAAAATAACAAAAGATATTTTTCTATAGCAACAAGCAAAATCATATCTTGTTATGAATTATTCCATGGACCAATGGAATACTTTGCATGCACTAATGAAGAAAACTGGATTTTCAAAATTTATCCGCCACCCTATTTCGTACACAGAAATTCATTGCATACCAACTGGTTGATAATTTTCACTGACGGCATTGAAAATAATGTAGCTTTTGAAACATTGCCGCACATTCTTGGTGTATGTCCATTTGGTGGAGCTCTTCGCAATGCACGCCATCACACAATCCGAGCATCCCTTGCGAAAATTTTCAAAAGCAAAGGCTGGAAAACACACGAAGAGGTACCGGGTTTGGCAGACAACGGCAGCTGGCGGAGAGTTGACGTCCTTGCCATTGACAGAAAGCGACGAAAAGGATATTTATACTAGATCCAACTAAATATATAAGATTTGAAGATAGCAAAGAACAACCTGAAGCTGTTCATATTGAAAAGCGAACAATTTATGAACCGACTATATCTTATTTTGAAACAAAATATGATATAGACAGTAGGTATTCAGGTGTTCGGGTACCTTATAGGAGCTCAGGGAACCATTCCCAAATTTTTTATCACAAATTTCTGTCAGTTATTATTAATGTATCGACCAGATGGGCAGAGGATATCACATTATCCGCACTCAAGGATTCCATCAAATTTTCTGACACCATATGTTCTCAATTTAAAATTTAACTCTATGTATAAAATCCACTTACTTATCAAATTACTTCTTCACTTAGTTAGAAAATTCAATACATATAAACTGCTCAACATTTGAAATGTCGGTATCGAAAATTTTGCTCTTTTTCAAAACAGTATAACTTTGGATTGTCTCAACCGATTCCGATTTCGTTTGTACGGTTGTTTAGATACGTCTTCCAGCAGTCTACAGGGTTAGCGAGAATTCTAACTTATTCCAATTGCATTCGTTACAGGGTGGAATGTAAAGCATTGCAAAAGTGCTCCGTTCAATAGATCCCCATTTTTGTAAACAGTTTTTTTTCAAATTCTAACGATATAATCATGAAGCCTGATGTCCTATCTCGAAACGGTTTTGGAATTTTCCAGATCAAAAGTCCAACAATAATGACTTGATTTTTTTGTAAAAGTTGCATTTTAGTTATTTTGGTTGGCAATAACAACGCATTTTTGATGATAGGAACCTGTAATTTTGCATGCTTGTTGCTTGAACTGTTAAAAACTGCTGCACCCTCAGAAACCGCCATTTTACTTTTCCGGTTTGCGTTCTTGAATGAAAAAGAAAATACTGCGAACGCGCAAAAAATTTGTTTTCGGATTTCGAAGAAAAACTCTATTTTAACGTCCATCCAATCTATTAATTTAGACAATTTTCAGATCAAAGTCGGTCTGTCTGCCTGTCTGTGTGTCTAACTTTGTATAATCGTCTATGATAACTCCCAAACGGTTTATCCAACTGAGCTGAAGTTAGGTATGCGGCCATGGTATAGGCGTCTAATAAACTTGTGTGATTTTGGTTGGAATCCGCAATTAGAGAGCGCACTTATCGCAATTGTATCAATATCGGAACTTTTGACGTACGGACCGAGGTACGGACCTCAAATTGAATATGTAGATGTTTTGTTGGTTCAAAAACACACTCCAAAATTTTTCTAAAATATGTTTCAAAAATATAACCTCAATTTCTTATTTTTTAAAAATGTCTAAAATGCAACTTTTCCAAAAAAAATCATATCATCATTGTTGAACTTTTGATCTGGAAAATTCGAAAGCTGTTTCAAGACAAGACATCTGGCTTCATGATTATATCGTTAGCATTTGAAAAAAAAATTGTTCACAAAAACGGGGACCTATTGAACTAAGCACAATTTTGCAATGCTTTACATTCCACCCTGCAACGAATATAATCCCAATGAATTGGAAACTCGCCATAAGAGTAGATTGCTGAAAGATGTATCTAAGCAACCGTGAAGAAAAAATCGGAATCGGTTGAGACAATCCAGACAATCCAAAGTTACACAATTTTGAAAAAGGGCAAAATTTTAGATACCGACATTTCAAATGTTGAGCAGTTTAGAAAGGTGTTGATTAATTTTATTTGAATACATTATTAAAAGTGTCGTACCATCTTGAAGGTGCGTAATACGGAGGTGTAGTAGAGTGCTGAAAAGTGATTGGAAACATTCAACATTCTGTCTTTTAATTTTGAAGTTATAGAGGGACAAAAGTTGGTCCTTCGATCGCTTCTATTTATTTGTTTCTAAAGATTTCAGTAAAGTGTTTATGGAAAAACAATAAGTACAGAAAATCAACCTCTGAATTTGTGATGAATTTCTGTTTTGTATAGAGGGTGAGTCATGAATCCTGAACTTTTTTTTTTAAAGTGCCTGCAAACAATCACAGTGGTCCCATAACCAATGTACAGCATAATGAAACACAATTCATTTGAATAGAATCCTTCTGTTTCTGTTCTTTTAGGAAAACAAAATTTTTGTACCTTATAACTCACCCTGGAGAGAAAACAGAAATTCAATACAGATTTAGGGGTTGATTTTTTGTACTTATCATTTTTTCATGAACATCAGTTCACTAAAATCTTTCGAAACAACGAAAATAGAAGCGATCGAAGGACCAACTTTGTCCCTCCATAACTTCAAAATTAGAAGACATAGAATTTTTTCAACAACTTTTCAGCACTCTACTAGACCTCCATATTACACACCTTCAAGGTGGTCCGACACTTTTGAATCACCTTGTATATAAAAGTAACTTCGAATAAAGATGATGGAGGGGAGTAAAGATGCATCCTTTGGCCTTTAAAATACATCTCAATAATTATTTTGAATTTTTTCACGTTCTTGAGTGAATTCCGTTTTCGTATATAATACCGTTCTGAACTCGGACTGCGATACTTTCGAGACACCTGTGTCAACATCAACCACGGTTGAGAATACTGTTATAGCTTTGGCACCTCAGTAGATCCCTCAGCCCTCACCTGCGCTTCGGTATTTATTTTGGCGCCTTAGGTATAATATCAACCTTCTCAACTTTGGCATCAGTCCAACTGGTCACCAACTGAGATCAGACTGCACCTGAGATCTAAACTATGGTTATGTGGCTTGCGGGCCTTGAAGCCGACACTGAAACAGGCATTTGAAAAAAACGGCCCGTCGGCGTCGGTCGCGTCGGCCGTTGTGGAAAAAAGGTACGAGGGAGAGGGCATTATTTGTTGAATAACGAATCTTTTATCAGAGTTGTTATAATTGATATAACAATCAAGTATGGCGTAAAGCTCAAAAATTATGTTAGTACTTGCCTAGTAAAAAGGCAAAAATCACTCACCTTGTAATAGAGCGCAGATAGCAGCGTTTTGAAATGGCTGATACTAGGTACTTGTTGAATTTGCTATTGATGTTAGAAGACAGTAGAAGTGAATTATCTTCATTTCAAGACGAAATTTCTCCAGAACTCCTGTTGTTTATATGACGAAGAACCGTGTAAAATGAGTAGGAAAGCCTCAAAATCTGAAAATTCCAACAAGGTACATTATTATTTGTGAAAAATTAAGATCATTCCAGCATCACCACCATACAAGTTTCCAAGTTGATTCTAAACATATCAACCGCATACATAACAGTGGGAGTTTGAGTTCGATGAATGAAGAAACACAAATTCTTTTTCTGTGAATCGGTAGCGTCCACCCAGTTGCTTTCAAATGCGGCCTGAGGCAGTTGTTGACTCTGCAAGTTTCACACTGTTAAAACAGTGTTGAACTGATTTTTTCATAACATTGGATCAAAAATCGAAACATTTATATAGGGTTGATTTTGGCAACAATATATCGATTGGCTGGATTGGAGTTGAATATGTTTTCAGTATCAAAGCCAATCCTTTCTTCCAACACATAATATGAATACTTAGCAAAATTCAAGATTACCTTAACCATAACTTCATTTCCCCACCAGCAGTAAAGGAAAATTTCAGCCAGAAATGTAAACACACAGCAAACTAACGCCACAAATTGTGTATCCATCTGCATGAAGGAGAGCTGCAATAATATGAAACAGAGGGCACCGATGCTCAAGAAAAATTGGCCGAAAACACTCATGTTCAGCAAGTTGTAGACGTCTTCGGAAAAGCTGGAAAGTTCTTCGAGTTTTCACAAGTTTTCATCAGTATTAGATTCTTACGATAGTATTTCTTTGTGGTGTTCAACGTATTCAGAAAATACAGCCGGAACGTCTTCGCTCCTGCTTTCGGCATTCCCGAAAATGTTCCTCACTTTGTTCGACAAGATATCAAACTGGACTATGATGATTCCCAGCAAAGTGAACGATAAAGAATCTACGTTAACGTGGATGTGGGCGACCATCGCTTCGCTTGCGACTTGATGGAAGTAAGTCAATTCGTAAAAAGGAGATCTGCGATAGTCGTAGGGATACCAGGCGAGGAAGGGCAAGTGTTTACCTTCCGTTTTGTCAGTCAGCGGGTAAAGTGCAAAAAATGTGACTGTTAAAGCTGGGAACAGCCTGAACACGATGTACATAACATCAAAAATTTTAAAAGTACCCTTGGTCATGTCACTTTGCTGCCAGTTTTTAGGTTGAAAAACTAGTCTGTTGGCGTTCATGGTTAGTTTTCTAATGGTGGCTTTGTGTTTTAGCAAAAAAAATATCTTGACACTCGCGAATATGTTGGTAACAATAATCATAGTGGACAGTGTGAAATTGGCCAAGTCGTCAAGGAGGTAGAACAAGTAAACAGTTAGCATGATTGTGTGAGAATTATAGAACACAAGGACAACGAAGAACCAGATCTTGAGAAGACGCGTTTCTTCATGCCATATACCGAGAAAGCTCAAGGCTCGAAGTATTTTCGTGATGCGTGCTTTGAAATCAAAAAATAACATTGCGGCTCGCCTGGATGTGCTAAACTTACTACTGGAAGTTTCCTCCCAGAAGTCTTCAATTTTATAGCTGTCTGTCTGAAGTGAGTGTCGATTAAATATTGAGAAGTTTAATTAGGCCTAATTACAAGTGGATGAACGAAGTTGAGTCTTAATATTTTTGACCAAGTCTGGGTTTCATAACTATTGGTTATTATCCAAGTATCTACGTCTGATATTGATATACAATTTTACCACCTAATAATTAAATTCCTCATCTTTCCAACGAGAGAAAGTAAGTAGGTGCCTATTTACCTGTGTTTCCGGAAACGGCTAAAGCGAGGGCTGGAGTTTTTATTTTACTCTAGGAGACGTATAATTAGAACACATCCTAAAACACTTACCTAATTTTGTATTCATCAGCACAACTACTTTTGTGTGACAAAACAATAATTATTAATTTCATCACCTACTTACTGATGAAATTTTTTTTTTGAAACTACCAAGATTTTTTCTTACTTACAAACTGCAGTCAGTGCCTAATAATTGAGCAATAAGATTGAAATAAGCGAAGCTACCTCTAATGCCCGGTTGCACAAAGGTGGTGGGAAATTTCAGTTCTTTGGTACTAAACACAGGATCAAATTTTTGAAGTGAAATAAAATGCAAATCCAGCTACTTCAAGAAGAGTCTATGATGGGAATACAAAATATTGCTTCAAGCGATTATTTGGCTACCAAAATCCAGGTGAGACAGCCTTTGTTTTGGCTTGTAGAACATATCCTCCCGAAACTGTCAGATCTTTTTTTTTTGTAATAAAATATAAGCGACAAGAAGTGCGTGATACCTTAAGTCCTCAAGTTTGTTTCGGTAAACAAATAATTGCAAGGAGCTATATTTTGAATTCTCATCATGTTCTCTCTTATTTAAAGTAACCTGGTTTGCATTTTATTCCACTTTAAAAATTTGATCCTGTCCTTAGTACCGAACTAAAATTTGATACCAACTTTGTGCAATCGGGCATAACCTCACAAATGAAATCATTAATCCAAGATTATAAACAGCGCAACTCCAATAACGTCGCACCCAAAAATTAGGCATATTTCCAAATCGGAATAACTTCTGTTAGCTATGAATGATTTTAATTCTCTTCGAATTGTTCTCTAGCTGAATCAGCATCGGGGTACGATATGATTTTCTAATGGCAAATGAATTAGGCGAGAATAGGGATACCCTTTGCCTTTGACATGTGAGCTTCTTATACCAAAGGTAATCAATTCTCGCCAAGGACGAGTTAACATTTCCCACTCACGAAAAAAGATGGCGACGATTATTGCTAATTTCGACCTCCTGAATATGGATATTATGTTTAGTTTAGCATTGAAATTCAAAATAATCCTGTATTTCACATCGAAACATCGAGAAAATTAGAGACTCCCACATATTCTCAAATTGAACATTTCAAGTGTTCTTATTAACAGCGATATCCAGCAATGAATTGTTTTCATAGAATCCATGGAAAAAGTTACTAGTTCACGCTAGTTCTCAATAATAACCTCTTTGATGCATTGCCCCTTTAGATAGATAGATAGATAGATAGATAGATAGATAGATATTTATTTAAACTGAAATGCAGTGACAATACAAATCAAGTTAAGGAGAGAGTTCAGCTCTGGCCGATCTTCCACTTTCTCCTGGTAGCATTCAAAAATATAAAATATGAATGAAACATTATAAAGATAAAAACACACATGATCTTAACACTACAGATTGAAACACCTGGGCTAGGTCGACTTCCAAAAGTTGGTAAATTCGTCCACTGTGTAGAAGCAATGGGTTTTAAAAAAGCATTTAAGCTTCACTTCAAGCTTCCCAACAGTTAAAGACTTCCAGTCGCCAGGCAGGACGTTGAAGAGCCGGATGGAAAGAGATCTAAAAATAGACTTAGTTTTTTCAAGGTTAAATCTAGGTGGTAGAATAAAATTAGATCTTGTACTGTATGTCCCTTCGCGAATGGGAAAATTTTTGCGAGCATAAGTGATACACTCATATATGAACTGATTGGTGCAGGTTAGAATTCCCAGCTCAGTAAAGAGAGGCCTGCAGAGACTCTCTGGCTCACCCCTTTTAGGGCTCTAATGGCGCGTTTCTGCACAATGAGGACCCGGTCGGCGTGGGACGACCCTCCCCAAACCAAAATCCCATAGGACAATACGCTGTGAAAGAGAGCATAGTAACACAGCAGTAGTGTATCCACAGTCAGCTGAGATGTCAGACACCGTAAAAGATAGATCACCTTGGACAATTTACGCTCAAGACTATCCACGTGTGCCTCAAAGGAGAGTCTGCCATCGATCACCAAGCCAAGGCATCTTACTGGCTCCTGGGGTGGGAGAGCTCCCCCGAGCGAGAAGAGGAGGTGCTTTGTTTTGGTCACATTTAGGCGGAGCCTATTCATAGAGAAAAAATGCTCCGTCTCCGCCAGCACCCTATCTCGCATGGCTTCCAGTGTCCGCCAATCACCGCCTGTTGCCATCAGAGTGGTGTCGTCAGCATACACCACACATTTTGTCGACAAAAAGTTTTCTATGTCATTGATGTATAGGATAAAAAGCAGAGGCCCCAGTTGGATCCCTGAGGCACGCCGTGGCACATGCCTCTGAATGAAGACAGCTTACCGCCCAGACTGACACACTGAGAGCGTCCCCTCAAAAAAGAGTCGATGAAAGACAGGGGAGGGGCCCCTTATACCATAGGCTCTCAATTTGGCGGTCAGTATGTCATGCGACACACAATCAAAGGCCTTCGACAAGTCACAGAAAGAAGCTGCCGCCTTCTGCCCACCCTCCCAGGCATCAGTGATCGTGGACACCATCTCCAGAAGAGCACGAACAGTGGAACCACCTCTAACAAATCCAAACTGAGCAGACGTCACAACCCTGAACTTTTCGAGAAAATCAACCAGCCTGCTGCGAAAAGCCGTCTCAAGAATCTTCGAAATTACTGGCAAGATGGAAATAGGGCGGTAATTATCCAAGCACGACCTATCGCCCTTTTTAAAGATAGGAACCACTTTGGCTGGCTTCAGGTTGGCCGGGAAAATTCCCTGTGAAAAACACAAATTTACAAGGTGTACTAATGGCTTACATAACAAGTCGCCAACAAGTTTTATGGCTTCGGAATTCAGCTCATATACGTCCCTGCTGCCGGAATTACTC
Organism: Anaspis maculata; assembly: GCA_949128115.1. Classification (NCBI taxonomy): domain Eukaryota; kingdom Metazoa; phylum Arthropoda; class Insecta; order Coleoptera; family Scraptiidae; genus Anaspis; species Anaspis maculata. The sequence continues at coordinate 68,195,217 of OX421963.1, read as the reverse complement.
AGGCCTCCAATAATGCCCATCATCTCATCCTCAGAAACAGGCCGCAAGAAAAGAGATCCAGCACACACATATGAGAACCAGGCGAATCAAACGAACCCACGTAAGCCGTATTATCCATCGCAATGCCGCCCACCAAGTCCCCCGCCACACTGGCAAAATGCTCATTGAATGTGCTTGGGGAGATCGGAATGGGGGCGCCGTCACCAACACCTTGGGGTCTATTCTGATTAATCATCCTCCAAGCGGTCCTTTGTTTGTTTTTTGAGTTGACTATCAGATCATTATTATGTTCCACCATCTTTCTCTTCATTATGTACTTATAGGTCTTTTTGAACCCCCTGTAACAATTTTCGTCATGTGAGCTGCGATGACGCAGACCTGATAGTGCGGACGTTAACGGTCGATTTCAGGTCAAACATTGCTTTTTATTCTGCTGGGATGAAACTTTGCATGTGATGAGTACATACCATCAGGTCACTTTTGAGAAGTGGTGCCCGGTTGGGACCCGTGACAGGGCTACGGTACAAGAGGTTGCCCTACCAGACACGGGAGATTTCTTGAAATTCCTTAAAATGCAATTTGCAGTGGCAGGGCTTTTACTATTTTAGTCAGAAATGATCCCTTGAATTGTCTGAATATAGTCTGTGACAAGTCCCCCGCGCCGAACATGGCGCGGGCTGCCTACTCATCAGGCGTAATTTGCAGAATTCAATGAACAGCTTACGTTAGGGGAACCAACCTTGCATTTCATTCCGATGCATAACGCTTTTGCACGTGAGTAGTAAGTACTTACAGGTAAGTTTTGAGAAGTGATGCTCCGATGGGACTCGCGACTGGCGTGCTTCGTAGGAGGTCGAGAGTCCAAGAAATTACCATTTTTAAATCGTTGCTTTTTCATACTTTTTTTCATTGAACTATCTATTTTCAAGGTCAAAGAGCACGATGCAATAATTTTCCAAGAAATTAATTGCACCAGTGGCGTAACAGACGTCTGCGAAGGAGTCGAGGTGCGATTTTTCACAAAGTCTTATGGTGAACCGTGATTAACACTTTTTTTGACATGTTTGGTATCTTTTCGAGCAAATCGCTCATTCTGATTTCAAAAATGAGTATATAATTTTGATAAAGACGTGTTTAGACCGGTTTCATTAGGAAAAACATGATTTGTCTTATCATCAAAATTGATGTTTTGTAGTTCAAATTCCATCATTGTCCAATGTATTTTCAACTATGATTTTTACTTGGACAGGTGGCTTGGGCTATTTCACACACAAGTATCATTTGCTGACTTTTTTCCTGTTTTATAAAGTCACGGAGTGATTTTGTTTCTTGCGATGTAACATTTCAAAGTTTGATTTGATGAAACACGCAAAAATTGTGCTAGGGCGATAGTGTAGCTTTGATTTGGTACTTTATTCGTTCTATTGCATAAGAATAGTTTTCACCAACAAACAAAACAAAGAAAACTGAAATCAGAGCCGTATTTTAGTGATTACATGATTTTTCTTCCGACGATGCGAGATCCTACTTCATCCATGGATATTTTGTGCTGTCCCCGAGGTTGCATGGTAGAGCAGCTTATAGTTGAATGCCGCCTCGTAAAATAAGACAATTAAATAAATAAATAAATTTCGCGAAAAACGTAAGTTCTGACCTATGAATTCGTCGTTTTGTAGCTTCATTTCGATCGAGGTTCAGAATACCCACGATCACAATTTTGACATAGATTGTACAACTGAACTGCTCTGTATAAGAATTTGTAACACTAGAAGTTTCTAACGCTGTTACAGAGTCACACGGTTGTTTTGTTTGAAAACGTGCATCATGAAGAAATTTCATCTCAGAAGCTCGCAATATCAGAAGAAAAATGAGGTCATGACTAAAATACGGCTCCGATTCCAGTTTTTTCTATTTAGTTTGATAGAGGAAACAATTTCCATGCTTTGAAATGTATGAAGTGCCAAATCAAAGCTACATTCTGGTCCCAGTATTTTTTCCTGTGAAATAGCACGGTTCGTCAAATCAAGGTTTGACATGATACATCTCAAGAAACAAAATCACTCGGTGACTTTGCGAAAATGAGAAAAAGTTTAAGCAAATGGTATTTGTGTGTGAAATAGCCAAAACCAACTGTACAAGGTAAAATCATAGTCATAAATACATTGGACAATGATGGAACTAGAATTACAAAATTATAATTTTGAGGATAAAAAAAATCATGTTTCTCCTGATAAAACCTATTTAAACATGTCTTTATCGAAATTTTGTACTTATTTTTGGAATCAGAATGTGCGATTTGGTCAGAAATGATACCAAACATGTCAAAAAAGTGTTGGTCACGGTTTACCAGAAGACTTTGAGAAAAGTCGCACCTCGGCCTCTTCGCAGCCGTCTGGCACGCCACTGGTGCATGTCACTTTTTAGAAACTTACTGCATTGTATTCCTCGACCTCGAAATTTATGTAGCCCAATTTAAAAAGTATAAAAAAGCAACGATTTCAAAAATGGTAATTTCTTGGACCTTCGACCTCCTACGAAGCACGCCAGCTGCGGGTCCCATTGGGGCACCACTTCTTAAAAGTTACCTGTAGGTACCTCCTACTCACACGAAAAAGTGTTTAGCATCGGAATGAAATGGGTTCTTGGTTTACCCAACGTCCGTACTAGTAAGCTGTTCATTGAATTCTGCAAATTACGCCTGCATGATTAATAAACAATCTGCGACATTTTTAGTGCGGGGAGGCTTGAAATTATCACAAAGTACATCCATACCGAGATCCATACAAGGCTAGGGATCATTTCTGACCAAAATATTGAAAGCCCCGCCACCGCAAACTGACTTTTTAGGAATTTCAAGAAATCGCCCCTGTCGGGTAGGGCAACCTCTTGTTCCGTGACCCTGTCACGGGTCCCAGCTGAGCACCACTTCTCAAAAGTGACCTGAGGATATGTACTCATCACTTGCAAAGTTTCATCCCAGCAGAATGAAAAGCAAGGTTGATCCCGTTAACCTCCGCACTAATGGTCTAAATTGTCTCTTTTTGGCCCGTGGCTTATGCGATTCTTTAGGGAAAAGGGGAAAGCACTTTTTGCTTTTGTAAGGTCTCTTGATATATTTTCATCCATGAATTGAACGGCGGACTCTGAATGGCGCGTACTAGTCGAATGTCTTCCGTTAATTGTTAACGCAAGCTTTATCACCACAAACATATTTAACACTAGTGAAAACCTCAAGTGCAGAACAATACGTACTCACCAGATCAAAACTTTTGTACTTATACAACGATTCCCACCTATGAAAACTTCTTAGCTGCAGCTGCGGAGACTGATGGAGGTTCGCGCAGACGGCTGTCAAGGGTCGACAGTAATTTGGTGGAAATGTTTTCAGAGATCTGATATATGAATTACCTTCAGAACTTGGGAGTACACAAGTGAAATGGTCGAGATCGCCCCTTAGGCCGGAAACGCAATGAAGGCAGGTAGCCGGTTTTCCGGTGGTCGGCGCCGACAATCCTCGTGTGCAAACTGGGTCATCGACTGCATTTTGGCCAGCCTAACTTGGTTCTGTTTTCGGCCTTAGAGGGAAGATCAGCCGAGTATGCTGCGGGCAGAACCTCTTTATTAACCACGGCCAGCCTTGCTTCTGTTGTTGGATAGTTTTCAACTAAAAAGGTTTGAGAGGGCTGAAGAAAGAGAAGACGGAGGAAGCAGCGACAGCCTACCCATGGTATGTTTATAGGAAGCCAACCCCTGCTTTTTCCTTGCCGAATTGCTACGTAAATATTCCGGCATTGCTCTATGTATGGCTCCTCCGCCAATTATGCGAGTGTGTTTCTTATCCTCGCGTCGCAGTCTCCAGCAAATGTAATATGCAGTAGCGGCCTTAGGTCAAGGCCAGCCGGGCGATCGCCCGGGGCCTCAGCCCATAGGGGTGGAAAAATCGCGGTTGAAATCTAAAAAATTGACAATAATTTTAATTTACGAAAGCTACAAAACGACTTGCCAGCGGCGATCACCTTTGCTTCTATTGGCTAAAGCACAAAAAGCTCCATTATTGCAAGTCAGATACTTCATTTTTGCTCGCGAACCCAAGATAGGGGTGGCGATTCCGAATCATATTTTATTGCCCTTTGTACGATAATATGCCGCTGCCAATGCTGCCATGAAGACCTCTCGAAAGCGCAGCATACGAAAATGTGCTTGAGCTTTAGCTATAGCTGGGGCATTGTGTCGGAACTTGGGATTCAAGTTGAAAGGTAACTGTGATTTCGTCTGCATCTTACATCAGCCTTTAAGGAGAACTATGTACCGGAATACTGCAAGCTGGCGCCTCCTAGTGGGTCACTCGAGAATGAACCAACTAACAGGTAGCAGCAGCAAAAGAAGCAATAATATTTCAGATGCATGATATACCTTGTTACGATTCCCAGGCTGAATGGTGAATAAAGAAAAGATAGTGGATAGGCTGACTTGTCAATTACTTTTATTTTAAAATGTGACATTATTCTAGGTAATAATGTAGTATGTATTATGTATACAGGATCATATTTTCAAAAAGAACCAACCTCCAGTTTTTTACTGAACAATTTTCCGCTGGAAAGAAGCTGAAACAGCTCGTATTCTTTTTCGAGGGGGATATATTATAAACTAAGGTATTTTCAATCTTGCTGTTCCACCCCCCAAGGCAGGTGACTACCCTTTCAAAAATGTCAATACCTCTATTATAGGAATAAAGGTGAGCATCTCAGATTGGAAAAAACACGAATACTAAGTTTAAAGTATAATTTCTCACCCAATGGTTATTTGAATCAAGTGAGGGTAGGGTTAGAATGATTACTTTATGAGGGACTTAGAAATAAAGGGTGTTTTTTTAGAGGTAAGAACTTCAATCAGCGATAGCGTTGGTGCTTGGGAAGATTTTGCCGTAATTTTTTTATCTGAATTCATTAAGGCTTGCCATTTGATCATGCACATGCATGATCGCACAACTCCAGACAGTTTTTTTAAAATGATTATAAAACTTGTTTTTTTATACGGAATTTTCGTGGTTTTTGTGGATTTTTTTCCAGTTTCCAATTACCGGTCGATAAAATTTTGTATTTCAACTTCCTTAGACTTCTTTCGTTTGGGGCTTGTGGAGTCTCTGGCTTTCCTGAATGAGTCCCGAACTGTCCAGGGTCTTGGGGACAATATCGTTGGCCGTATTAGTTAGATAGAGCCTGATCCTTGCCAAGAAGCTACCCGAAATTGAACCTATCTAAATTGGAATTTGAAATGATAATTTCAAGCTGCCGTGCGATTGTGCGTGAGTATGAGCAAATGGCAAGCCTTTATGAGTATTTATATGAAAAAATGACGGCAAAATCTTCCCAAGCACCAATGCTATCGCTGATTGAAGTTCTTACCTCTAAAAAAAAACCTTTTATGTCCCCATCGAAAATAAAATCGACCTGTTTCAGCTTTTTCGTCGGCTTTTTTCCAGAAAAAATTGTGCAGCGAAGAATCACTCTTTTTAACGACTTTATTAATGTAAAAAAGAATACATTTCATGAAAATCGCGGCTCTTGATGATAAGTCGACGGTCGACGCTTTAGGTGCATGCTCCCTGAATGAGGCCAAGGAAGAACAGGAATTAAGCAGATCAGGCAACTGTTGAGCGAAACTGCAATAGTATAGCTGCCCGTACGGAAAAAAACTACTAAAAACCAGTAGTTGACCAGTAGTTTTCAATAGTGAACTACTCAAAACTTCTACATCGCTAATAGTTTTCTGTAGTAGTTGACTACTTGAACACTGATTGATCAGTAGTTTTCAGTAGTTACTACTACTCCATCATTTTATCGCTAGTAGTTTTTTGTAGTAACTACTCAAAACTACTACTTGATCAATATCTGTTGAGTAGTTTTCAGTAGTCAACTACTGAAAGATTTAGTAGAGTTCAGTAGTCAGCTCGGAGTGACTACTAAAACTACTAAAATCACTGGTGTTTTTACTACTGAGGACTACTTATTCTTTACTGAGTAGTTTAATTATTTAACTACTGCATGATGGAAATTACTTTTGTGAATAGGTACCTACACGTATATTGTATATTGGTGAATAAAACATAGATATTTTCCAACAAATATTAGGTAGGCTACCATTCTTTACAGAATTTACAAGTAGGTAAATACAATTTATCAGTGTAATTATACCGCGTTTATACTTATAAGGCCCTCTTCGCTTATTCATCATATTTCAACCTCTTGTTTTGTTTTTCATGGATTAATCATCTGTTTGACGTGTTGCAGTTGCACTTTGAGGAGTTTGAGGTGCGAGGAGGCCCCGAGGCCCAAAATGACAGTTTTTGACGCTGTCATTGACTTGACAGACAGAGCGCCAACACCAATCCAACAACCACGGAATTTGAAAGTGTCACCATTCGAAGTGAAACATTCACGGCCTCTAGTATAGTAAATTGAATCGAAATTTTTATAGGGTGTTCAGAACCTCTCTTCTCTAGCAATTTATTATATTTGCCATGATTCTTTACCATGGTTTCATCTCATTATTGTCTAATTCACAAATCTGGAGATAAGTTGCCACGTTGGCAGCACTGACAGGAAAACTTTAACTGTCAACTGTTTCCTTCTGCTATCTGCTCCTGCGTTAGTTCAAGCCAAACTCGTTTGAAATCAAGGTTAACCGTTTCCTGGTTCAATGAGTTATTATTTGATGAAGTACAATGTTCTACATTTTATTTATACGTACGTGTGCTGTGTGTGCTCCCGGTAATCATTAGAAATCGATCATGAGAAGTGTTTTATTGCACAATTTATTGATGAAGATGGGGAACCCGTTCAGGCTCGGTTTCAGTCTTGGATTAGAAATCCACCCTTTAAAGGATCTGAAGTGAGACAAAAAATCATAACAGAATTGCCAGAAAGTGATAATGTAATACTAGGCCATAAAAAAATGGGACAAAATGAAAGATTTTTGCCTACGAGAAAATGTGCTGGTTGTGAGTGGTGAGTAGATAATAGGTAGGTACTAGGGTAGGTACCTTGAAGTATTATACTATGGGAGTTCGTCAGGCTCAAGGATAATGCCACACAGTCAATTTTTGAAAGGTATCCGTTTATTAAAATTCTGAAAAACAGGCTTGAATAGAGAAATTTACTTTGCCTAAACTAAGTAGATTGAGATGCAATGGCATCAGTGTATTCAACACATGGTTATTGTTACATTACATTCACGGTTATTGTTACAGGTATCTACCTACCTATGCACCACTGGCAGGGGGCTACTACAGAGGACTACTGACAGTAGTTATTATAGGTACTACTAGTCGTACGTCCTACTTACAGTGGTTACTACTGGCTGTAGTCGTACCTACTATTGCAGTAGTGGGTCCAAAATACTACTGGCAATGGTAACTATGTAGTAGTTACTACTGGCTGTAGTCGTACTACTGCAGTAGTAGGTCCAAAATACTACTGGGAGTAGTTACTACTGGCTGTAGTCGTACTACTGCAGTAGTAGGTCCAAAATACTACTGGGAGTGGTTACTACTGGCAGTAGTTACTACTGGCTGCAGTGGTTACTACTGCTGCAGTAGTAGGTCCAAAATACTACTTGGAAACTACTGGCAATTTCAGTAGTTTCCAAGTAGTTTTTTTCTGTAGTTTTCAGTAGTATTTTTCCGTACGGGTGAGCATTTGAATAGTTACAATCTATGAAATGGAATTGACAGCTGATCCTTGCGTCTGACATTGACATTGTGGATGTCTGTTCTGTATTTGATTCTGCCTGACAAATACCCTGGTATGTTCAGCTCAACTATTTTGTAGTACAAGGAAGCAGCGTAGAAAAATCTAGTTTCCTGCATATGGAACCACTTCAACTGTTCCCGTTTGTAGGAAATTATGATTATACCTGGATATAACATGTTAAAAATGAAGTGTAAGATTATTCCGACAAATCAGCCTATAGGCGATCTACATTTAAAAATGCTACCTGGTGTAGGTGTAGAGCTCAGTACTTAATCGTACAGCAATTTTTCAAGAGGAATTCATAACAGGACGTCTGGTAGCCTAAGTAGGTACTAGTAGATACCTACAATAACCACATCATTGACATGGTTTGACAAGTATAGAAATAATATGAAAAAAGGTTTGCTTCTGAGTCTCTTATTTGATGTTATGGTAAGCATATTTAGCAGCTGGAAAACTACGCCACCAGCAATGCATTACATTGCGGTTGCGGTGGAAAAAAAACAACGTTTGCGTCCCTAGCACAAAGCTGTCTACGGCGAACTTATTAGAAAGGAAAAAGGCGGATCTCCAGCTGAAGTTCGATCAAAAAATATTCAGGAATAGGCGAGGAAAAAGGTGGTGGTTGACTGCATGCATGGCCAGTTCGAGGTGACTTTTCCTCTTGGCTGGCAGGCTGCCTTGTTGTGTGGTGTCTCAGTATGTTGCTCTTCCTTGGGCGAAAGCTATGGATGATTTAAAGAAAGGTCTGCGACGATACTGGTCATCGTCATTGGGGCCCAATAAAGAGCCTGCGGGGTCCCAAGGGTTCACAGGAACACAAGTTTGCTGGTAGCGGACTGCACAAGACAGCAAAGTGACAGTTTTGACGTGCCTTCAGTTGTTGACGTAACAGCAGGGTCTACGCACTCCCCGTAAAACTGCCGTGGCGACGTTTTCGAGAGGTTGGCGTCTGGCGTTGAGTCTCCCTGCCTGCCTCCCAGGTGGCGCCAGCGTCACTTTTCCCGCCTCTGATTGGTGATCTTTCTTGGCTCGGCCGATTCATACCTCAAGTCCCGAGACTCCCCGATTCGTAGAGTGTACGCATCTTGACATGATGCGTACATGATAATGTAGTAGATATCATACATACAGGGTGATTTTTTGAAAAGGATCTACCCCCAGATTTCTTGCTCCTAAATTTTTTCACAGGAAAACGCCGAAACAGGTCGGTTTTTATTTTGAGGGGGACATCTAAGACACATTATTGTAAAATTTTTATCTTTAACCTCTCCGCCCCCACCCTACCCCACTTTAGAATTTCAAATAGCCTACGTTCAATCCAATCCTATATTGTTTATATTGCGTACAGTACCCAAATAACAATTGAGTGAGAGACATATAATATCAATTCTATGCAAAGATGGAAAAAATATATACAAACATACAAACGCATATATGTAAACGAAATAATAAGATAAATAACAAGCTCGATAACAAGGTAATAATACAAACAGAAGATTTTCGAACAACTTACAATTATTTTGAAAAATGTTACATGCTTATTCTAGGCAACAAAAGAGAAACAGAGAAAAAGAATCAAACAAGGCTGAGAAAAGGTAAGTAGGTAAATACAGATAATCATGTGTGTCGATCGGCAAGAAGGTATTATCAGGACTGTTATTAAAAACAAATAAGTGAAAAATAATATGAGCGTCAGGAAACAAAGAAGAACAAAGTTGAGTTGAATTCGCAATACAGGCGATTGACCTTATTGAGAAAAATTGCTGATTCGTAGAGGACGATTTAGGGAGTTGATTGTTAGAAGAGGTGTAAGTTGCCGAACGGCAACGTCGGCGCTTACGTCAATTGGAGGCACGTCAAAACTGTCACTTTGCTGTCTTGTCAATGCACTGCCGCAAATTTTTTGTTCCTGTGAACCCTCAAGGCCCCGCAGGCTCCTTTATTGGGCCTTTCATCGATGACCAGCTTCGTCGCAGACAGACCCTTCTCTGCATCATCCCCTCGATCATCCCTAGCTTCTTAGTGCGGCGGTTAGTAAGAGCCACCTTGCATTTTGTGATAAAAGCATGAAATCTGGCACATACGCTCTACAGACTGTCCTTTACAATTTACGGGGCGGACCCACGAAGGAACCGCCCTGCAACTGTCAAAATTGGCATTTGCCTACCTTCCAGGGGCAAAAACTGAAGTCGGTTATCAAGCTGATTCAAAAGTGACGTCTATCAATGCAGTAGACCACACACCAACTGTTGGCACGCCAGAAAAGGTCACCACTTGGGCTGGATGCGTCGTCAGTCTCCTTTTTCTCAAGATTTTCTGCTTAGACCCCACATGGAGATCCGCATTCTATATTTTACAGTTCGCTACCATTGTAATTGGGACGCGAACGTGTGTTGTGTACCCGCACTGACATGATCAAGGTTTAGGCTCGCTTTGTGACCCATTTGAGATTGGGGCATCAATCAGTAGACAATAAATGGCAGGAATGGCAGGAGCGAGAGCTACTGCGCTACTGGCAAAGCAGCATACCATGCTTGCATCTGCCTACGGAAGGTGTAATGTAACAGTCACCAGTTGCAATTTTTCCACCGCACCTGCCATGTAATGCATTGCTGGTAGCGCAATCTTCCAGCCTCTCATCTCTGGAACTGGATCTACTACTAGCTTGCTAAATACGTCAACCACAAGATCAAATACGGGGCACAACAGCAAACCCCCTTTTACATCATTCCTACTTGTCAAATTTCATGTCATTGATGTAGGTATTGTGGGTATTGCAGGTATCTATTTACTAGTGCCCACCTAGGCTACCAGACTTCCGAGTGTGTGTTCCTCTCAAAAACGTCCTCTACGATCAAGTACCGAGCTCTACACCAGGTGACGTTTTTTAAATGTAAATCGCCTATGGTAAGCTCTTTATGTTACTCGTTACGAGCGAAAGCTCGCAGCTTGAGGAAGTTGACAATGAATCTATCCAAGTTTCGAGCAATCGTAGCGCTGAGGTTTCTCAAGGCATAGCGCAATCCATGGATATCAGTGAGGCTGTATTTATGTAGGGCATTTGAAGGCCTTCGTACAGAGAGTAGAATGTGTTCCAAATTTTCCGGGACTTTCAGGTTACAGAGCGTACAAATCTTGACTAGGATCCACCAGATAGCAGCACCCATTGATGGTGAACTTGATGCTTCTCCTACTGCTCAAATGTAGCTGCGTTAACCTTTTGATGGACTGAAAATTAATCCTGAAATGGAGGTGGTGAGAATGTGAGAATGCTGAGGTGTCATAGAATGTCAGATGATGCGAACTTGACAACATGATGACGTCCTTCTGGTATAACCGTTCCTTGTATTACTGCAGGAGGCTGGCTCTATTTGCCCTAAGGGATCTAAGGATTTCCAAAGATCTACAGCATCAATGGATTCAAAGTATGACCTAAGTTGAGCAGCCCAGTTGTATCATCGACATGGATAAAGTACATGCAGCTCTCGTAATCTTACTGAGAAGCAGATTCTCGGGTAACGCTCAAAACTCATACTAAAAATTTTCTCAAAAAGTGATAATGCGGTTTTAAAAATGAGGTATTCTACCTTGACAACTCCAAATTCTGATCTTATGGCACAGTCAGGAGAGTTCTTGGACAGAGAAAATATCCTCTTGAAGAAACAGATCTGAAGTCTTTCAACTAGCTCCGGGTAACGGACACCCCAAATGTCGATATTGTAAGTGAGCAGACCAAGTACAACTGAATCGAAAAGCTTAATGCGCAATTTTCATAAGTCTAGTTTTGCTTTGGACATTGTACACAGAACTGACTTTTAGACAATTATTTTGGCTGCTTCAAGAAATAGACCTAAAGAAGCAAATGAAACATCCAAATATGTACATCGAAACTACTGTCAGAGGTTGATTTTTTTAAAGAAAGCGATTTTTTCTAATGTGCAAAACCCCTCCCTGAAAAGCAAACGATTTTCGATTTTTCAGCGTTAATTTCCAGATTTAAGCTGGTGACATATTCTTCCAGAATTTTGAGTTTTCTACTCAAATCAACCTGAGAGCCCGCCAGTATAACAAGGTCGTCAGCGTAAAGCAGCGAGAGTACATTATTTGCATGTCCATCCACATTTATACCCCTCAATCCCCTGTGGCGGAAAAAAGCATCCATGTTCGAGATGAACAATAAGGCAAAGAGAGTCGGACTGAGACATTCCCCCTGCAGAACCTCGGCGGATACTGGGAACTTTTTCAATAGTTGGTTATTCGATCTTATCTGCAGCGTCGCTCTGTCATATAATTTTTTTAGCACGCGAATGATTCTAGTACTTGAGGCTGTATCCGCAGGGTATCAATATTTCTCTCTCAAAAATAAAGGTGAAGAGATATATAAATTTTGATGGGATCCCTTCAAATGTTTGTCCACCTTGTTTCCGTTTGGATTACCCCACGTTTTTTTAGGAGCCCAATAGCCCTAAAACACTAGGAAAGTTTCTGAAAGATTACTGGGGCATTTTTTTTTTAAGTTATTGAGAAAAAAGAAAAAATATTGTTTTTAACATAATTGAAAAAACGCTCTGTACTCAATTTTGAAATACACTCAGTACACCGCATAAAAAAAATTGAGTCTTTATCTCCATTTTTGAAGGAGAAATCCTTTAGATATTTTTACCTACTTGGAATACTTAAGGAGTTTCTGATGCGACTAAAAAAGTTGTTGACGGAAATCGGTTTTATTTTATTGTTTTCGTCACTCCTCCAAAAAGAAAATGTACGGGCAATGCTATCAAATTTTCAAATTTTCTAGAAATTTTTGAAAATTTTTGATTTTTGAAAATAAAAAAATCGACAATCGACAATACATCTTTCCTCGAGAAAGTCGCATGCCAAATTTGAACTGTCTTATTATCAAAAAAAAAGGTACCAAAAATGATTTTTCGTAGACATGAAAAAGTGAATTTGTAGACTGTAGATGTGAACTGAAGCGTTCTGATTGAAGGAGATACATCAAACAAACGAATAAAACTTGTCGAAGGTGGATATTTACATTTTTTTTTTCAATGCAGTTTATCGATGGACGGAAAAATTTACTTCGATGACCGCGAGAGACATTTTACAGCATATCGACTGACACTCTAAACTTCTCTGTCTCAACTGTCTTCACTAGCCGATGGATGGCTACCGGCGGCATCTAGTGACGTCGCCCAATGCGATCTGCCAGGGGTGATGAAGAATCGAGAGAGCGATATAGAGCCTACAGGAAAGCTTACAAAGAAGGAGTGTTGAAAGTTATAAGGCAAGAAAACGAGGACTTTATCCTGAAATCTGAGAAAAAGCAACGTGCGACATGGGCCATTCTAATGCGGAAAACAAACAGAAGCAAGACCAGAGAAAGATATGATGGAAGACTGATTGCGGAAGACTTTGGCGGCTTTTTCGTCGGCGTTGCAGAAAACACCATCAACGAGATTAAAAATGTCAATACACCTGGAAGCAAAACATCGATTCCACCAACTTTCGATAATAGCAGGTCGTGCCTCATAGGTCATGTGGACCAGCAGCAGGTACAACACATAATAAGAGGTCTAAAACCAACGAAAAGCAAGGATATTGGTAGCAAGTACGCAACAAAAGTCGTGTCACCCCCTAAATTTTCATCGGATTTCAAAACTGATTATCTTCAAATTGTCTTGGGCGATTTTGGATTCCTTTAAACTGGTGGATAGAACAATTCTTTGACTATCAGATCTTGCTTTTACGAAATACGAAATATGTCAAATAAGGTTTGTACAGGGTGACACATCAAACAGTGCCAAATTGATGGAAGTTCCGTGATCCCCCATTTTCTCAAAAATGTTTTTTTTTCAATTCAGAAACGAAATTCATGGAGAATGATGTCTTACCTCGAGGCGGTTTTTTATTTTCAGCGCTATTTTGATTTTTTTTTTCAATTATTTGCGTCTGTTCATAATCTCCCAGAAAACAGCCGAACTGTTGATCTGATCGATTTGAAATTCGGTATGCACATATGGTTTTGCTGTCGGATGAGCCCAGGGCCGATTCTGGCTCGTCGGCCGCCCTTGTGCGAAGAATATTTGGCCGCCCGTCAGCTGTAGCCCCGCAGCAATTTCCTAGCAAGGCCATCCGAGTCTCCTAGAAATTGCGCCGTAGGCGATTTTTTTTCACTTTGCGGGCATAAAACCGCCAGGGCCCCCCCATTTTGAACAAAAATTATAAACAAATATAATCTAGTTTGCGCTGAGGATCAAGGTGCGTCCATGGCCATCCCACTTCTACGCATACCCTATAGATTAGTTTCTAGGCACTTTTAGGCACACACCAATTATTCATCGGTATATTAATTTTGTAGTTGGATGGAATCAGAAAAAGCTGTTTGAATAGGTAGTTGTTCATTGATAAGAAGGCAAAACTCAAAAAAATGTCATAATTATTGGTAAAATACCTATAATATTGAAAATACACAAGAGATGATAATTCCTGCCCTTTCTCAGATACTTATCTGAGAAAGAAGTCTAATATTTATAATAGTTGACGGAGGGCGGCCGCCTCGCCTCTCCATTCTTGACAAACTGTTGTATTTTTTCGGCACTAAAAATTCACAATTTACGCAGGGCGGCTGCCTTAGGTCTCGAAAGTCATAATATCGGTCTCATTTTCGACACTCAATTTTTCGTTTGAAAAAATTGGGCGACCAATCGCCGCCCTTGAATTTTGGCCGCCCTTGTGCAGGGGCACTCCTAGCACACCACTCAGAGTCGGCCCTGGATGAGCCCCTTAGTTTTTGGCTGTCATCTGTCAAACAGAAGCTTCACTGCCAGAAAATGACAGAAGCATATTCTCATGGAACTTGACTTGGAATATGTCATTTGAAAGCCTAAAAAACAATGTTTTCAAAACTGCTGAAATTTTGTGTCTATCTGTCATCTGTCAAATATTAAAAAATATCAAAAACTCAAAATTTTACCATTTAGTTATTCAAAATCTATCCGATGGATTGGAACCAAATTTGGCAGGAAGCAACACAACAAAAGAGTCAAATTAAGTCTGCAGTTGCAGTTTCCTGCCATTTTCTAATCGGGGCGTTATGAATTTTCAAAATTTCTCCTTGCCGTTGCCACCCGAGAGAGCCTCTCTAATCCGGGTTTTGACCAGAAGGACTCGCTTCTGATGCAGGACTTCACTCAAAAATCTATTTCTACTCAGGGATCGACTTTCTTCGGATAATTCCAACTGATATCGAAAATAGATTGGATTGTGCGTCGTGTAGACCCATTTTCAAAATCGACACGGCTTCGGTTTTCCGACGGTGATTTTTTCAAAATGGATTTTGCAAATTCCGTGAATTTGAAAAAACCGTAGTGTAAACTTCAACATGCGGTGAGCCCCACGAAATATTCATTTTAGGTGTAGACATGCTTGGAATGAACGTTGGAGAAGAGATTGATTTAATTTTTGGTGGAGAAATTTTTGAAATCAGACCTACGGTTTTTGAGTTTTCCTGTATGGAAAAACTGCATATTTTCCAACTTTTGATTTATCCCGTGAATAGATTTCCACCTTCCTTTTCAAACAAAAGGTAACTGGTTCTTTAACATTTTCCAACAAGTTTTTTCCCAATTTTTCGGGAATTTCCCTGTTGGAAATTTAAAACTAGCCTGGGTTATCGAGACCGGACTTGAATTATGGAGCTTGGAGTGAAGCCTCAATTGACGATTTTGCAATAAGATTACGATTTTAGGTTTTCCCCGAAAATTGAAATTTTCTAAAAAACAATTTCCAATTTCCTACAAATTATTTTTAATCTTTTTCCCAAATTCCAAATTTTCACCTGAAAGGACGTTTCGAAGAAAACTTTCCATAGGTTCTTGAATACCAGTCAGGAAAGTTTTGGGGTGGAACAACCGATTTTTCAACATAGTGCTGGTGGATTTTGGCAAAAAATACCATTTGAGAATAGGAAATGAATTTGGCATACAGGGTGTTCAAAACAAAAACTCACCCGTACAGTGGATTGCCTATTGAAAACGTGTGCAGCTTTTGACTGTAGCACTGCAGGTTTTCCAAATTCACGGAATGAGCAAAATTTATTTTGCAAAAATCACCGTCGGAGAATCGAAGCTGTGTCAATTTTAAAAATGGGTCTACACGACGCCTAATCCAGTATCTTTTTGATATCAGTTAGAATTTTTCAAAAAAAGTTGATCCCCGAGAAAAAAATGTATTTTTCAGTGGAGTCCTGCATCAAAAGAGAGTCGTTCTGGTCAAACTCCGGGTTGAAGGCTCTTTCGGGTGGCAACGGCGAGGAGAAATTTTGAAAATTCATAACGCCCGACTAGAAAGTAGTCGAAAGTGCAACTGCAGACTTGATTTGACTTTTTTGTTGTGTCGCTTTCTGCCAAATTTGGTGCCAATACAAAGGATATATTTTGAATAATTAAATGGTAAAATTTTGAATTTTTGACATTTTCTAATATTTGACAGATGACAGATAGACACAAAATTTTAACAGTTTTGAAAACATTTTTTTGCGGGCTTTCAAATGACGTCTTGCAAATCAAGCTCCGTGGAAATATGCTTCTGTCATTTTCTGGCAGTGACACTTCTGTTTGACAGATGACAGCCAAAAACTGATGGGCTCATTCGACAGCAAAACCATATATGCATACCGAATTTCAAATCGATCAGATCAACATTTCTCGTTGGTTTCTTCAACAAGCGGGTAAAGTGCCCAAACGATGATTGTCAAAGTAGGGCAAAGCCTGAACGCGTAGTACATGAAATCAAAAATTTTGAATGTACCTTTGGCCATGTCATTTTGTCGCCAGGTTTTCGGCTGAAAAGACGCTCTGTTGACGTTCTTGTTCAGTTTCGCAATGCTGGCTTTGTGTTTGAGTAAAAAATAAATTTTCACGTTCGTGAATACATTAGTCACTATGACCAGCGCGGACAGTGTGAAATCGGCCAAGTCGTCGAGGAGATTAAATACATCAATGACCTGCATGACTATGTGCGAATTGTAGAATGCAAGAATGACCAAGAAATAAATCTTTTGGAAACACACATCTTCATGCCATATACCGAGAAGTGTCAGAGCTTTGAGTATTTTCGCGATGCGTGATTTGAAATCGAAAAATAACATAGCTAGACGCCCTCAAGTGCTGAACTTATACTACTGAAAGTTCTTCGGATGAGGATCTCAATTATATAGGTAACTGTCCGCCTAAGGCACGTGTTTATTAATTATTAAGCATTTTAATTAAACTTAATTATAGGCTGACAAACGGAGTTATGTCTTAATATTTTTGACCAAGTCTAGGTCCTATATATTGGTTATTATGTGAGTATCTCCCGTTTGATATTGATGTATAATTATTAACAAACTACTAATTAAATATCTTATTTTTTCCGATGTGGAGAAGTTTAGAAGTATACCTACACCTACTTTCGCCAAATGACACAAAGTTTTTATATTGTATTAACATAAAACGGACTCACAAAATATATGCCCAATTATTATAATTATACAAAAAAGGATACGCACAAGGTGAATGGCCTAATCTCTAGTGTTTTGATTTATTTGGATTCATCACAGAAAATTCTTACTGCTCTTGTGGCAAATGGAGCACATAATAATTACGATATATCATTTGAACTATACTTGGTGTAGGTGCATCTCCCATCTAAGTACTTATATTCTTCAAGTAAGTTTTTTTTAATGAATGAAGCACAAAAATTGGTAAGATGGCACAAAAGACCACGCTCTTCCGATCAATTATTGAATATAATAATAAACAATAATTCGCGATTGTTCTCGAGGGGAAGGGGGGGTAGGAGGCCCTTGAAATTTGGAAGTACCTAGTGGAACTTTTATGAAATAACTATACTTTTTAACATTATTATTCCTGAACAATAGGAAACGTATGACCCTATCATAAACCTTGACAACAGCAATCGTCATGTCGCCATCATTCTTTACTGTTGAAAAATATCTAAGTCTTTGGAGAGTGCAAAAAAATGTTTCAATTTTGTTCACTAAGGTACAAGAATATAAAAAATTGGCACATTTAATGTCTTTTCTCGTATTTCCACCCCAGTAGTCTATTCCATTATTGAAATCGATATTGCGATAGTCTCATTTTTTGGAGAATGCCAGATACGAGGCCAGATAAAAAACTGAGCGTATTTCATTGCTCAGTTCAGCAACAGTTTTTCCGATTTCTCCAATCGATGGTAGGTACTGGTAACATCACTAACAATAAAATAATTTGGTCTGTCCTCGAACAATATTTCGAAATTTCAAATGTGGAACCGCACGTAAAAATCCTGTAAAAGAATTGTTATCAAGAGCGAAAGTTTTCGGCTCTCAGCTGCATCCGTTCCTAGCAAAGTATAATAATAATAATAATAATAATAATAATAATGATAATAAACGACTTTATTGGCGAAGTTCAGCAATGCTATTCCACTCAAACAATGAAGTGGGTACCGGCAAAAAAAATTCGCGCAACCTGTTCTCACGGCAAGCAGTGTTCAGATTAGTTAGAGTCGGCATCTTGCTTCTTCAGTTAACTGGAGTGGACCCTTTTATGAAGTCATGGTCCTTATAAACCGCGCGTTCTAAGCAAAATACTTTTTGCAGTCAGTATCACGCACTCCCAAAGTGCTACAACACGTATCTTACCGTGCCTGATAAAAAATTCACATGCGTGACTCTCACGCACGGTTTCGCATGTAAACTCGCGAAATGTCAGTTGTCATGTCAAATGTCTCTAGTCATGTTGTCAGTGATATGGACTGGGAGTATTGTAAAAATCGTTGAAGAATTGAGCAATACAGACTGCTCACTTCCTTGCCTAGCTGTCGCCTAAAAATGTAACTATGGTGATTCCGACTTTATAAATGGAATAAGTTGATGTGAAAATGTAGGGAATGTTACCAAACGCGTCAATTTTCCATGTCCTTTTGAAGGAAAAAAGTTGAAACAAATTTTCGGACTAGCCAAGATTTTTTCAACAGTAAAGAATTATAGCGACATGGCAGCTAATGCTGTTAAGGTTCATAGAGTTATACATTTTCCCTTTATAAGGTATGACGATATTGAAAAGTGGTATCGTAGATATTGCAGCACTTTCAAATTTCAAAGGTCCCCTGCTCTTCCCCCCCCCCCCCCTTCCTTAAAGGCGTGGCGTCTTGGGGCTAAGATAGCAAAGAAATGGGCCTTACTTATAACTATACGCGGTCAAGTAAACTTAGCTTAGTAGCCTAGCTATAAGCCTAGTTTAGCTTAGTAAGCTTTAAGCTTTTCATTTAAAATGGAACTCGCGAGAAAGAAGAAATCTTGAGTTCGCTATCAACTGGTTAAATATTTTGGTGGAGCCCACGGTCAGTTACTGTATCTAAGTTACGGATACCTACAGATACTTTTTTCCTAATCTAAAAAGTAACTTAGATACAGTAACTGACCGTGGGCTCCACCAAAATATTTAACCAGTTGATAGCGAACTCAAGATTTCTTTTGATGTATTTTGTTTGGCCAAACGGTCAATGTGAAATCAGGTTTCACGCTAAATAATCAACGGAAGGATGGTATACTTGCGATCTAACATATTTTTACGTGTTTCGCGTTTAGGTTTGTTTATGATTGAGACGACTGTTTTAAAACACATACAGTTTATTACTGCGTACTACAATAAATACAGGCCAACAATTATTTACTTGGAAATATCGCTGATTACTACCCGCTTTGTATCGCTCTCGATCACTTCGAATTCAATACTGGTCCGTGGGCCGAGGATCGGTGCTTTATATAGCTCCGACTATTAATCTCGAATCTTCCATCGGTCCTGCAGCAAGTTCCACAGTGACTCGGCATACGGTTTCTAGGCGACTCCCAAAAAAGACTACACATTTGCGGGAATTACCAACGTGCTGTAAATCTGGCACCTCCACCAAATGAACATGTGTGCTACTCGGCCGTTGAAGTCACCAGTTCAGTTCCACGGGCCCAAGCCTACATGTATGTTCTGGAATGCACCAAAGCTTCGCACTCTTGTACACTGTGATCTAATGGGAAGAGTCTAGAAAGACCGCGAGTTTCATTTTAAATGAAAAGCTTAAAGCTTACTAAGCTAAACTAGGCTTATAGCTAGGCTACTAAGCTAAGTTTACTTGACCGCGTATAGATATAAGTAAGGCCCATTTCTTTGCTATCTTAGCCCCAAGACGCCACGCCTTTATCATCATCAGTTGTTGTCGTTGTCGATGTCGAATGGACATAGAAGTGAGATCAGATTCGCTGGTACGTGAAGCTGGTATCAACTTCTTTCAAGGCACCAAGTGCTCAAAAATGCACGAGCAGTATAATATGCCTCAAGCACGTCCACAGAAAATTAATACCTATGTTTTCTTGTACTTTTACCAATCCATGAACGATTCGTACTTTTTCTGGCGGGAGGTCTATAGGGATGTTCGTTGATGTGGCCGCTTTTGCAGTAATTTCTTGTGGCGCGGCGAAGAATTTTCTTCACATTCACTTTCAGAAATCACTTCAATGACAATAGAAAAAAAGTTGACACATGGAACGAAATCAAGTAGGCTCAAAGACTCCTTGATGTTGCATCCATTGAAATTTGCGATTTTGTGATTGGTTCCAGCCAGCTTCACAGTTATTACTCACAGGATGGGATCCCAACTGATGGACTAATGATAATCGGTCATCAATCAAAAGCGCATATTTTATGTACGTATTATTCATTAGGAGTAGATAAAACACATGCAGTATTATAATTCATCAAACGATATAGTCCGGTGGTTAAGCGTTCTAACTATGCATTTTGAGCTTAAGCAATGCGCTTTTGGGGCTTGATTGGGGGTCCCTCAACATTAATTTCAAGAGTTGGAGACATCGGTGCACTCGATGCGGAGGGGGTCTGGGGGGCCCTTGAAAGTTGAAGGTGCGAGGCTTCCCACCAAATCACCATATCACCACGTAATTCCTACTGGGAGGCCATCAAACGACTCTAACCTGTACATTGACAACATTTGTTACCATGTCCAAATAGTTCTTCACACTGAAAAAAATTAATTCTTATGACAGTTCGGAAAAAACAGTTTTTCTCAATTCTTCATCCCCACAACGAATAAACTGCCAAGTGTAGTGTCATTTTGGAGTAAACGGCATCCTCTGATTCCATTCACCGAGTCAAAATGTTTGTGAGACCACCGTGCAAAGAATGGCACGCCAAGAAGTGAGCATTTTCAAGCACCTCATTTAACAGTAGTTTCTTGGCTGTTACCAATCGATATGATTGATAATTTGGTCATGGATCAATAACTTGAACTCTTTGGTAACGGTAATGCATGTGCATGAAACTCGACACGAGCGTGAAGGCCTGGGAAAAATTTTTTCTCCAGCGCTCGAATTTTTTTTCACGCCTACTGAGCGTCAGTTCGCAGGGCTCAGGTAGGGAGCGTTTGGATAGCTTAGGAAGCAAAATTTTCATATCTATCTGAAAATTTGAGCAGTTTAATTCTGGAAATTGATTTATGAATCATCAATGATTGTTTTGCCGGTCAGTACCCACATGGGAGTTAACTGCAGAAGTGATGGCTAACGGCGGAGGGAATTCAACGCCCAAGATCTTATTCTCTGCCACTCTGACAGTCATTTTCACGGTTGTTTTTATAAAATTATTTCTTCTCCAAACATAAGAAAACTTACACGTACAAAATGATAACAACCTTGGAGGTTGGTAGTGGAAAAAAGAAAATAACACTTTAAAAGTTGAATGCCTTCCGTCGTCAGCCATGATCTCTGTGCAGTTAATCCCCATGGGGGTACCTAGTGACGATCAAAATAATATTTGATGATTCTCAAATCAGTTTCCAGAATTATGCTACTCAGCTTCATAGACAGATATGAAAATTTTGTCTCCAAACCTATCCAAACGCTGCCTGCCTGAGCCCAACAAACTAACGCTCAGTAGGCGTGAAATAAATTCGACCGCTGGAGAAAAATATTTTTTCCAGGCCTCCACGCTCGTGTCGAGTTTCATTCACATGCATTACCGTTACAAAAGAGTTCAAGTTATTGATCCATGACAAAATTATCAATCATATCGACTGGTATCAGCCAAGAAACTACTGTTAAATGAGGTGCTCAAAAATGCTCACTTCTTGGCGTGCCATTCTTTGCACGGTGGTCTCACAAACATTTTGACTCGGTGAATGAAATCAGAGGATGCCGTTTACTTGAAAATGACACCAAACTTGGCAGTTTATTCGTTGTGGGGATAAAGAATTGAGAAAAACTGTTTTTTCCGATCTGTCATAAGAATGAATTTTTTTCAGTGTGAAGAACTGTTGGGACATGGTAACAAATGTTGTCAATGTGTAGGTTAGAGTCGTTTGATGACATCCAAGTAGGAATTACGTGGTGGTATGGTGATTTGGTGGGAAGCCTCGCACCTTCAACTTTCAAGGGCCCCCCAGACCCCCTCCGCATCGAGTGCACCGATGTCTCCAACTCTTGAAATTGAGGTTTGGGTATCCCCAATCGAACCCCAAAAGCGCATTGCTTAAGCTCAAAATGCATAGTTCGAGCTTTTTTTGGCGCTTAACCACCGTACTAATAGATATGGGCTATTTGATATGAACTTGACTATTTATTAACCTGCTCGCAAGATTGCTCAAATAAAAAATCACTAGACTACTATACTTATTCTTTGGTCAGGGTTAAACCTCCTTGGGCAAGAATCGATATCGAGCATTTTTTGCCTAGGTTTAAATTAGGTGGTTCGCAAATTATACCTTCAGCTAGGTATCATGCCAAAGCCTAAACACATGCCACAATTATTATTAATTTTGATTAACCAACATTTTATTAGATCATCTTTGGCAAAAATCACCTTGAATTACGTGCCGTTACACTTCGCAATAGCTGCTTCTCTAGTATTTACCTACCTATAACAGGTGATGGATGTTCGAGCTTCAGGGTGGAAGCGGATCAAATTGAAGAAGTGAGAGCAATCCTGGATACATTATTACTTCACGTCGGTTTTTTCGGACGTCAGTAAAGTTGTGTGCACAACTCCACTTACTTTCCATTCTGTTGGTTCTACCCATGAACCCATGTGGGTTTGAATACTTACTTCACATTATAATACTTCTACAGGACAGGAGTGATAAAAGATATGTTCAGTAGATATAAGATAAAAGCTTGATTGTCATTTCAGCACTCACACTATCTTACATCATGAAATGATCGTGCTTCTGTAGGTGAGAATAACAATATCTACTTGAAACATCACGTATAAAATCGACCGTATTACTAATTAATTTAGTGTTAACTGCGGGAAGGATTTTACGCGTTAATATCTCATGCCTAATAAGCGTGAACAACGCAATGTTCTCAGTAGGTAATGAAACCTGAAAAAAAATCAAGTATGTAGTTACTTTCACTTGCAAATTCACCAAGAGATGCTTCATATTATACGTTCGAGGAGAATCAAAGTATAACAACGAGGTCATCATTGTATGTGTATGAAGTACTCAACCTATCATAACTCTATACAACACTATACGTAAAAAAAATCTATAATATTGATACCAATTTATATGACCACTTACAAGAGCTGTTGGGCACTCATCGTTGCTTATTCGCTTCGAGAAGGAATGTGGAAGATTGCAGAGATTCTCCATACGCGCAGGAAGCATTGCATAAGAGAATAATAAAATTAATGATATCATATTTATGAGTAATACAAGTTTATAAACAACCGATTTTGTTCAACACCAGTCCACAGTTGCAATTAAACCTTATAACCCACACGTAACTTCCAAAGATCCAGAGGCATAAAGCACCTATGCTTTCCGAATTTCTTGAATCGTGTGCGTAGTCCTTTATCTTTTTTATGGCCCGGCCACTCTCGGAACTTTCGTTAAATTGCGATAAAAACTGTATCGGCACTATGTTGCGAAGAATGATATTCAAATGGTTCAACATTCCCCAGAGGACCAGAGGTAATAATTAGCCGATATTACTTCTTTCTTCTCGGACATTGCATAATGCGTGTGGTATACCGACACAGGGTACATACTTGAGGTTGAGGAGGTCCTTTTATATGGTAATTTGCAATAATCATAGAAACTGTACATCTTCAAGGTTCAGTTACAACACTACACCTATCTTAATTAGACCGATAGTACGCAAATGCATCAACGTATGTACGAACAATTCGAATACCTGCTGCAATTATTGTAAAGGTTGATTGCTGCAAAAAGTGCATGTTACAATAATAATTATTCTTAAAAGGAAATTTAGATCGGACATGTTTTCAAATTTTTTGAAGTGAAACACTTCTCATCGCTCGCCTAGAGCACAACACAGAACTAAAAGCAGAACCACAGATGAGGGTGTATTTGCTTCGTAACGAAATCATTTAACGAATATGTGATCTTGGGGTTACCAGTGCCGTCCCAGCGAATGGAAGAAGGGGAGGAATGTGTTGTGTCGCTCATCTTTACTGTTAGTAGGTCTTACCGCTTCCATCGTGTTTTAAGTACTACCTACAGCTTTCATCATAAAGAAAAATTTGATTTGATCGATTAATCCTAACTTATAGGAGAGTGTTATTCGCAATCAGAAAATTATTAATTAATTTTTAGCGCATTTTCCATCTTGTGGAAAAGATGTGGATCTTTGAGCGGTACGCAAAATGATACTGCATTTTAGAGTAGAGTAACGAGATTTTGCATGGGCATACCTTATACCAAAACAAGCGATTTAACCCGCAGCACTCCATATTTCGTCCCTTAGGGGGCCCATGGGGGCCCTCCAAATTTTCAAGATGCAAGAACTTTCACAAAACGATCATTGAGTATCGTCATGTGTGCCATAAAAGAAGCTTACGGGTCTATTGAAAATATGTTCATCAACTGTCGTCGTGTCCGTCCCATTCCTCACACTTGAAAAAAAAATTCTTTGGCAGAGGTCAAAAAAACTGTTTTTATTTTTTCCTATATACCAGGAACCGATGAATTCATATGTTTTGTTGCTTTCCCAACTAAGTCGCATTCCGTAAGCCTAATTATTAAGGAATTTTTTTTGAAGTGGTATTTTCTAAAGAAGTGGTGACGTTCTCAGTACACTTTTTCCAAGAGCATTTCTTTCTATGTCCCCACTGGATATCACTCGTAATTTTTGCAGGAATAGATACCTCGAACTCTTTTTTTGGTGAATTTGACGCTATGTGACTTTAAAACACTCAAGGAAGCCCAAAAAGATTTTTTTTCCGTTGGCCCGTTCAACTTGCGGCATTTCGATTTTATAGTTTTATAGTTTTATAGAATTTTTGTTTCAAGTGTGAGGAATAGCACGGACACGACAACAATTGATGAAAACATTTTCAATAGACCCGTAAGCTTCTTTCATGACACACAATCATGACGATACTCAATGTTCTTTTTGTGGAAGTTCTTGCATCTTGAAAATTTGGAGGGCCCCATGGGCCCCCTAAGAGACAAAATATGAAGTGCTGCGGGTCAAATCGCTTGTTTTGGCTTCAGGTACGCTCATGCAAAATCTCGTTACTCTACTTCAAAATGCAGTATCGATGTGTTTTCAGATGTGTACCGCTTCCACTAAACAGGCTTATTGACTTATTGGCTCATAAATTTAATCTTGAAAATTTAGTGAGAACT
This sequence comes from Anaspis maculata, assembly GCA_949128115.1. Classification (NCBI taxonomy): domain Eukaryota; kingdom Metazoa; phylum Arthropoda; class Insecta; order Coleoptera; family Scraptiidae; genus Anaspis; species Anaspis maculata. The sequence continues at coordinate 68,169,751 of OX421963.1, read as the reverse complement.
GAAAATCATATACCATTTTCGTTAACTTGTCGCAGAAGAGCATAGAACGAATATGAGAGTCTCAAAATCTAGAAGAAAAAAAAACTAGAAAAGTGCTATGTGAAAAATGAAGCAGAAACTATACCTACCAACATAAAACTGGCCAAAGATACTTTAAAATAATGCATGGCGAACAGAGTCAAAGGCTTCTGAGTTCGACAAATGAAGAATAGTAAGTTGGATTTGAACTTTTTGGGTGCTTCTATCCAATCACCTCCGAAAGCAGCGTAAGGAAGTTGCTCGCTCTGAAAAAAAATCCTAATGAATGGAATGCTGGAGAAAGTAGAACAAAATAGTTATTGGTATACTTTGTCTATAAGTTCACTGCCCCACCAACAATAAATGAACAATTGTCCCATCATCCCCAATTCGTACGAAACAAGAACCAGGAACTTCGTATCCGTTGGGTTGATAAAAGTCATTTGCAACATAGTGAGACAAAGCGTCACAGTACTGATGATGTATTGCCCAAATACGCAAATGTTCAGCATGCTTGCGATTTTTTCGAAACATCTGTAACAAACATGAGTAACATTGGAATGAGCACCAACCTCGATCATTGCACTTTTCAGAGCTCACTTTATTATTTCTTTATGGTGAGCTACGCAGTCACGTAAATAGTCGTCCCATTCTTTCTCAGTTATTGCCATTGTTTTGTCGCTTTTGTCTTTGCTATTCGGAAGATTTATTTTGGTATTCTTAAGGCTGTCAGCCAAAATATCACATTCAACGATGATAAACGCCATCAAGCCCAGCGATAAACAGTCCACGTTTATGTGAGTCTGGCCCATCAAAATTATACTAGTCACCTGATGGATGTAGGTCAGCACAAAATTTCTGTTTTTTTCCGTGTCGTAAGGGTACCAAGCGGGAAACGGCAAGTGTCTTTCTACGTTCTTTTCGAAAAGTGGATAGATCGACCATAATACAGTGATAATATTCGCACCCAACGAGAACGCAATAAAGAAAAACTTGAAGAGACCGAATGTGAACTCGGCATTCTTTCTTTGAATCTCGTTCTTCGGTTGAAACACCTTCCTGTTTGATTCCCGAACTAGCTTCTCGATGGAATGCTGGTACTTTACCAAAATCAAAATACTTTGACGTTGGTGAGAATCTCGGCGATGACAATCAAGGCCGAAGAAGAAATAGCTTCAAGGTCTCTCAAAAAGTACCAATTGACCACTTGCAGAAAGTAGGGCAAATTCACACTGATCAGCATTAGAACGGTGCTCAAACTGTACAGGTTGAGCGAAAAAAAAGTTTTTTGTGCTTGGCCACAGGCCCACTCGTCGGAGGGCGTTGGTTACCATTCGTAAATTCGCTTCAAAATCCATCAAATCTGTACCCATTTTCGGGACACCAAACACTGAACGCGTTTCTCTGATTTTGTGTTGTACCAGTTCCGATTATTTCAATGAATAGAATATCACTTTGAATTTATTGTTACCGCATCAACAATAGGCCATCCATAGGTGTAGCTGAAATAGGTACTATTTAACCTCAAAATAGCGTACCTATCATTCGACTCATGAAAATATAAAAATCGACGCCGGCTATGAAGCAAGTGCTTTTGAAAAATTAATAATAATTGGGCCGAGAAAACTTCTCATTTTAAGTGAGCGAACTTCGTGTGCATTGAATAAATAATGGAATTGAATAAGTATCAACCAACAAATATTAACTATGAAGTATAGCAAATGATTTATTTATTTGAATCTAAAACTAATTTATCACCGACAAAATCAATTACCATTCTTTGTTTGAATGCCTTTATTTGAACTGCGCAACATTCAATGTGTAACGCTCAGAAACTTTGTTTGCGCTGTCCTGTCCGTTAGCCTACAGATATGAAGCTCGAGAGTCTTCAAATGAAGTTCATACAGGGTGGTATGTCAAATGTTGCAAAATTCCGATGCATTCAACCAAGCCCCGTTTGAACAAAGATTTTTTTATAAATTCTACCACCAAATGCATGAAGATAGACCTCATTACCTTCGACTGACTTTTGATTTTTTTGGGTATCTGTTTTATCAACAGAGTGATCGAAAAATATCAACGCTTTGGTATTCCAGGGCCAACTTTTTTCCCCGTCAACCGATTTTCAAAATCCAAAGCTTATGTTGAAGCCAAAGCTTCAAGTAAGAAAATCTAGCAGTCAAAATTGAAGCCAAGCAAGCATTCAAAATACAGAGCTGCATCAAAAGTGATTTAAATTTCAATCGTCCCGCAGAAATTCCGTTTGCAATGAAAATATCAATGAAAATCAGTTTGTTTTTGAACGAATTCATTCCAAACACTTCGAGATGTTTCTTTTTTGATAGTGATCACGACTTATTGCTGATGCAAAAGGCAAACTGGAATTGCAGGCGTTGGAATTAAACTCTGATGATTTTTGCTCACCTGAAAGAGATATCGGTAACCAAGTTATGAAAATAGCAACAATCACGAACAATGCGGCATTGAATGGTAACAATGCGGTAAGAGTAGTCTTTACTAAAAATCGAACAGAAGTCTTGGTTACCGAGCTGTTTCAGGTGAGCAAAAATCAGAGTTTAATTCGGAAGCATGCAATGATCATGTGATCAATTACAAACAAGAAACATCTTAAACTGTTCAGAATGAATGGATCGTTCGAAAGCAAATTGAATTTCATTGATATTTTTATTGCAATGGAGTTTCTGAGACGATTCAGATTTGCAAAAAAGTTGGCACTGGAATACCAAAATGTTGATATTTTTTGATCACCCTGTTACAAGAACAGATAGGCAAAAAAATCAAAAGTCGGTCGAAGGTAATGAAGTCTATCTTCATGCGTTTTTTGTTAAAATTCAAGTTTTTTTTTTGTTGTTCAAACGGGGCTTGGTCGAACGCCCCGGAGATTTGGAACGTTTTACATACCCCCCTGTATGAATTTTATTCAATGACTTCTGAGCTTCATATCTATAGGATGGTTTGCCAGAAAATGAGGGTAACGGACAGCAGCGCTAACCAAAATATCACCTTCACCACCATCAGCTTTCAAGAAGTATGATGCGGTTAAACGGAACAAATAGACGTGGAGCTAGTGACGGATTTTTCATATTATTAACAAATCTACAATGTTGATTTGAACATCCCCCTACGCCTCCTGATGACCAGAACGAACCTTTCCTGGCTGGTAGCCAGGGCCTTTGGACGTTATAGCTCTGTAAAGAAAAAAATAAATTGTATGTGTCCTTTTTAACGGGCTATTTTGAAACGTCAAACGATTACCCTGAAAGCTCGAATAATGAGGTGCGAGCAGAATGGCGCGAGGTCCAGGCCCGGGTTCGAAACCCACGAAGTCCGATTTTTTATTGGAAGGAAATCGTTTCTTTCAATTTTTAAAGCAATGTAAATTCAAAATACTGATTCCTTACTGGATTCTTGACTTTTTTTCCGATAATTCAGTATATAATAGCGTTAGCTTGTTAAATACCTAGTCCGTGTGAAAAGTAACAAGAAAAACTTGAGAAGGCATCATTAAATTATCGGAAAAAGTCAAGAATTCAGTAAGGAGTCAGTATTTTGAATTTAGATTGCTTCAAAAATTAAACGGAACGATTTTCTTTCGAAAAAAATCGGACTTGGTGGGTCTCGAACCCGGACCCGTTTGGGACATGGCTCGCTGAACCTCGCACCCATCCTAGCTGCTGCGGACATTTCGCTCGCAATTTTTCAATCGAGCAATCGTCAGGGTAATCGTCTGACGTCTCAAAATAGCGCTTTATAAAGGATACGTGCAATTGTTTTTTTTTCTTTTCTTTAAAGAGCTATAACGGCCAAAGGCCCCGGCTACCAGCCAGGAAAGGTCAGTTCTGGTTATCAGGAGATGTAGGAGATGTGCATTAGGACGTTCCCGAATTTCGGAGTGATTCAAAATCTTCAGATTATTAAAATATGCACCGCGATTTAGAGGAGACCTGGAAGACCTTTGTTATTAGTAATTGTTCACTACGTCAAAATTGTCAAGATGGTATAGAAATTGTCTTATTAAAAGTTTTATAAGGAAAAATGGCAGGGACCCATGAGAATTTTGAAAAATGGGGCTTTGGAAACTTTGAATGAGTCATCCTGTAGAGCGTATGAAAAGATAGCTACCTACTTACCTTATTCAGTGAAAATTTCCCAAGCGATGCAACCCTGGAACAATAAAACTTTGCATCAATACTTACTTAATTCATTAATCTCTTTTGCACTCGTAATCCATAAAATTTTGACCTCAGCTAAATAATTGATAGCTTCGCATATCTAAATACGGAAATTAGTGAAATTGCACGTTTACGCATTTATCAAATTTACATGCCTACACATCCATTAAGTACCTACTACACGTACCTACCTATAACGTGCACCTACAGATTACGAAATCTCGTGAAAAAAACCCTGAAGTGCTCTATTGGCACCATGAAACGGTGTGTAATCAAGCCTGCCGAGATCTACTAACTCTAATTCAAATAAATAGATTCAGGTGGGTGATTTCACGGTGATTGATTTTGAGGATCTTGTCAATCCTTGAGAATGCTCATAACAACTCGAATCTTCATAATGTGCAAGGCTGATGGTCACAAAACTCGAACTATAACATCCACAAGTAGAGTGATTGGTAAAAAAAAGCTAAAGGAAGCCAAGACGCAATAAAACCGAATAGTTACTCGTATAAAGATTACTGTAATTGCCAAGGCATTACCGCGTTATTGTGAATGGACTGTAGCTAATGCATTATCATTATTTTTGATTCGGAGATTATTGTAAAAATGAGCACAATTAGTTATGGGGTAACTTCAAAATGTGCACAGATGCATTGTAATTTTGCAAGGACTTTTTTGTGTAACTCATTTTCTCGAATAGGTAGGTACCTATAGAAAATCCACCGGATGTCCCCGTATTTTCATTAACGGTCAAGTAAAATAAGCACATGGACGTTTCTCTTGTCGGTCTTCAGTCTTTATTCTTAAAATTTTCTGCAGATTCACATTTTGCATAATTTTACTCATCATTATTATGATATAATCACACAGATGACATACACGTACACCTACCAAATACAATTTCCATAGTAAAACCTCACGTGCGCTCATATCTAGTATATTATGATAGAAACAATTTCCTTATGATCGAATATAAATCTCAACTACTGAGTTATTTCTGAGAGTCATTCCAGCCTTTACACATGATTCCCGATATTTATTATGCTCTTTTGTCTAAAAGTGATTCATTGCAGTGATTTACATCATACATATCCATACCGTAATTTAATTCATGCTCCTCTATGAACTCTAACTCTAGATTAGGTAAGGTATTTCCGTCAGTGGTATTTCCTCATTATTTCGTAGGCGCTGCAGAGTGAATTCGACATCAATTGATTCTGGAATGATATCAGTACCTATATGTTGATATTGTGGTCAATCACGTAATTATTTTTGCTCATACATTATTTTATTGAAGACTAATCCGATCCATTTGAATGACATTTCGCTTCGTAAACGTGCGGCCATTAAATGTTTGATTTCTTTTATGTTGTTTCAGCAGATCACCATTGGCATAATTGGTATTTTGATTAGAGCAGCAGATAAACGATAAACTTTAGCGGAGCTACCTTATAAACATCGACAAAAGTTGAGAAATGTCCCTGGGTGATGTATTCTCTGTAACGAAATGCTACAAAATATCAACAAAAAGCCAGAAAAGTCAACTTGGTGGGCATCAGCGGCGTTTATCGTGAAGTGAATTTACCATCAGTTGTCTGACTAAATTGGTCGCCTTCGTCTCGTCTTGATATCGTCTAGATTTTATCGCCGTCATCTAATCTCGATCGAGAAAGAGGACCTAAGGGTATATACCTGCGAGATTCGTACAATACTAGGTTCAGTTCGTCTTCAAAACAAAAACTAAATTTTCCGAGAAACTAAGAATAACTTTTTTTAGATACAATTAATTCTTTAAAAAACCACTGAGACTGGGGAACGGTATTAATAATACTGCAGACTTAATTTTATTTTTTTGTTGTGTTGCTCCCTGCCGAATGTGGTTCCAATTCATTGATAGATTTTGAATGAATAAATGGCAAAGTTTTCAACTTTAATATTTTTTAATACTTGACAAATGAGGTTCTGCAGTCCTTCAGAACTCCTTGAACCACAGTGCTTTTTGATGTGCATACGCAAGTTAGTATTCCAGGATGGTCGCTCGACTTCGTCGATTCTTTCTTCAATTTCCCAGTCTGGTGTCCCTTCCCGGAGGAACGCTTAAGCCAAAATCACAACTGACGTTTCTGGATACCACGGGGAAAGTTTTGCGTCACCCACAACAGAAATGTTTGCAGTGTTTTCTTTTCCTGTGAAAGTGCTCATAAAAATAGTGTGCATTTTCCGGTTCCTGCTTTATGACAGTCTGTCTCACAAATGGGACAACTTTCATCATCCAGATATGCAGCTCCACTGTGTCCTGTCTCCCCACATTTAGAGCGTAATCTACTTGTACGTTAAGATTGAGCCCCCCTCCCCACTAGCTGCCTCATCCCTGGGACAATTTCAAAAAAGAAAACTGATTCTTGTAGGAGTTTTGCTGAATTTACTGAATTTGCCCATAAAAAATTTCTAAGCCAATAATTTACAGGGTGTCGCAAAAAATTTTTTCCCAATAACATGCGATTGATGCAATATTTTATCCTGATTACAACGAAATATAACACCTACAGCACAGCTACACTACCACACTCGTGTACTCGACAGCTGTCACTCGAGCAGTGGAGGTATAGATCGCTTCAGTTGTTTCTGTCCGTAAAGCCTGGATGGGCGACGAGAACGGATTTCAACGGCCTAAAGTCAGTTAGCGGGTTCTTACCAAATTTCAAGGAAAAGGAATGGCACTTCACCATTTTTATTGTGAAGGCATGGCACTGAAATGCGGGAAGCGGCTGTATGGATTCCAGAGGATTCCACCTCAATTTTATAATAGAAAGATCCTTTTGAGCTCGCTTGAATTCTGACTTGCCAAGTCCCCGCTACTGAAATTTTTTCCTTCCTTATCTCCCCCCCAAAATGTCATTTTCCTACCAGATATAATGGTAACTTGCCTGGTGACCTTGCAAAATACTGGCCCGCGCCCAATTCAAACGTTATCTGGTAGCTATTTATGTGGCAGGAGTTTCATTAAAATAAAATTGCCACATTCTTTGACTTGACTGCGTGTAACAGAACTGAATACCTACCTACCGTTTGTTCTGTGGAAAACTGCCTCCGTTATCTTTCTGAGCTTTTCCGTTGACATGCATTCCATAACAACAACATCAAAAAAGTTCTAAAGGGATTCATTATTCACTAAGAAAAAAATACTTAATTAATTTTGACATACTACACATCGTGAAATTATATTGATAGTGCAAGCGGTGCACACCTAAAAACACATCGATACTGCACTTTGGAGTGCAGTAACGAGTTATTTTATGGGCATACTTTATACCAAGACAAGCGATTTGACCCGCAGCACTCCATATTTCGTCCCTTAGGGGGGCCATGGGGGCACTCCAAATTTTCAAGATGCAAGAACTTTCACATGACGATCATTGAGTATCATCATGTAAGTCATAAGTAAAGCTTACGGGTCTATTGAAAATGTTTCCATCAATTGTCGTCGTGTCCGATTCATTCTTCATACTTGAAAAAAAAATTCTTTGGCAGAGGTCAAAAAAACTGTTTTTATTTTTTCTTCTATGCAAGGAGACAATAAATTCATATGTTCTGTTGCGTTCCCAACTAAATCGCATTCCCTTAACCTGATTATGAAGAAATTTTTCTTGTAATGGTATTTTTCAAAGAAGTGGTGACCTCTTCAGTACCTCTTTTCCAGGAGCATTTTTTTCTATGTTCCCACAGGATATCACTCGTAATTTTTGCAGGAATGGAAACCTCGAACTCTCTTCCTGATAGTTGCGAAGCAACGTGACTCTAAAACGCCCAAGGGAGCCCAAAAAAAAAAATTCTGCTAGGCCGTCCAACTTACGATATTTTGATTTTATAGTAGGAGAGACGCGGACCAGTATTCAATCCAGGCTGCAGGCGCAGGCGATTTGGTTTCAACAGAAAATATTCTTCCATGCCGTGTTTTATTGCAGTACAACAAAACGCAAAGTCGTTAGGTGTGAGTAGGTATAATTTCCGGTAGAACTTATTCGCCCAGACTAGATCTTATTTATTCGCGTGTCTCCCCTACTACAAAATCAACATGCCAAAAATTTGACGGCCCAGCAGAAAAAAAAAGTTTTAGGGCTCTCTTGTGTGTTTTGAAGCCATGTTGCATGGAAATTACTAAGAAAAGAGTTCAAGTTTCTCATATGTGCAAAAATTGACAGTCTTATCCACTAGGAACATTGAAAAAAATGCTGTTGAAAAAAGTGTACTGAAGAGGTCACCTCTTCTTGGGAAAATGATATTGCGAAAAAATTGTCTCCATATTTGGGCTTACGGAACGCGATTTAGTTGGGAACGCAACAAAACATATGAATTTATCGTTTCCTTGCACAGCAGAAAAAATAAAAACAGTTTTTTGACCTCTGCGCAAGTTTTTTTTTCAAATGTGAAGAATGAATCGGACACGACGACATTTGATGGAAACATTTTCAATAGACCCGTAAGCTTCACTTATGACATACATGACGATACTCAATGATCATTTTGTGAAAGTTCTTGCATCTTGAAAATTTGGAGGGCCCCCATTGGCCCCCTAAGGGACAAAAAATCGAGTGCTGCGGGTCAAATCGCTTGTCTCGGTATGAAGTTCGCCCATGCAAAATCTCGTTACTGCACTCCAAAATGCGGTATGCTTTTGCGTACCGCTCCCACTATGAAGGATTTACTACGAGATAAGTACCTACTCTCATGGGACTACGTCTAAGTCTAAGTCTATTTCTTTTGAGGAAGATAGACGTTCGCAGGACAATAAGGATAGAATTTTTTGACGAAATACTCAATCAAACAGCAAAATTTGAAAAATAGATGATATTGGTCGCATTCAAGCCGATATCACATTATCAATAACTAGGTATGAACGTGACCCAAGCAAAAAAATTACACTGTATGGGCAGGCCCGAGGGCAGGCCCATTCTTCCAGAGCGGTCGATTCACACAATAAAGGCAGCATTTGAGTTGTAGGTGTGCAGAAGGGCTGTTATCAGAATTTTTTTCAACGAGGATCATGTCCGTTTAGTTTCATGTTACTTTGTTATCATAGATCATGTCAGTTCGATTCATTCGAAGCCCTCGTGGACAAAAACTAAGTTGTGTTCATAGAGCTTCGACGTGTCGCCGGCGAGACTTCCATCAATCAATGGGAAATCAAAATTTTGACGGAGGAAAATACTGAGGACCTCCTATTGGTCTGCGACAGTGTTGTCGGCGACACGTCGATGCTCTGTGAACTCTACTTCACCTACAAGGTTTTTATTGTGTTTTAACTCATGTATTTCAGCCTGATATGCGCGTGACATGACTGACATGTATTTATATTAATGTTCCTTTTGGTTCGTGGTTTTGACCTTTGTGGGTTCGGGTTTGTGGCAGTGGGTTCACTTGACTGGTTAGAGCCACTGGCACAATCACCAGCGTTACTTCTGTAGATAATCAGGCAAATCTAGCCAATTGACGAGTGGATATATGTCAAAATGGACGGCGGGTATAAGAAATAGGTCTATTGAATCAGAAGAATTTTCAAACAAATTGAATTATATCTAGGTTTTTCATTCGATTATTTCTGGGACACCCATACAGAGTGTTCGGGTCTGATTATTACAAACTTTGAGGGATGATTCCCCATCAAAAATGAACCCGAAAGAATTGAAAAACTCATGGTCCTAAAATGCTCCCTTAAAAAGATAACTTGGAGTTGAAGTTGACTTTTTTAAATGTTTTTTTCACTGTAACTTTTAAACCGTTAAACCGATTTTAATCAAATCCAAACCAAAGTTTAGTCAAATGAGTCTCCATCGAATAATAATACCACAATTATTCAAAAATTTCTGAGGGCGTAGATCATAGGGGACTGTCCCATTTTTTCGCCCCTATTTTTTTCTTCTTCAATTATTTAAAAAAAATTGTTATTATTTTCGGATTCTACGTTCAATTTAGAAGAAAAAGTTTCTTCTGCAAAATTTTGATTTAAGGCTTCGTTTTTGAGATATTTATATCTCGAAATCGCCACTTTCATGAGCCTTAAAATTAAACTTCAAGAAAACCCATGATTCGTCAACTGAAATGAGTTCTCTGGGTGTTTTTAGTCGATAAACCACCATTTTCGCTGAGAAATATGAAGTTTTCCAAAAAAAAAATTGGGCCCTGGAAAGTGGCAATTTCGTGTTGTTTTCCTATTTCTCAAACCCAAATTTCTTGAAAATGTAGCCTCTAATCAAAATTTTGCAGAAGTAACTTTTTCTTCTAAATTGAACGTAGAATCCGAAAATGTGAACAATTTGAAGAACTAGTGAAAAAGATGAAAATAGGGGCGAAATAGGGGGACAGTTTCTTTTAATCTACGCCTCCAGAAATTTTTGATGAATTGTAGTATCATTATTCGAGACTCAGTTGACTGAGCTTTGGTTCAAATTTGATTAAAATCGGTTCAACAGTTCAAAAGTTACAGAGCAAAAACAATTTAAAAAAGTTAGCTTCAACGCCCTGTATCTTATTGAGGAAGCATTTTAGGATCGTGAGATTCTTGTTCATTCGACTTTATTTTTGATGGGGAATCATCCCTCAAAGTTTGTAATAACCAGACCCAAACATCCTGTATACAATACAGGCATTATGAAATTACTTGAGAACTGACTATACTATGTACCTACAAGATCCTATCATATCATAATTATTATATTTAGATCACGTGATCAGAATGAATTATAGGAAACGAAAGGTTAAATAATGAGCCTAAAATGGATATACCTATTAATATGGCATGATACGGGAAGGATGGTTTTTATTTTTGGGTTGTATTGTAAACATGAAATTTTTCTTCACCTACTCACAAGTTGTTATACACTCGATAAAAGTTGAAGATCTTTTGAGGACCATGAAAATAGACTGATGAAGAGAAAAAATAAGAATAGTAACAAGACTGGATGAGTACCTACCTATAATAATGATAGAATAAGTAGATATAATTTTTCTCATTTGATGATGGGTTAATTTCTGATTGAACAAGAAGTTAATATCTACCTATGAGCAAACTGGTATATATTTTACCAGATGTTTCTGACACCTGAGCTAATCCATCATATTTGTGCCACTTCCTCTATTTCATCAAATTATTGGTGAATCTCTACCGCGGACAGTTTTATTCGATGGATTCAAATGGATACCCTAATTATGCTTCTATACTAATACATCTCACATTACCCAACTACTGTAACCACATACATCAGACAGGTGAGCAGAGAGCAGATTCCTGTAAACGTTCATTGTATATGCAGTGTTACCTAACTTTAATTTCTCTTATCAACGCATCACCCGTCCAATTGAGCAACGGCTTTGGAAGATTTAACAACAATTATGGGCAATTAGATCAACGGAGATCCACGGAATCGCTCAATCTTAATTTGACATGATGTATCAAAACTACCGTCTTGGGCTGATGGCAAATTGTACGTGGCCGTGTCTTTGGCGTGCGATTTCTGCCATAAAAGCGCACAATTTCTGAGATTTCTTCTCTTCCTAGACACACACGCTCTTCGTAATTATATACATCTTATTAACGATTCCGCCTGAACGCATTACACAAGTTTCGTTAATGCACAGCCGCAACCTTGAGCTGTGGGTGGTAAATTTCTTTATAAGAAGATCGTGATGGTACTTTCATTGCGCGGCAAATATGGAGTGCAAAAAAAAGGTTTGTTTCATTTCTCCCGCATTTACCAACATGTGCCCCATAGATGCGCAACTCTAATAACTCAGCGCAAACGACCTACTTATTTTCGAGGAATTACGTTTTATGATTTATTTTAATGATGGTGTGCCTTGATCTGCTTTTGAAATTCGACGTAATTTATAGGTGAGATTCTTCACCTCGCAGGTACCTATAAGAACAACACTGAAAAGTCGCGGCACTTAAACAAAGATGCGAATGCAATAATGATGATATGGGTATGCTTGCTATTTAGAATGTGGAATTGGAATGTTCCTTTGCGCTCTTGCGGAAGCTACAACAACTTTGGCTTACAGGTATACCTCAATTCACCCCAGCAGGAGCCCAGTACAACGACACAACAGCATTATTATTATTGATTACTTCATTATGCTGTTGCATTACCAAATGGATGGAAAAGGCAAACTAAATGTTCTCTCGAATATTACCTTATCCCAAAACAAGCTCAAAACTATTATCATTCCTTTCCAGAAATTTGCTAATAAGTAATCTATCTACCAACTTTATATCGTTATATAGATATACCCTCGGATAAACCTACAGGTACCAGTTACAGTACCTATACTTACCTATCGGAAGATACAGAAACAGAGTCATGGGGTTTGTTTTCAATTTATTAGCGGTTAAAAATAGACAATACGTGAAGAGGCGTTTTTTCTGACATCTAAGGTATATTCATAGACGATATAGAAGAGCTCATAGATCTATGGTCATGTTTGGTAATGGTTATATGGTGGTAAAACATATTGCCATAATTCTCCTCTAGTTCTGATTTGCCTGCAAGCCAGAGTTCCGTACTGGCTGCAAAAAGGAAACTGTTTGTTTGTCCTTGCAGGAAATGTGCTAAGAACCGCACCATCCTTTGTTCTGCATCATAAAGTTCCATACCATAAGCATGTGTTCCATCACTGATGCATATTTCAGAGGCGTCGGGCATTGCTCATCGCGCATTTACTGCTTTGAATCCATCCAAAGAGATGAAAAGAAAACTCATTTGCTTATTTAAACAAGAAACGTTCCAGTCTCTGATCGTTGCACCACTCGTAAGTAAGTCTCTCCGGGTGCTTTTTATCCAATAAATCATTTGATTGCCTGCCTCTCTGATGCCACTAAAAGACATGTTACATCTCTTTCGCTTGAAGGATGAGCACTTGGGAACAAAGACCGTCCACATCATGATCTAATCTGCTATGCTCGCGCGCGTTGCTCGAGAACTCCCGATGACTTTTATTGCAACCGTTGTTTATTTGATTACATTAAATCATCATTTACAAATTACAGTAAATACCGTAGTGGCATCACACGTTTTTTGCCTTGATCTTTTTGTCTATCGCGAAGATGCATCTGGAGCTGAATGTCGCGTCATGTAAGGCACACGCGCTCCCATTTTTGCGTAAGTTCTTCTGCAAAGGTGTTTCCCATACAAACCAACACATTATCCATGGGAGCTCTCATAGCTATTGCTTGCGTACCTATACTGTTCGACAGGAGTGGACCATGTTGAGCAACGAAATGCACTCTTGCTAATTGAGATGAAACACAATCACCCATTATGTTATTATTTTTTGCACAGTACCTGCAGGCAATTAGAAGTTTCTGCATTAATGCATCATCAAGTTCACAAGATGACGCTATTAAAGCGCCTCCAGTTTTTTCAACAGCTATAGAAGCTCCATTTGGAATAGTACTTATATCAATGACATTTCCCACAGCCAAATTGCATGTAAATGCAATGACGTGCATTCTGTAACACAAAGAGCCCATCTCAGGTATGTAAGTATTAATAAGTGCTTCGCCAGATTTAAATTGCATAGCAGGTAAGCATCGGCAATTATGTCATTGATATGCAATCTTCATAGAACAGACTTGGATGTATCCGTGTAGCCACATTTGGAAATATCGGGCGTCACGACTCTTCGCATTGTAGGAGGATGCGGTGACTGCGCTTGGTTTTGTAGAGCAATTTTTTCCCAAACTACTGAAATTAAGCAATTCGGAATATTCAAGTCGGAATAAGCACGTGCGCAAATACTTGACATGACATGAGCCGCCAAAAGTATCCATCCACCTTCCTAATGATGTAATCGAGGATGTAATTAGTGAAATATTAATTGATTTAACTCATCTTAGTTGAAATACACATTTAAATTATCTCTAAATTATGGTGAGTAGTTATTAAGGTCTGTTTAATTTACCTAAGCGTGCTGCGATGATGCTTCGGGTCATCATGTCGAGTCGCACTTCTAATGCTTGGACGGATTGAATGGGGCAATTTGAGAGGTAATGGAAAGGATGCCGTATATGGGTAAAAATTACACGCCGAGAACAAATTAGTCTGTTATTGTACCACTGATGCCATACAGTAGAAAAGTTTAATCACCCATCAAAACCAGAATCGACAGATAGCACTACTAGGCATAGTAGTACCTATACACCTTCACACCACAGTGATTATAGGGTCTTTCTTAAAGTCATAACAATGAGAGAAGACTACGACATGACAGAATCAGAATAGGCAAAATGTCTAATTCTAAGCGAACAGCAACACTCTTTGTAGGTACCTACCTACTCAATAAGAATCTATAATATGATATCAGCAGCTGTAGAACACAAAATTTAACGTGATCCAAAACTACCAAAGCATCTAGAGGGTTGAGAGAATCAGTTATTACTTCACCTATCTGCGACAACTCCTTATTGGTTCCATTATTTTCTTCAATATTCATTGTCTGGGACACAGGATCTGATTTGTCGTGGACATGCCATTTTCCTGAATTTTCAGTCACAAGGCGTGTCCCTTTTCCTATATTGACCGGGTTATTTGATGCATTTTGTGAAGACTTCTTCCCCTGTTCCGTATAATAGCTCTGCTGGCTGGGCTGTAAGGACATATCCACAGTCATCCGATGTCCTTGTGCTTCGTGATTTTCAAGTAAGATCCTGTTGGACCGCTCCTGGTTAGGAATGACTTAGATGACTGGATGACTAGTCCACTAACAACTGGCAACTGTTCATGTTCTAGGTTATTTATCGTGCGGAATCTATTTTAAAATCATTGCGAGGCATTTCTAATAGTCTAATTACAGTACACAATTTCTTGTACATATTGTTACGAGCAACGATCCCGTACATATTGGTAAACACTAGATCTTTCTGGATTCTTCCATCCACGGCCGCAGTGTACGAATGTGTGGAGCTCTGGACATTTCTAGAGTATGCGAGGAGGCATTGAAAAGCATGGAGACTCCAACGTTCGATCAAGGCATATCTGTCCACTTTGGCGGGGGTGCAGATTCCAGAACACATGGAAAGCACTCGGAAGGTGTGTATGACTATTCAGGAATGGTCTAGAAACCGCATATACCGGGCCGCTATGGAATTTGCTGGAAGTAGAGAGAAAGTTCGGGAACGCTGTTCGGAGGCCTTATATAAGGCGTCAGCCAACAGCTCGCGGCAGTATTGAATTGGAATGCGAAGTGGTAACGCAAGCGAAACAAGCGAAGTACCTGCGATATAATTCCAAGTAGATAAGTATTGGCGTGATTTATTGTAGTAGTACACAGTAATAAACAGTGTGTGTTTGAAACGATTGTCTCAATTATATTCGAACCCGTACGCGCCAAATATCGTAACAATATTCTTGAACAATCTGCCAAAATAAAATAGTGTCAAAAAACAATGAACTTGATTGTTGATTTCACAGATTGTTCAAATAATTGTACAAGAAATCGTGTAGTGTTATAGGTAGCTGTATTACACCAAATAATTTCTTGTTCAATTTTTTGAACAATCTGTCAGTCAAACAATCAAGTTCATTGTTTTTTGGCACTATTTTGGCAGATTGTTCCAAAAATTCATTCGCGAGATTTCGCAAACCAGGGTTAGATGTAGATGTGTTTTTTAATTGCCAGCACTGTTTAATAGTTGATGGACTTGACACCTCCCTGTCGGAAGCCACTTCAGTTGAACTGTTCATGATGATTTTATCTGGTGACTCGAGACCAACCTGTAAACAATGTCTTAAAGGCTCACATCGATTCGCGGGACATTAACCAATGACTTTTGTAGTCTTAATTTGTTGCAGGCTATAGCCCCTATTTATCCAGGTACTTAATCACCATAGCGGGACTTATAATGCGCTCTGGCACTCTATTGAAACGACCCCAGCTATCGTCTTGTACCCCTGAATGGGTAGGCAACCCATTATACTGGGATTTAATTCAACTTATTTGAATTAAATCACTTTTCCCGCTTTTGGAACCGCTTGGACGATGATCATCTAGTATCAGGACGACATCTTGTTGTGCCTCTCTTCTTGTTGTTCGATTATAGAGCTCTCGAGATTGTTGAGACAAGTCTGACTACGAGTTTGAACACAATAAGACACAGTATAAAATTTTAACATAACATCAATCTATTGACTTCTATGTACAATTCAAAATGTTTAAATAATGGCTCGCTCCTATACCTAGTCCTACCATGACCACGCAGGCTAAATTATCTAAAAGATCTCACCTATTCCCGAAGAGATACCTTTCCCCTTATTATTTCAGACGTCCCAACACCCCAACCCTCCGACGAACACCTGACTCCACCTTGACCGACATTTAATTCTGACTGGTTTTCGCGGTTCAAAGTTCTTTTTGTGATTAAATCAGATCCAACATTTATGTTAGTGTTAGAGGTTATGTTAGGGTTAGGCCCGGCTCATAGACACTGCAAAGAGGAGAGTGACTTCGACCACGAATGCAATCTAAGATTTGTGGGCCGGTGTGTGCGGTGGCCCCCTTTTTGTGGAGCCTCTTTTCAAAGGCTAACGCTCTTTTTGGGCTATGGTTCTCTTTTGCCCGTTTGGAAGGGATTGGATATGGCTGGCCTTTGTGGGGGCTTTAAACCTGTTTTCGCCGTGAATTGCCCCCAACGCTCAGAAAGATTCCCGTGATCGAAAGTGCCTATAACCGGAAAAGTTGAACCAAATTTCGCCCTTCCAAAAACTTTTGAACCGATGGTGTACGCGAAACAATTACTCAAGTCAAGGTACTAATTTAATGTGAAGAACGTTTTGAGCACGCCCCGTATACGCGCTAGTTCGTTGTTGTCTAGCAATTTGTGAGAGAAGGCCGCAGCCAGGAAAAACAAAACGCAGAGAATAGACTATACAGGCTGTTCGTCGAAAAGCCGATGCGGAGAGGCGTCGAAATAGTCTTTGCCCTAACACGAAGTTATCGCCGTCTACACTATTCCTGATCGAGCCCTAATAACAGTTCATTTTTACAAAGTCCCTATCTGAACGATGGCGTCGTTGGGTACCGGATTGAATTCATCAGTTTCGAATAAGAACGTTTTCATTCCCGGGACAGGCTCTACATGGAAATATCCGGAACTGTCGTGGCGCTAAAACAAAATTATTAGTTTCAAGGAGGGGGGGGGGGGGGTGTCCATCAATCCGATCAACAATTGCGACTCTACGGCAGGGTCCGAACCCCGATACAAACGCGATTCTATTTTTCCAATTACTTGATTTTTCACGTAGTTCTCAAAATTTACATTTTCCGAATAACTAGGAGCTCCAGAAACGCAGAGGAAGCTCACCCGCGAGTTTCCAGATCTAACCCACTAGGTCCGGTGCTCTGAGCACCGCAGTCACAAAGCCAAGTCCAGAGGGCCCAAGAGCGCGAATACCTTTCTATGAAGGTATCCAACAAAGGACGAGGCTTGAAAGTGGCTGTACCTGTGGGCAGACAGTTGCGCAGATACCAGCACACCAGCACGTGCAGGCAGATTCAGAACGCACGCGTGAGCTCCATCATACGTTTTTCCGACAAAGCCTAACCGTAAGCAACTATCCCAACTCACCAAGACTAACCTCCCGCTCGTCGAGGTCATCACTCCGCCACACGAGATACCGAAACGAGAGACCTCATTTCTATCGGGCCTGGATCATTTAGGGGTTTTAACTCGACATCCTCGAGGTGGGCTAGAACTCACCGTCGAGGGAACGCGACTCAGCATCCTGGAGGGGGTTCGAAACACTTCGTCAACGGGTCCCAACTCTACGACTTGGAGAAGGGTCGAAACTCAACACCGGAAGGGCCTTGGCACATCGACCTGGAAAAAGGGCTGGAGCTCGTCGTCGGAGGGCTCTGACTCGACACCTGGAGGCGGATCAAGACTCAACGTCCAAGGGCTCTGACACGACATCCTAGAGACGGGTTGCAACTCAACGGGGGAAGCAACTCATCAGTCTCTCGGAGGGTCAAAACTCAACCCGGAGGGTTCTCGACTCAACGGGCCCCCAAGGGGACCAAAACACGACTCCAAAGGGTTCCAACTCGACTTTCTCCAGGGGGCCTTTGAAACACATCAGCCGGGGGGAATCGACTCGTCATTTTCCAAGTGGGCTGGGCTCATCATTGGGGCTTCGACGCTTCGGTCTCTAGGAGGGTCGCGACGCAACATAAACGGGTTCTAACTCAGCTTCCTCGAAGGGGACTATAACTCTTCGCTAACAGGCCTGCAGAAGCACTCGGCAACGACGTGACAAGTCGGGAGCGGACGGCAGCCCAGGAGGATTGGTCCTGGTACCACGGTCAATCTCCGGCGATATCCTCCATTCCCAGCAATTCGGAATACTTTTGCTCAGACATTCGGCCGGTATCGGAATACAAAGAATCCATCATAGCCCAGTTCATAGCAAAAACCAATAAATTTACACCCTTTGAAATGATTATTGAATTACATAAAAGGTAGGCTAGCCTCTGTAGTTTTTTCTAGTCAAGAATGGCAACTTTCTGTTCAGATAATCCTTGATTCTTTCATTTCGAAATGATCCCAGCATAATTATTGTTTTATGAGTTTCATAGCCACCTGAGTTAGTGGGGCATGTTACTATTGAGCCCTGTAGAATGTATATAGGTCTGAGTGGGGGATTATGCCATTAACGTATATGGATGTCACCGTAGAAGCGTAGAACCCTATACAAAGTGTAAAGGTTCCAATGGAGTACTTGCCTAAAAAAATTTAATTAGCTTAATCGATAGTAGGTACGGTCAATAATAATGTACCCGTATTTTTTTTTCTATATTCCCAATATTGCGGCCGTGATGCGCGTTTTAAAAATATATCTGTGACGTCACAATTAAACTGCGGAACAAATA
The DNA here is from genome assembly GCA_949128115.1 of Anaspis maculata. Lineage (NCBI taxonomy): Eukaryota > Metazoa > Arthropoda > Insecta > Coleoptera > Scraptiidae > Anaspis > Anaspis maculata. The sequence continues at coordinate 68,150,621 of OX421963.1, read as the reverse complement.
TGTTGTCGCGAAGGAAAAATTGGTCCGAGTTTGAACCCCAATAACTTTTGAATGACAAAAACCATTTTGATTCTGTTTTGACGGTTAGTGAGATCAGTCTTTACGTTATTCACCATCAGGAGGTGAAGAACTGGACGCTCCATGTAAAATATCTACAGGGTGAAATGTAAAACAGTACAAAATTTTAGCAAATTAAACGGACCCCCATTTTCAGAATAATTTGTTTCTCAAATGCAAATGGAAGGATTATAAAGCGTTATGTTTTAGCTTGCGCCCAGTTTCAAAATTTTTGAAATCGAAAGTTTGGTTCTGACTTTATGATTTTTTTCTCTTGGAAGATGCTGATTTATCCTATCGGTACAAAGAAGACCATGTTATTCTGATGATGGGAGGTTGCAAAACACGAATATTGTTGCATGTTGCATGTAAGCATGTAGTTCAACAGAGTGAAAGTCCTCAAGAATCCGGTGTGAGCTTCGGCCGTTGTGGCCTCGAGAAGAACTTGAGGGTCAGTTTTTCGCGTATATCTCATGAACAATAGCACTTGGGAAAAAAGTTCCTGAAAAGAAATTGTTGGAAATTTTATTGTCTACAAAAAAGGTTCTTACACATTTCATCGTCAGTCATCTCCTTCTTCGTCAAAACACAAGAAAATAAAAATAGTCCAGATGCTCGATGCTGAAGACTGGTATGGACCTTGAGTTTTATGATGGCGGAGTGCCACTTTGTAGAGGTGTTGTTTGATCCACTCTCTTTTGGTTGAAACTTGAAGCCATCAAGACGAACTATGCCGGCGGCATATACAGGGTGAAATAAAAATAAAAAGTTAAACTATTGTAGAAAGTTAAAAATGTCTCTTCACTTGTATAATATTTTAATTTGCTTTTATTATTACTTTTATTTTATTTTGCTTATATTAAGCAAAATAAAATATTATACAAGTGAAGAGACATTTTCAACTTTCTACAATAATTTACAAAGACTTCACATACATTATGGAGAACTTCATCAGAAGATATAAAAAAGTTAAACATTTGTACCTCGAGAACCAAAATAGGTGAAGACATGTAAATCGCCATAAATAATTCTGATTTCATGGTCATGAAGTCGTCGTAATCTTGAATTGAATATCTTGAGCCGTTCTTGAAATATTTTCAATAAGACTGAAGTTGTTACCAAAAAAAAAATACTACTTATCAGAAAAAAAGTTGACTGTGTTTTTTCCAAAATTAGTTGGCCTAGAGAGGACTTATCACTGTAATTTCATTTCAAATGTAATTTATCATTGTTTCGATTCAAAACACCAAGTTTCGATTCAAGATCTGAAGAATTACTGATATACGGTAAACTATTTTTTTTTTTCGTCACGACTTCAGTCTTCTGAAGATATTTCAGAAACGGCTCAACATATTTGATTCAAGTTTACGACGACTTCATGGTCATGAAATTAGAAATATTTTTGGCGATTTACATGTCTTCACCTATTTTGGTTCTTGAGGTACATTTGTTCAACTTTTTATTTTTATGTCACCCTCTGTATATGCCGCCGGCATAGTTGGTATAAATGGCATCAAGTTTCAATCAAAAGAGAATGGATCGAACAACACCTTTACCAAGTGGCACCCTGCCATCATAAAACTCAAGGTCCGTACAGTCTTCGGCATCGAGCATCTGGACTATTTAGCTTTTCTTGTGTTTTGACGAAGAAGGAGTGGACTGATGATGGAATATGTAAGGACCTTTCTTGTAGACAACACAATTTCCAACAATTTTGCTCCAAGTGCTTTTCCTCCAAGTGCCATCGTTTACGAGATAAACACGAAAAACTGATCCTCAAGTTCTTCTCGAGGCCACAACGGCCGAAGCTCACACCGGATTCTTGAGGACTTTTACTACACACATCAAAAGAATCTAGAATCATAACTTTTGATTGCCGTCAGCGATTTCATGTCTGTTTTCAGTGTTCGATAGCCCAATCCTCCGTTTTCATGTCTTGATCACGTCGAATACAAACAATGTTTCATAAAGTTTCTACAGGGTGATCAATGGAACAGTGTAAAATTGCCGAAAGTTCAGTACGAGCGCGATTTCCCAAAAACAAGTTTTTATGCATTTCAATAGCACAGTTATGAAGACTGGTATTTCAGCTTCATTAACGTTTTTGAATTTTGAAAATCGAAGGTAAATTGCGAGGTAAATTGCCAAAGATATTGATAATTTTGTGCCGCCATGTTGAATTCCTAAGAAGTGATCCGATTTCATTGAAACTTGGATCACATTCAAGTCTGGTTTCAGTAATTGGAATTCCAAGGTCAAATGTCTTTCTCGGTCACTTCCAAGCCGCCACATTACACTTTTATGCAAATGATTCGATTCTAGTGTGTTTCAAGTTTCATTCAAATTGAATCATTCATGTAAAAAGTTCAATATAGCGGCCCAAAAGTGATCAAAAGTGACATTTGACCTTGAAATTCCAATTACTTGAACCAGACATGAGTGTGTTCCAAGTTTCAATGAAATCGGTTCACTTTCTTCTTTCTTGGAAGTTCAACGTGGCGGCACAAAATGATCAATATCTTTGGCAATTCACCTTCGATTTCCAAAATTCAAAAACGTTACTGAAGCTGAAACACCGATCTTCATAACTATGGTATTGGAATGCATGAAATAATTTTTCTGGGAAATCGCGCTCGTACTGAACTTTCGGCTATTTTACACTGTTCCATTGATCACCCTGTAGCAACCTTATGAAACACTGTACGTATTTGACGTGATCAAGGCATGAAAACGAAAAATAGGGCAATAGAACACTGAAAACCGATATCAAATCGCTTACGGAAATCGAAAGTTATGATGATTTTAGAAATCGTCTGAATTTGCTTGTCCCCTAGTATAGATTCTTTTGATGTGTGTATGTTGAACTACATGCTTAACTGAGCTTATATACAAAAATCCGGCTAGTTATCATTTTTGTTCGCTATTTTTTCTATAATTCCTGGACTATTGATCAAAGCTTCAAAAAAGGGGCCCATTCGAAATGGGCGACACAGCTGTTTTTCTTAAAAATTGAATTTGATCAGATTTTCACAACTGAAACAAACTTTCTTTGTGATTTTGACCTCCTAAACTTGATGCTGATGGTCAATTTCAGATTTTGATGATGACAGGCTCCCTGGGCTAACATAGTCTTTCTTGTAGCGATAGGATAAATCAGCATCCTTCAAGAGAAATAAATCATAAAGTCAGAACCAGAGTTTCGATTCCAAAAACTCCAAAACTGGGCGCGAGCCAAAACATCACGCTTTATGATCCTTTAATTTGCATTTGTGAAAAAAAGTTATTCTGAAAATGGGGGTTCGTTTGATTTGCTAAAATTTGGCACTGTTTTACATTTCACCCTGTAAATATTTTACATGGAGCTTCCTGATCTTCATCATTCATCTTGATGGTTTGTGTCATTCAAAAGTTGTTGTGGTCCAAAGTCGGACCAATTTTTCCCTTGCGACAACATATTTGTTGCGCAGTTTATACTAAAAACTAAACGAACAGCACTGGTGGATTGAAAACTCAAAAAACTGTTAGAGAGGCATGACAATATTTGAAAAATACGAAAAAAAAACTCTCCTGAAGTTTCCTCACTGTTACCAACCTTTTGAAAAAAAATCTTTTTAACCAATGGATATATTTTTTGGAAATTTTCAGGAAATACTCTTTATCACTCTTGTTGATGATTAGAAGTATTTTCAGTCAAATCTATCTCATTGGCAAGTACCCCATTGGAATGTTGCTAGTTTATGGGATTTGTCACCATAGAGCCTGATAGATCAGGATAAGGCTTTCACACGTAAAGGTTCTACAGAGGCGTATATGAAAATGGCATCCTCAAACACACATATTGGGGCCGGTCGAGCCCTGTACAGGTTTTTTGTTATATTGTCTAGAGGAAAATACAAGTTTTACTTCTTTCGAGAGTGACTATGGTTACGCATCCACGTTTTTAGCGCACTCTCCCAAAAAAATGGGGAAAAGGCACTTTTAGCTTCGCTTTGTCCGTCCGTCCATACCCGGAATAACTCCTTAGGAAAAAGTGATATCGATGTGGTGTAAATGCTGATCAACAGTACATAATTATGTCCAGGATGTCAAGTTGACTTTTGGTTTTATGTTACTTTGCCGCCATCTTTGATCCGCCTTTTGAATTTCTCCAAAAGTGGTCCGATTTGAGCGGAGTTTGCAAGTCCTGAGAGCCTTATTAAGATACATCCGATTTTGGACGATTGACGCTCTACCGCCATCTTGTTTTCTCCATATTGAACATGTTTTGAAGTGATAGAACTAGGAGAATTATGTCACAATGAAAATAAATATCGATGTGGTGCAAATGCCAATCGAATGCGTACGTGTCCATCATATGAAGTTGACCAATGATTTTTGTCACTTGGTCGCCATTTTGGCTGCCATATCGGAATTTCTTATTGGTGGAACGATTTTCATGAAACTTGGAACTTATACCCTTGTCTAGTTCGATCATTCTTATTTTCAAACCGAATTTCATGAATCTGCCGTCATCTTGGCCGCCCTATTGAAATCTCTTATTTGTGGAAGGACTGTCATGGAATTAAATTTTGTCTCATACGAACATTCTTATTTTCTAGCTGAATTTCAACATTCCGCCGCCATCTTGGCCGCCAAATTGATAGTCAGTTCGCCGGTAGTTTGTGCATCTACCGTTGAAAATTTTTCTGAAGGTGGGTACCTAGGTAATGCAACAACATTTTCGCCTTTTTAGCCCCAAGCTTATAATTGCGAATCACTGAAAAAAAAAACTTGACGCCGTGTGGTGATAAGAAAATAGCTGTATATCGTTTGCTTTTGAACAAATTTCGACACTTTATATGTCAATTTGTAGAAAAATGAATTCACTCAATCTCTCATCCCATACCTTAATTTGAAAAGAACATTTTGGAGAACTACTGTCAAAATTGTCTTTATGATGGGCTTAGAGGTGGCGTTTTTTGTAGGTCACTCATTATTTATAACAAGAGATAAAAATGGCCATTCTGATATAATGATATTGAAAACAACACCTTTTGAAGATTTGTAATCATAGGAAAAAAAGTACAGGAAATCCTAAATGGCTCCTTTTCCAAATCCTGATTGATGAATTGCTCTTGAAAGGGGCACCATTTCCGTCCGAACAATCTTCCAAATGTTAAGGTCAAAAAGTGTCTCATCCTGAGCATCATGGAATTCCACTAATTGGGTCCTTAAATGATAATTTGGGGTCTAGTGTTAATTATCATGGTGCGAGAAATAACACATCAATGCTATAACACTTGAAAATGGGATTACATATGGATTATAAGTGGATCTGATGGCTCTGCTCTGCACATTCTCTTTGACAATGAGACTGAATGAAATATTGCTCAATAGAATTCGTATCGCGTTGCACTATTACTCAATCAGAGTAGTCTCGGAGAAGAGCTGTCTTATCGCAGAGGCGGACCAGCAGAAGGGATCTCACAGCTTCTTGCATATTATAATTTCACTTTTATCGACCATTGCCTGTTTCTCATAATCATACTTATTTATCAACTCTCCATACATGCGAAACATTAACAGACAAATTTACAGCGGCAACCGACCATTTATGCAACTTCTTATGATGCGTTTTACGGTTCACCTGTAAGTACTATACACTTCTTGATATTTATAGGAGAGCAACGAGCACGAAATGCGTGTAGTTGTTTACGCGCGCCACAAAACCCGCGCATCACATAATAAGACAGATTTGCGCCTGGAATTACCATAATCCTCGCGCCTGAAGAGGAGAATTTCCAATAAAAACTTTCATGGGACACGATAAAATTGAATATCGATTTGTATTAAAGATGGTGCGTAATATTATAGGATTAAGTATATTGATTAAGAAATAACAAATGGACAATTTTTAATTTATAGGTGGTTTCGCAAATTCCGTGAACAAGAGTGCGCGTCGCGAGGATGGAAAGCAAAAATCGATGTTTCGAAACATCAATTATATTATGGTATTAATTAAAAAAATTGTGACTTAGGTAAAACTGATGTTTGCTGTCGGGCTGTCGCAAACCATAGAGATTGCATCAAGATGAATCAGGTGAAGATATCATCAATTGGAACCGTGTGACTGGTTTTTTATCATTATCATTTTGTTTTTATTCCCTAAAATGTTAGTTTGCTTTGCACAGGTTCCAGATTTCTAGCTTCGCAGTGCTGCGCTCAACGTCAACAAACTGGAAATATGTAGAAACAAGCGAACATGTAGCGCACTTCCTATTTGAAGAATTGATGACTCAAGATATTAATCCACGTTTACCATCACGTACATCACTTCAGCGCATACATGAGAACGCGCATACCTGCAGAAGGCGGTAATTTCAATTTTGACGCTTGACGCAGGTGATACGAAACACAAGGAGCTGCAAGGCAATCACCGAAACAAGAGCGTTATTAAGTTGGGTCTGTCGAAACGTCAAATTGACGTCAAGCGCTGTCAGCTACCATTTGCGTGACATTGGCCGCATTCATAAGTCACAACAGTTGTGGAACTGTTACCGATTTGTCCTGTGAACGGTGCGCTACTTTTCCGCTCCGCTCGGAGCGGACGGCCATGTTTTGTAGCGGCTCGGAAGTTCGCTACATTTTGGTAGCATAGTGAGCGATAGGAGTGGGAGGTGGAAGAATGAGAGAAACGTTAAATTTTGATGTTCGCAAGTGCCATTCTGACATTTTATGGGTTCAAGAGTGTTGTTCGGTGCTGTTTACCTTACGTGCTGTTTCGAATTTTTGAAGATTATAAGTTTTTTCCCAGCTAATGTGAATCGCTTGTTAAATATAGACCATCGAGCTATAGCACTGGGTGAAATTCTCCAAAACCAGATTATATTTTCGGCTATTCTTGACGCGACGCTGTATGTGTCACCGCCAGTCACCGCTACTTCCAACAATGCGTTCGTAAGACGCCAACAGTTCCGAAGGAGCGTAGCGGTAGCTGCTCCCGTCTTATGAAAGCGGCCAAAAACTTATAATCTTCAAAAATTCAAAACAGCACGCAGGGTAAACAGCACCGAACAACACTCTTGAACCCATAAAATGTCAGAATGGCACTTGCGAACATCAAAATTTAACGTTCCTCTCATTCTTCCACCTCCCACTCCTATCGCTCACTATGCTACCAAAATGTAGCGAACTTCCGAGCCGCTACAAAACATGGCCGTCCGCTCCGAGCGGAGCGGAAAAGTAGCGCACCGTTCACAGGACAAATCGGTAACAGTTCCACAACTGTTGTGACTTATGAATGCGGCCATTTACACACGCACACCGTATTACAGTGTTGTCAACTTGTTGTCGTGATATGAGATATGGCAACGTCCTACTTTCACAGGTATGCGCAGAAGCCTTTCGGGAAACGTGGATTGGGGTTCTACCGTTAATAGGCCAGTCAAATTAGAACAAATTTTTCCGTTTGAGGGGAAAGACTGTTGGAGTTTTAGAAATTTGACAGTAATGTCCGGTAAGGTTGATCGTTAAACATACCAAAAGTCACCAACTCTACCTATTGAGCTCGAGCCGCCATCTTGGAAAAATGGTCCTTCGATCCAAAAGCGCACCAGGACAGTAAGTTCGATCATTCTCACTTTCAAGTCCGAATTCCATGATTCTGCCGTCATCTTGGCCACCCTATTTTAATCTATTATTTGTGAAACGACTGTCATGGAATTCATTTTTTTTCTCGTATTAACATTCTTATTTTCTAGCTCAATTTTGTCTCGTATAAACATTCTTATTTTATAGCTTAATTTCAACATTCCGCCGCCATCTTGGCCGCCATATTGAAATCGCTTGTTAGTGGAACGATTCTCATGAAACTTGGAATTTGCCCTTGCCTAGTATACGATCATTCTGATTTTCAAACCGCATTTCATGATTATGTCGCTATTTTGGCCGCCATATTGAAATTTTTGCCCAAATAACGGTATTATAGGCCAGTCAAATAAAGAAAGCTGGAGGGAAAAAACTGTTGGAGTTTTGGAAATTTGACAGTAATGTCCGGTAAGGTGTACTGATGAACATACTGAAAGTCCTCAACTCTAACTATTGAGCTCGAGCCGCGATCTTAGAAAAATGGTCCTTCGATCCAGTTTTCTGCTTATATTGCGCTAATCATCGGAGATATTTAATTAACTTCCTTAAGAAATCAAGGCTATAAAGTAGTCTACAAAAATTGTTCCATACCGATTTTTTTCACGTATCTGTTGATAATCAGAAAAATCTTAACAAAAAAAAAAAGCGATTTTTTGCCTATGGCTAGAGATATTGTATTAAAAATTTGTGAAGATGTTGGCAGTCTACATCGAAGCTAAACGTGACAGTTGAGATAAAATAAAAATCAAAAAAAAAAATTTCAAATTAGGCAAAAATTTGGTTATTGCGATTGACATTTCCAAGAGGGCGGGGTAGAGGTTTCAATCGAACATCAATCAGTTTTGATATTCACATATTGTGAGACAAGATTTCATCAGTATTGTGCCTTCACGAGCTTCTGGAATGCTCGATATGAATTAAACTTAAAGAATAATAGCTTAGTCCAAAAAGTGTTGTCGATTGGTTCTGGAGGAAACATTTTGAAACAAAAGACATCAGCAAAGGATATACGCTTCACGGTTCATGTGAAGTGCTCTAACTGTAGTGTTGTATTTTTTGGCCAAATTCAAGAAAAATTTTCTCACAATTTTTTTTTCGGGCTTCAGTTTCCAAGTTACAGGGTGTCAAAAAATTAGAAAGAAATGGTCACCTTATTTTTCATTATATTATCTAGTAATCAGTGCAAGTAATACTGAACAAAAGCAATAATTTCTAATAAGTCTTCTTTTCAGATATTTTGATATTTTCGATAACACTGCAGCTCACAAAAGTCTCATCAGTCAATTTATTGTTATGATCGATTTTCATGTTTTTGAGCATGAAATGCCGTTCTTCTTAAAAATGGTTGACTCTAGACTCCGGATCAAGAGTGTCTTTTTGGCTTAGAATTGTTCGGGGAATCAGAAAATGTCATCAAAGATTTATTTTATCCCAGTGAAGTGCAGATGACCAAGGTTAATTGGTGGTAACCCTAATATCTACGCCACTGGTTTTTCAACATAGTGATGGTAGAGTCAGGTAGACCCTAAATGAATGCTAATTAATAGTGTATCAATCGTACCAAGTTTGGTTTTCGTGAAAATAGTAGTTACCAAGTTATAGCAAAAAACGATTGTTTTTTTCCAATTTTTTGTCACTCTGTAACTTGGAAACTGAAGCTCGAAGAAAAAAAATTTACGGGAAAAATTTTCTTGCATTTGGCCGTGGACACCCTTTACAGGATGTCCAAAGGTTATTCAACTGTGTATAGGCCCCATATTGGTGTGCTTTATCCAAAATAGTACAAAAAAATCAACCAAAACGTTGAAATATATAACAAAAAGTAACGATACAAAATGACAGTAGTGGAGCATATCTGATGCCAAAAAGACGGCCTTCACATTTTTGGAAAAGAAGAACAAGATAATTTGATTTATTTGAAAGTTATTAGTCCTCAAACTTGACTTTACAAATTTTAACCAGTCAAATGAGTGAAAGTAGAGAGAAGTAACTGTCGGAGTTTCAGAAACTTGATAGGGATGTTCGCTGTGGTATACTTATGACTATACTAGAAGTTCCCGCCTCTACCTGTTGTGCTCGAGCCGGCATCTTGGAAAAATGGTAATAGGTAAACTTGATCGAACGACCATTTTTCCAAGATGGCGGCTCAAGCGCAACAGGTAGAGGCGGGGACTTTTAGTATGTTTATAAGCAGCGCCGGATCTAGGGGGGCGCAAACCGGGGCATATGCACCGGGCGGCAAAATGAAGGGGCAGCAAGAATAGGTCTAATTTCATATCAATAAAAAAAAAATTGATGAAAGCATTATTTTGCTCTCCATCTTTTTGTGGAAGTATTCAAACAGAATTCCCCAAAACGATAATACATCTCAAAACAGATTCGCGCAACAGCGCGCATGGGTGACAAGCAGTCGACCCAGCAATTTATATGTTCTCATATTGGAAAAAAATTGATGGGGAAAGAGGGGTATTTTGCTCAAGTAGTCCTTCTAAAATCCGAACAATTTTCATCTGCGGCACTACTAGGGGCCTTCTTGGTCCCAGGCAGTGTCGGACTGGCCCACCGGGCAACCGGGCAAATGCCCGGTAGGCCAATCCCCAGTTTGGAGGCCAAATTGTCCACATTTGGAAAAAACGCACTTTGATGCTTTTTTTTACCAAATTTCTAATTTTGTATCAAAGTCTGGTCCACTTTTGTTTGTGCATATCATGCATTGATTATTTCTAAGTAGTCACTAGTCGTGAAATGACAAGATTGTATGTGTGAGGCTCCCGCTGCTCAGGGCCGTCTTAATAGTCTTCGTAGGCCCTAGGCACATCCCACATGGTGAAGGACAAGCTGGAATCAGGGAATAAAGCGCCGCAGCTGAAAATTTTCTGAATTTTAGGGGGTCTTTTGACCGACCCCTCGACCCCCCCCCCCCTGACAATGTGTGTTACACTGGATAAAACACAAGCGATTATCATAAATAATCTCATGTAGTTAGTAACTTTTTATTGTGATATTTTCTTTATGGCTGGATATATAAGTAATGAAAAACATATTTTTATGCTTGAGTTTAAAAAAGTTCAATCAAATCGAAGACGATAGTTCGTAGGCCTTTAAAAGCTCGTTATTGTGATATTTTTTTTTAATAGCTGGTGAGTATATTGAACAAAAAAAATTGTTTTCTTGAGTTGAAAACAAAATTGAAATAAATCGAAGAGAATAGCTCGTAGGCCCTCAAAAGTTCGTAGGTCCTACTAGGCACTCAGCCTACTCTGCTTTATGGAAAGACGGCCCTACCGCTGCTCCCGCAGTTGGTTTGTTTTATCTGCCATCTAGTCGTGCTCTGTCTTTACCATCTATGTAGAATTCACATCTTTAGCCACATGCAGAAATCATCGACAAATTCGCAAGTAGATCAGTATCTTTGAAATCAAAACTGTTGATGAGCTTATATGCAAAAATCCAGCTGGGTTTCATTTTTGTTCGCTATTATTTCTGTAATTCCTGGACTAATGTTGGAATAATTTTACGAGCGGCGATTCTGGATAACACGCGATCTTTCTAGAAATTCTAGACTCTTCCCGTTAGATCGCAGTGTACTAGTGCGGAGTGTTCTGGTGTGTTCCGGAGCGCGCGTGTAGGCTTCTTCCCGTACAACTGTATGGAGACTTCAGCAGTGGGTCAAGCTACATCTGTTCATTTTGGCGGAGGCGCCGGTTCTATAGCACGGCAGAATTATACAGGTAATGTGCAAGGTTTTTCGGGAGTCGTATGGAAACCGTATGTCAGGTCACTGTGGAGACTGCTGGAGAATGCATGGAACATTCGAGATGAATCAGTCGGACCTATCTATATAATATAAGGCATCAATCGTCGCCTCACGAGCAGTTATGAATTGGAATGCGAAGTGGTAGCGAGCGGATTAAAAGCGACTAGTAATCACAGCGATATTCCTAAGTGAATAATTGTTAGCGTGTATTTATTGTAGTACGCAGTGATAAACAGTGTGTGTTTTAAAACGATCGTCTCAATTATATTCGAACCCGTACGCGAAATACGTAACAATAATAAATATTTTTTTCCTCCGTTGTTTTCTTTATCGTAGTGTATTTCAAGCAAAAGTTTTGAGCTTGAAGAAATCTTTAGACACTTTGGTCAGCGTCTTTTTTTGTTATTAGCATTATTATTATCATTATTAAAAAAAGTCACCTGCGGCGCTAACTGGAGGCAGGCCCCTCCCTCCGGTTTCGAGGCCACTTCCATTATTTGCCCGGTAGGCCAAAATTTGACAGTCCGATGCTGGTCCCAGGCCGCCCTTCGCTTCTCGCATATCGATGGGGGGCGGCAAAATTGAATTTTGCACCCCCTAAAAAAAAAGCCTAGATCCGGCACTGTTTATAAGTATACCTTAGCGAACATCCTTGTCAAATTTCTAAAACTCCGACAGTTACTTCTCTCTACTTTTCCCTATTTGACTGGCTGAAATTTGGAAAGTCAAGTTTGAGGACTAATAACTTTCAAATAAATCAATTGATTCTGCTCTTTTTTTCAGCAATGTAAAGGCTGTATTTTTGGCACCAGGTATGCTTCACTACTTCCATTTTGTATCGTTACTTTTTGTTATACATACTGGGTGGATTTTAACATTTTGATTGATTGTTTAGTACTATTTTGGATAAGGCACATTATTATGGGGCTGATATACAGTTGAATAACCTCTGGACCTCCTGTATATCCGTTGCTGATGTCTTTTGTTCCGAAATGTTTCCTTCGGAACCAATCGACAACACTTTTTGGACTCAGCTGTTTAGTTTAATTCATATCGAGCATTCCAGAAGCTCGTTAAGGCACAATACCGATGAAATCCTGTCTTACAATAATGTGAATATCAAAAATGATTGATGTGCAATTGGAATCTTTACTCCGCCCTGTTGGAAATGCCAAACTCGAGAACCAAATTTTTGCTTGATGTAGAAAAAAATATATTTTCGCAATTTTTTTTCTATCTCGACTGTCACGTTTAGCTTTGATGTAGACTGCCAACATCTTCACAAATTTTTAAGACAATATCTCTAGCCATAGGCGAAGAATCGTTAATTGTTTCTTATTTTTTTTTGTTAAGTTAATTGTATTATTATAATCAGATACGAGAAAAGAATCGGTATAGAATAATTTTTGTAGACAATTTTATAGCCTTGATTTCTTATGGAACTTAATTGAATATCTCCGATGATTAGCGCAATATAAGCAGAAAACTGGATCAAAGGACCATTTTTCCAAGATCGCGGCTCGAGCTCAATAGTTAGAGTTGAGGACTTTTAGTATGTTTATCAGTACACCTTACCGGACATTACTGTCAAATTTCCAAAACTCCAACAGTTTTTTCCCTCCAGCTTTCCTTATTTGACTGGCCTATAATACCGTTATTTGGGCAAAAAATTCAATATGGCGGCCAAAATAGCGGCAGAATCATGAAATGCGGTTTGAAAATCAGAACGATCATATACTAGGCAAGGGCAAGTTCCAAATTTCATGAGAGTCGTTCCACTAACAAGCGATTTCAATATGACAGCCAAGATGGCAGCGGAATGTTGAAATTCAGTTAGAAAATAAGAATGTTTATACGAGACAAAATTGAGTTAGAAAATAAGAATGTTTATACGAGACAAAATTGAGTTAGAAAATAAGAATGTTTATTCGAGACAAAATTGAATTTCATGATAGTCTTTTAACAAATAAGAGATTAAAATAGGGTGGCCAAGATGACGACAGAATCATGAAATTCGGGCTTGAAAGTGAGAATGATCGAACTTACTGTCCTGGTGCGCTTTGCGTGATCACTTTGAATAATTTTAGCTCCATGCGTCATGAACTATGTCCCATACTAAACACTGGTAACACTTTCGGGAACATTCCACACGCTCTCTGGCATATTCCGCATTGACCGCTGCCAGTGGATTCGCGAAGACTCTCGCTAGGTCCATCGGATTCGCGTATGTACACCGGCATGCTCTGGAGAGTCTGCGCCTCCGCCATTTCTGCAGATGTATCCTACTCGCCTACTGGGGTCTCCAACTTGTGCGAACGATCCAGAATCATCGCTGTGCTCTCGAATGCATTGGATCCCACGAGAGCCTCGCGACTCTTAACAATATTTTTCGGGTGATTTGGTTATGCTATCTTAGTTGGTAATGGTAGCGATCCACAGCACATGCCAGCGAGTAAGGTCTGTTCAGGTGAACATGATCAATTGATTAGGTCTGATTCAATTATGATACAATTATTATTTCCAAGCTGTTTTCGCACGTTAAACTCGTATGATCTCAATATTCGCTATACTATATTATCATTAGCATGAGCTAGTTCAAGTGCTTTATATGTGCTCATAGTTGATGCTCAATTGATGTTTTAGTCACATTTATTAGTGAAACAATTCACACAGAGATTTATTGAAGGCCCTAAAGAACGCTAGTTTGTTAAATGGCATCAATAAATTTCAGATTAGTGTAGGACGATAGAGGTGCAATATATTTATCATACCAATCAACTCTTAGTTGGGTCCCAAATAAATTAATGTCTTGTATCAAAACTTATCACTTTCTTTAATAAATCCGATAGCCCACGTGGTGCCTTCAATTTGTACCTCTATATGTAAATCTGATGCGAATATAACGTTCTGTTTCGGTGTTATGATTAGGAAATTATGAGATCATCATAATACATTTTTGGAATCGGTTTTCAGTATTGGCAATAGCAGTTGTAAAAAGCAATTTCCAGTTCTTTTGCATCTCTCAATTACAACCCAATTTGATTAGATAAGTACCTACTATCTCAATGTCGATCTTACTAAATCAGTCGTTAAAGTTGTTGTGACTTAAAATAATAGGCATATCTATCTATACAGGGTGTATTCACCACCAAATGGACATAGCTCAAGGGCAGATCCAGTTTTTCCACGAGAACCAAAATCTGGATTTGAAATTTTTCAACCGCTGTTCCGAAGTTACAGGGTATTTTGATTCATGTATCTTGTGAAATTTTTGAAAAGTCATATTTTTAGAACGATCGAATGGGTTCGATTAAAATTTTTTAGGTTTATTCTTCTACTGATAGCTGACACGTCGCCCTATGCCGCAATTCGAAATTTTCAGGGCCGGGCCATGAACTTCTTTTGGCTGACTTTCTGGAAAGGCAACTCTTGTTCGAAGACAAAGAATTTTGACAGCCTAAAAAATGCAATTTGTGCTTATATCGGCCTTCATGAAGTTGAATTATTGAATATAGCTGCAATGAACTTGGTATTTTGTCAAGTGCAAATATGCATTGATCGAAATGGTGATCACTTGGCTGATGTTTAAAAATTGAAGTTGAAAATACATAAGAAAAAACTCACATTTGTGCTCTTTTTATCAAACGAAAAATTATACCGATATTTTGCTTGATTTTTCTATAATTGAAAGATAAAAAGTGGTGAATCTTATTGTGTCACCCTTTAAATGTAGGCACCTACTTCACAACACCACGAAATAATGATAATAATAATTGCAAGTTTACGGTTGAGAATGTCTCTTTGCTCATACCTTGTGTTGCCATTAATTCTTCGTATGAGGTGTAATTTAATTAAATAGACCTTTGTTAAGAGGATCAGTGACATAACAAATTTATATCAAATAAACAAATAGCCGTGTGCTGAAAATTTAATTAAGACAATGGACATGGAAACCGTACAAGCTTCCTTATTTCGGAATGTGTGTGTTGTTAGAACAATATCGGTGGGATAATGAGAAAATGAGATTGGTAACAATTAACTTTATTAGGCGCTAAATTAAATCTGAGGAGACAAAATGTGCAACAGCTTTTCATACTTGACAAAATTAAACAATCAGCTGATCATTTCAAAACGCACCTGGTTCTAGAATCTATTGTTTTGTTCAAAGGTCACAGTTTTCTCGATTCATCCGATCACTGTTCTCATGTTATTATATTCAATGAGAAAAAAAAGATTTTCTAAATCCCAAATCATTTGCAAGTGAATCATTGTTGTTTTTCTATTACGCAGATTTATCATAAACTACGAAACGAAATATTAGATGTGGTGCTCCAAAATTTCTTCTTGGCTCAAATAATTTCAATTCTGTTGTAATTTCATTTGAGTGCTTGATTTTCTTGGAATAGAACCGTATCAATTCGAAAATTGAGAGATGTCAACTTGAGTTTCTACAGGGTATTCAAGAAAGTAGTGAAACATAAAAGTTTTTTTTTCAGTGTAAAAATGGTTTACTAAAAGAAAACATGGATAAAATATAATATCTCAATGTAAAATTTTAAAAATTTCGTCGAATGACTTTTGGGGAGGCAGCGTTGCTGAAATAGGTATGGGATGGCAATCCCCTATTTGAACCTCCAGGCCAGTGGCGTATCTAGGGTAAATTGCGCCTAGGGCAAAACATAAAAAGTGCGCCCCTGAATTAGAAACTTTGGAAATTTCACCGCAGCCGGTTTTTTCAGAATAAGCGATTTACATTTAAAAAACGCCACCTGGTGAAGAACTCGGTACTTGATCGTAGAGGACGTTTTTGCGAGGGACACATGCTCCGACGTCTAGTAGCCTAGGTGCATGGGAGAAAAAAATTGAGTGAAATTTCACTCAAAATCGGAGAAGAATCGCATCCACTCTGATTTTGAGCGAAAATTTGTACTCATTTGATGGAGTGAAGAGAAATAGGTTGGAGTTGAAACTTTTACTCATAGCTTGAGTCTAGAGTTGGCAGAAGTTCACTCCGATTGTGAGTGAATTTCACTTAGATACTCACTCGATTGTGAGTGAATTTCACTCAGATAATCAATCGACTGTTTTTGCGGAAGTACCTAATTATAATAAAAATTGTCTGATTATTGTGATGATGATGTGCTTGGTGGTTGCTCTACATTGGATTGGTGCTTCGGATGCAGTATGGGCCTAATCGTCATGAAATCCAATGGCATCAAAAGATTTGGTTTGTTTTCAGCTGTTCATGCACATTCGCGGAGGCGTAGGAGGATGCTTCGGTCACATTTGGAAGCGAAGCGAATTTTTGATACCATTTGTTTTACTTCAAGACAATTGAGGCATTCTTCGCAAAAACTACACCTGGAACTTTACTACAGTGAATTCACAGATATTTATTCAGTGAATTGAGTCTAGCATGACCCCAAATATCCGAAATTAGGCTCTACCAAAAAGTGAAGAGTGGGGTTTTTGCAATGAACGCCTCATTTAGAATTGCCCACGTTGCAATTCAAAACAGCAAACGCCAATCCAGTCCACAGCAACCACTGAACCACACCACTATCACAATAATTACACAATTACGGTTACTTCCGCAACAGCAATAACAATAGCAATCAGTGCTGACTACCATACCCGGAGGGCCTACGAAGAATGAGTTTTCTCAACACGCGCCTGCGTAGTAGGTTAAATGGCGCTAATCATATAATTTTGACGAAATAATTTAGTTAGCTATACTCCAGATTGAGTGAAATAATTTCGTGAAAACTTATTTTACTAATGCCGGTGTGAAATTGAGCAATTAGTACTCGTAATTGAGTAAAAAATATTTCACTCAATCAATTGGAATCAATTTCACTCAAAAATTCTGTTCACTCATTTGGAAACCTGCTTCACTCAGAGAAATTTTTTACCGTGTGGGCACCAGTGGATACCTGCAATACCCACATTATTGACTTGTAGTGGACTGCACAAGACAGTAGCAAAGTGACAGTTTTGACGTGCCACCAATTGACGTATTAGCCGACGTTGCCTGCGGCAACTTACACCTCTTCTGACAATTAATTCCCTAAAACTTCCTCGACGAAACGGCCATTTTCCCCAATAAGGTCAATCGCCTATTAAGGTGGGTCAACGACAAATTGGGCCCCCGTATAGGCTATATCTGGATCGGATGGAAGTCGAGAGTTGATATCGTCTGTTTGAATGTATTGGTTTGGTTGTTCCTTTTTTCACTATTCCCATTTCGCTTGTCAATTATTGTTCACACGAATTGCGCCCAACAGTTCAAATATCTACATTATTTCATTTTTTCATTTTTGATTTTTTACATCTTTATCTTTTCTTCTCATTTGCGCCCTGAGGATCAAAGTGCGCCTATGGCACGTGCCCCACTTGCCCCCCCGTAGATACGCCTCTGCTCCAGGCTGATCTTTTGTTCAAAGAATTCTGTGTTGACCGATTTTCTTGCGACCTCTAGAGAAGTTTCTTGCCAATTTCTGAAGCAAGCGATTTGGCTTAAAAGTTAAAACTTAAAAGTTCATCATACTGCCATCTGAACATTTTTCCTGGATTTCAACATGGAAGGCATGGAGGCGAAGTTCATATCTTGAAAAAGTTTTTGATTCATTTTTTATCCCTTTTATTTACAGGGTGGTATCAACAAATCAATTTTTCGGTCTTCCAGTGACAACTTTTTACCTTTTTGACCGATTTTCAAAATCCAGAGCACAAATTGAAGCTATGAGTATTTTTTTTTTCAGCTCAGAAGTGAATTAGGTAGGTATGTACCTAGTAAATTTTATTTAACTCAGGCTCAGGCAGCGACCCACTCCAATAAAATCGTATTCTGGTACAAGACCACATTGTAACTTAACAAAAGCAACCCCTACTTCAATCTTCGCATCATGCTTTTGCAAACACTCTTAAAGGTATACAATTAATGCATTTTTACAAGTCAAACAATTTTCAAAAATACTGCGGAAAAACCCAGCAATACTATACATATCTAGATACCATAACAGAAATAACATCACAATGATTAGATATTTAGGTATCAACGTGTACATACAAACCAAACAACAGTTGAAAATCAACAGATAAGAGGCAATGGCAATATAAGATAGACATTCATTTTGATCTAGAATTCTTCAACTTTATAATATGGATTCTGAAGTAAGTAGTTTTTCACCAACGATTTGAGGTTTTGTCTATCCAGGACTCTGACTGATACACAAAGTGTGTTGTAGAGCTAGTTCCATAGTAATTCCATAATGGAAATAAAAAGTTTGAAAATGAAAGATGTTTCAAAACTTCGATGGTATTTTAGGTTAAACGTGCCATTCAAGCAGACCTCTCCTCATTGTTGTACAATTATCACCTTCAACAGCACCGTTATAGTTTTAATCTTGTAATTTCAAACAAATCGCTCTTCATCATTCGCACTGATCTCTATTTCGTGAATTATTATTGTAACAATGCTGATGTGTTGTGAAAATCTACTTTTTTAATAGCGGCGCTATTATTTTTACGATGTACTTTTATTGTTATAACAGAGTTTCAGTTAAGGATACGAGTGTTAACAACGCCTTGCATTTAATTATTGTTTGTCGTGGATGTTGTGACTAATTTCTTTGGCTCGCACCTCCGACCATTGCGTAAATTTATGATGGTATAAGCCTGATGACGGGACGAGCACGACGTTTGAGAAAACCAACCCGGTATCCTGTCATAAATATAAACACAAAAATGGAAATTTCAAGGCCCTTATAAGAGACAAATAAGAATATTATATATTTGTAATAATAGGTCTTGGAAGTATTGGTGGGTACTTAAAAAATGTGTTATAAAAAAATTAGTTCAAAAGGTGACGTCTCATTAATTGAAGATCAGGCGCAAACGGATATCATCAAGGTGCTCTGGTAGGTTTTTTCAAAGTTATGTATTTTTTGTTGTTGTGGAAAGATTAGAAATTGACATCTTTCTGGTTTGGAGTAGTTTGGACTAGTTGTTATGATGTGACTGCGTCTTGGAAGTTGGACCTTTTTAGGTAGTAGTCGTCCTGGAAGTGCCACTCTGATGTTCCTCCCTTATCACCTTAGAGTTGACGGCAGACCATAGGGACCTGTGGGCGGGGCTGAACAGAAAAACAAAAATCGTTTTGGACAAGTCGTTGGAATAGGGGGAGCAACACCGTCAGCTGGAGTGGTGGACCATTACCAGGTCATAGTCCAGGAGCTTCTTATGTGATCCCGTGGGATTTTGAATGAAAGAGCATAGCGACTATGTGGAATACATTCCTTAAATGGCCAGCAATCATACCTCACCAAGTGTTTTGCTTGAATTTTTTGCAGGAAATTTATACAGGGTGAAACAGGAACAATGAGTAAAAATTCGTAGCTCCAGACTATAATAAGGTGGAAAGCTTAAACTGCATAGGTGATTTGATTATGTTGTTGTGTTGATTTCAGCCAAATTTGGTCGCAATCCATCGGATAAATTTTGAAGAATAAAATAACAAAGTTTTGAACTTTGACATTTTTTGATATTTGACAGATGCCATGCGGAGCAATATTTTTAACAATTTTGAATACAGTTTTTCAAGGGCTTTTAAAAGACATGATGCGAGTCAAGTTCCGTGATATATTATGCTTTCTGTCGTTTTTGATGGTGACATTTCTGTTAGACAGATGACAACCAAAACGTAACAGACTCATTCGACGGCAAAATCATGTCCGCATACCGAATTTCAAGTCGATCGGATTAACGTTGCGGCTGTTATCGTGGAAGATTACAGACACAGACACAAATACAGCTCCGTAATCTTCTCTAAAAAACTTTGCCATTTAATTATTCAATATCTATCCGATGGATTGGAGCCAAATTTGATAGATAGCAACAAAACAATATAATCAAATCAAGCCCGCAGTTGCAGCTTTCTACCAATTGCCAGTTGTACGTTACGAGTTTTTAAATTTTCTCCTGGCCGTTACCACCGGAAACGGCCGCTCGTTTGGATTTTGACCAGGACGATCCGTGTTTGGTGCAGGACTCAACTCGGCCGTCCTTTCCTGGTGGGAGATTGACTTTTTCTGAAAAATTGCAACTAATATCGGAAGTAGATTGCATTGGGCGTCGTGTAGGTCCATTTTGAAATCCGACACGGTTTCGGTTTTCCGACGGTGATTTTTTCAAAATAATAAACTAAATTTTCAAAATAAGTTTTCTTGTTTTTCACTCCATTCACCACGAATGTCAATTCTTCAAGCAAAACCTTCAAGCATCAAGTCGGGCATGCACCTGGTGATTTGTACCGCTCCACCTTCGATAGTTCACGCTATATAATTTTTTTCTTTTTTTCTCTTGTTTCACCCTGTATAAATCCACTACAAGAAATTCAAGCAAAACACCTGGTGAGGTGTGATTGCTGCCCATTCAAGGAATGTATTCCACATGGTCGCTATGCTCTTCCATTCTAAATCCCACGGAATGCTTTTTATTCACATAAGCTCCTGGGCTATCACAGGCGAACCTAAGATCCCACTGCCAATCTAGGTGCACCACTAGATGAACAACTCAGTTTGCGCAGTTAGGCTCCGCCCACAGGTCCCTCTGATATTCCGAGTACTCTACAATCGATCATTTGAGTTGTTCTTGGTCTAACAGAATTTATCTGTTCATGATGGCAAATATCTACGGTTTTTAAAAGGAAGATTGAGATTAGACATTCTTATGCCTCACATTTTGTCAAGTCACATCATCAAAATTCATTATCATCATTCATCAGTGAAGAGGTTTGTTTCTGTCAGCTTGACAAACTAAATTTGAACCATTTTTGTGTAAAAATTGCAAAAATTAAAAGGATTTCGCTGTCATCAAACATCAAATGCTCTTTGGGAAGAGTATATTGCCACAAGATGTAAGATTTCACCTGGAATGAAATCTGATAGTATTTGGTGGACACTGTCACGCCAATGCTACGCAAATTTAATAAGATGTATTCAAATGACGCAGAAAAGACAATGAAGACTTTTTTTCGGATTCTGAGTTACGACTTTTCGTGATTTCTTTACTTCCCCTCCCCACATACAGGGGCTGCAAGGCTAATACGGGTCCAAAAATATCTTTTCTTTTTCTCGCTTACCCCACGGCTGTGCTATCAGCAGTTCAGTTTCATTAAGTAAACCCGTAAGGAAACTTTTGATTCATTGAAAATTAATGTCGATAGATCCTTAACTTTCTGTTGGTTTGGTTGTTGATTAGGTAGATAGGTAAGTACTTACTTGATAGGTGATGATAATCATCTTTTGATGAGGATAGCTTTAAAAATACCTACCAAGAAAATATTAACAAAGATAAAGCTTTAACAACTCTTATTAATAAATATCAACAACTCTTCAAAGCTTTGATGTGCCTCAAGTAGTGACACCTTATAGCCAAAGGAGTGACACTTTAATGAACTTATCATGGAAACGATAATTCAAATTGATTCTTAAATTGCATGCGAATATAAGTACGAATGGTTATTTTCTTCAATAACATTGCATCGGTACCCGCTTACCTACTTTGAGATTATCCGCAAATTAAAATTCAATGATACTTTGTGTTAAGAATGCCTACGCAACGCAACAGGCGTACAGGTTAGCCAGATAGAAAACAATGCTTCAGTTCAGAGTTCAGAGTCAACTTATCTCAAAAGCATCGCCACAAAATTATGATAACTAACTATATGTACCTAGAAGTTGATTAAAAAATGACAAAGACGGGCTCAAGCAGGAAATTAGGGAGCCAGAAGAAATTGTACGTAACAAAATAATTGCTTATGGGTACCTTATTCAAGAAGGAATAGTATGATTCTTAGCTATGAAATTGTTACGAGCGGCGATGCCCGTGCAATCTGGAAACACGCGATATTCCTAGACTCTTCCACAGCCGAGCCGCAGTGTACAAAAGTGCGGAGCTCTGGACATTTCTAGAGTAAACTCGATGGCATTGAAATACATGGAGATTTCAACGCCTGATCAAGGCACATCATCTGTCCATTTGGCGGCGGCGCCGGCTCTACAGCACGGCAGAATTAGGTATACGCGAAATGTATGGGATTATTCGAGAGTCGCCTAGAAAATCGTATGCCGGGTCACGGTCGAGTTTGCTGGAAGATGATGGAAAGTTCGGGAACACTATCCGGAGGCCTATATAAGGCATCAACCGTCAGCTTACGGGCAGTATTGAATTGAAATGCGAAGAGTGGTAGCGAGCGAATTAAATGCGTGTAGTAATCACAGCGATAATTTTAAGTGGATAATTGTTGGCGTGTATTTATTGGTAGTACGCAGAAATAAACAGTGTGTGTTTTTTAACGATCGTCTCAATTATATTCGAACCCGTACGCGAAAGACGTAACAATATTGATATGAGGAGCCGTGCATTTGAATATTATTCGCGAAGCCAATCGACTCTTCTAGAGCTTTCACGAATAATACAGGTGGAATGTGACTGAATTATAAAGGGAATCACGTGAACCTTCAAGGCTATTCCTATTCCGGATGAAGTCCAGCATATTAAGTATTCTGGAACGATACTGTTCAACAGACAGTTCCATGGTGATACGGAGGACTGCTGATCGACAGTTCCACCAACCACGAGAAAGCCATAGCACAGAAGACAGACCGCGCTGTTTTAATTGTGGAAAGGTCGATTATCTGCAGCATGATTGCCGTCAACGGTATCATTCAGCAGAGCATATCATGCTGGAACAGAGAGCAGTGGAACTTGTTGAAAATGGAGAACGGGCGCTTGGGAACCGTATTTGATACCTAGACTAAGAAGCACGGAGTTTCGCCACAACTCCTTATGTGATGTCGCCAAGGTGACAGCCAGTCACAGCTCTGGTTGCTCAGCTACTTCACATGTGAACAGATACATGCGTGCCGAAAATAAGGCCTGATACGCTGGTCACACTTAAGAAACCTTGATGATCATCAACAACGGATCGTCATTCAACTTCCCTTGCTGTCTTGGTGACATAAACAATGACAGCAACATAAACAAAACATTGTTAGTTACTGTGGTGTGACGCCATTTCTACCCTCGCAGAATTTTTTTCATGATACCGCAATTTCGTCCTTCAAATCCAGGCGAACCAGGATCTAGTTTTGAAATTTTCCTGACGCTCTTCGTTTCGAAGCTACAGGGGATCCATGTATTTCGTAGAATTTTTTGACAAGCCGCACCTACAGAATACAGAACAACCAATTGGATTGGACTGAAATTTTGTGAGTTTATTCTGCCATTGTTGTCTGACACATCGCCCCATGAAGCAGTTTGAAATTTTCAGGGCCGGACTTGAAAAAAATAACTTCAACGCTTTTTTCAAAAAAGACATTCTGTATGCATATTTTCAAAAATTTATTTTTATACTCAGAAGCTACTTACAACATGCTATCAATATCGCAAAAAAATTGCTTGGCATCATTGAGTTGTCATTAAAATTTTGATAATCCTGAAGATTTTTAAGATTTAGATTTTTTGGAAATTAATAATTTTAAATATTTGAAAATGATCTATTTAGTCCAAGAAAAATAGACATTCACTTGGAAAAAAATTGTAACAGGCTAATTTTTCGCATGTACCTTAGTATTGTGACCCTTATAAATCTCGGAAGTTTCCCATTGATATCGTTGCCGCTAGAAAAGTTACGCGAGGTCAAAGCAGGGTGCGAAGATTTAAATCAAGTTGATTTAAATCGTGATTTAAATCAACCGATTTTTGTATTTTAATTATTTGATTTAAATCATTTCATCGAATTTGATTTCCCGGTACAGTTTTCTTCATGGAATACGGCCAAACTTCATCTCCTTTTCGTCCCGACATTTTCCTCTGAGCGCTAAGCGAATATAAAATCTCGTATATCACCACAACCAGCCTACCCCACACCCTGACGAACGACGAACCATCCTAAGACGTGACGACACCTGTTGTTTTGACAAGTTCCTATTGTGAATTATTGCATATTGTTTAATATAGTATGGGTTACGATTAGAACCATACTAAGTCCAGTGAGTTGCCAGAGTTTCAGCTTTTCTGGAAAAAACCGAGAACTTCAAATATGTATTAAAAAAAACAGAGGATCTGGACACCGGAAAAGTATCTATATTTTTTGTACTGTATTTCAGCCTTGATTGCCACAGATTTTTTAAATTGGCAAACAATTTGACTGAAACCGGAAAAATCTGATCTAAACTGCGCAACAAATATGTTTACGCAAGGGAAAAATTGATCCGACTTTGGACCACAATAACTTTTGAATGACACAAATCATTTTGATTTTGTTTTCACGGTTAGTGAGATCAGTCTTTCCGTTATTCACCATCAGGAGGTGGAAATCAGGAAGCTTGATGTAAAATATTTACAGGGTGAAATGTGAAACAGTGCAAAATTTTAGCAAATTAAACGGACTCCCATTTTCAGAATAATTTTTTTTCACAAATGCAAATGAAAGGATCATAAAGCGTAATGTTTTGGCTTGCGCCCAGTTTTGGAATTTTTGGAATCGGAACTCTGGTTCTGACTTTATGATTTTTTTTCTCTTGGAGGATGCTGATTTATCCTATCGCTACAAGAAAGACTATGTTAGCCTAGGGAGCCTGTCATCATCAAAAACTGAAATTGACCATCGGCATCAAGTTCAGGAGGTCAAAATCACAAAGAAAGCTTGTTTCAGTTGTGAAAATCTGATCCAAATCAATTTTTAAGAAAAACACCTGTGTCGCCCATTTTGAATGAGCCCCTTTTTTGAAGCCTTGATCAAGGTTTTTCAGATGGTCTGCCAGTTAAGTTGCTGAGAACCGTTCAAGAAACAATATTCGTGAATTGCAACCTCCCATCATCAGAGTAACATAGTCTTCTTTGTACCGATAGGATAAATCAGCATCTTCCAAGAGAAAAAATCATGAAGTCAGAGCCAGACTTCCGATTTCAAAAATTTCAAAACTGGGCGCAAGCTGAAACATAACGCTTTATAATCCTTTCATTTGCATTCGAGAAAAAAAAATATTCTAGAAATGGAGATCCGTTTAATTTTCTGAAATTTTGTACTGTTTTACATTTCACCCTGTAGATATTTTACATGAAGTTTTCAGATCTTCACCTCCTGAAGGTGAATAACGGAAAGACTGATCTCACTAACCGTCAAAACAGAATCAAAATGGTTTGTGTCATTCAAAAGTTATTGGGGTCCAAACTCGGACCAATTTTTCCCTCGCGACAACATATTTGTTGCGCAGTTTAAATCAAAAAATCTAATTTGAATAAAGAAAATCTGATTTAAATCAAAAACATCCGATTTAAATAAAAAAGATCGATTTATCGATTTTTTTGATTTTTTTATTCAAATCACGATTTTTTTGCACCCTGGGTCAAAGGTCACGAAAAACAGTTTTTCGCATATATCTTGAGAACAACGACTTTTAACGGGAAATATATAAAGCAAATTTGTAGCTAAGGCGATCTGGCTTTTAGAGATAATATGTAAGTTTTTTGTATCAGCAATAATTCACGAGATAGAGCGGTTCAAAGAACCAGGAACCTAATAATCGAATCGTTCTGACACGATAGCTGTCGAACCAGTAATCTTTGACTTGTAATATTGATTTTATGTCATTTGGAAGCCCTTGAGAAACTATATCCAGAATAGTCCAAAGTATTGCTTTATCTGTCATCTGTCGAATATAAAAAAATATTAAAGTTCAAAACTTTACTATTCAATTATTCAAAATCTATCCGATTGATTGGAAGCAAATTTGGCGGGAAGCAACACTGCAAAAGAGTCAAATAAGGTTGCAGTTGCAGTTTTCCACCATTTTCCAGTCGAGCGTTATGAATGGCGATTTTAAGATTTTTTATAAAGTTTCAAACACAAATATCTCTAAAATGAAGCGTCTAGTCAAAATTTTGCACGAGTAACTTTTTTCTCTAAATTGAACGTAGAACCCGAAAACTGAAACCATTTCCAAAATTATTCAGGGGGGTGAAAAATATGGGAAAAAAGGGGAAGGTACCCCCTATTATCTTCGCCCCTAGAAAATTTGATGAAATGCGTTATTATTCTTCAATAGAGACCTATTTCAGTAAACGTTGGTTCAAACTTGAATAAAATCGGTTCAACAGCTCAAAAGTTATTGAAAAAACTTATTTAAAAAAACAACTTTGAAGGCCTGTGTCTCCGCTATAACGTTTGCGAGGGTATTTTTATCAAGGAAGTACCCTTATTTTTCAATTTCCTACCTCTCTGTAAATTTTGTTGCATTAATTTTGGGACACCCTGTACAGGGTGGTCCAGGTTATAGTAGCAATAATTCAGCATTTGATGGTCCATCGAAATCCAGGTCGACATGCATAATTTAATTTTTTTCTAAAACGTTTCCTAACAGAGATACAGCCCTTCAAAGTTCAGTTTTTAAAATCATTTTTTTGGAATAACTCTGAAGTCATCAAAGCGATTTTGACCAAATTTGGTGTAAAATACTTATGAAATAAATACCCATCACTTGACGTAGATAACTTCTGTCAAAATTGTCCAGTGGCGTTGATACGGAGGAGTTGTTTTACTTCTCACACCCTATTCTGTACGCCACTGAATATTTTTGAAAAATTTCTTTCGAGTTTCTTGTTCAATTTAGGAAAAAAAGTTACTCCTTCGAAATTTTGATTAAAGGCTTGATTTTTGAGATATTTGGGTTTTAAACTTTGGAAAACATCTCGAAATCGCCACTTTCCAGAGCCCAAATTGTTTTTCTCTGAAAACGCCCCGGTTCTTAGCAAAAAAATGGCAGTGAATCCAGGGCCGGACCGAAACCAATTTGCTTGGGGGTGTGAAAGATCTAAAAATGCCGACTATTATTGTGAGACTGTGAAATTGTGGGACAGCAAATTATTGGACTATTCTTTATTGACGGAAATTTGAACGGGAATAGCTATTTACAGCTTTTACAAAATTTCATTGTTCCGGCCATCAGTGTCATTTTTCCTCCAGAAGGACGGATTCAGCCTTGGTTCCAGCAAAACGGGGCTCCACCGCACTTTACGCTGGCCGTGCAGAAGTTTCTTGACATTCCACGAAAATGGATCAGTCGAAAAAGGGAAATTGAGTGGCCTCCCAGGTCACCTGACCTGTTCCCATTGGAGTTTTTCTTGTGAGGGTACTTGAAAGAGCGAGTATACAAGGCGCAGCCCCAAAACTTACAGCTGCTGAAAGATCTTATTTCGGAGGAATGCGGAAGAATATACCTCCAGATTTTCTTTCACATTCTTCAACGTGGCTTCCAGGAACGCCTTCGTCGCGATGTTGTAGGCAGACAATTTGAACATATGAAATAAATTTTCTAGTTCGCATTATATTTGAGAAGAAACTTTTTCTTTCCCTATTTTCATATTAAATTATTCCTCATTCCAATTTAGTTGCAGAGTTTATCTAAGTAATGATAGGATAAAAAAACAATTATGTTACCATGCGGAGAAAAACACGTGAGTAGTTTTTATTGCTGTGAACAAAAATCAAAATTCCGAAAAATGTCAAAAAAATTGTCATCCGTCAAAAAATTATAATGACAGCAGAGAACTAATGTCACGAACAGGTCCGCATCCGTCAAAAAATTATAATTTCAGCAAAAACTAATGTCACGAACAGATCCGCAGTGGTCAAAATCCATGTCAAAATCGTTATAAGTACCCCTTGAAGGAATTTTCCGGAAAAGTGCCAGGGGAAGAAATATATAGGTGATTCCACTTTACTGGAACACGCTGTATATGTATGGTTTGTTAGGCACTTATTTTTAATTTTTTTTTTCAAATCGTTTTACGGACAATAATAATAATCGTTTATTGTGAACTTATCGAAAGTTATACACTTGTCAAGTGAAGGAGGAACACGAGGTTGGAACTAAAACAAGCAACCCCAACAAACAGCAAACTGTGCTGATAAATAAGTACACAATATTGTAAACAATAACGGACAAAGTTTTTGTGCAGCATACGCACTTACAATAAATTAAAACAATCACTCAATCAAATCTGAGTCCGAGTCAAGATACTCGTCGCAAGAATAAAACGCTTTATCAAGAAGAAATCTCTTGATATTTCTCTTGAAGTTTGAGACAGGCAAAACTCTGACCCTCTCAGGGAGCTTATTGAAAAATTTCACCGCCCAGTAATTGCTGCCCATCCGAGACCTGGTGAGTCGATCCAATATTTCAGTTCATCACGATTTTGCCGACTGAGCTTGATTTTGCCGAATAGATGTTCGCGACTGGGGCGGTGTTACACCCCCCACACCCCCCCTTCGGACCGGCCCTGAGTGCTACAACTTAAACGACCTAGAAAACTTATTCCAGCTGAAAATCATGAGTTTTCTTGGATTTTAATTTTTAGGCCCTTAAAGTCGCAATTTCGAGGCGTTTTTTAAAGTTTCAAACCCAAATATCTCGGAAATGAAGCCTCTAATCAAAATTTTACGAAAAAAGTATAATTTTTGAAAAATATTCAGTGGCGTAGAAAATGGGGTGGGAGAAGTTGAACATTCCCCCCCGTATCTACGCCATTGGACAATTTTGACAAAAGTTATCTACGTCAAGTGATGAATATCTATTCCGTTAGCCTTTGTACCAAATTTGGTCAAGATCGCTTCAATGACTTGAGCGAGTTATTGCAAAAAAAGATTTTAAAAACTGAACTTTAAACGGCTCTATCTCCCTCAGGGAGCGTTTTGGAGAAAAATTACGTCATGCATGTCGACCTAGTTTTTGATGGACCATCGAATGGTAAATTATTGCTACTATAACCTGGACCAGCCTGTACATGCAAAAAACAGTTTTTCGCGACCTTTGACCTCGCATAACTTTACTAGCGGCAACCATATCGATGGGGAACTTTCAGAAATTATTCAGGGTCACAATAGACCATTTCCACATGACGTCACACGCACGTGTCGAACGGCTGATTCGGGGCAACGTCAACATGATGACAACTGTACGTGCCAGTTTGACAAAACTTTGTGACACCAGTGACTTTCACACACCGACACCGACTGACAGATTGACATACTAGGTTTGTTCGCGTCGCATGAACTTTTTGCACTTTCTGCATCCTAGCCAATAGCGTGGGGTCCCTGGCAGCAGCTGACCAATCACAGCAGTTTGAGTGCAGAAAGTGCAGAAAGTTCATGCCACGCGAACAAACCTACTATCAATCTGATCTGATTGACGCACATGACTGACGTGGCCCACGTGTCCCGTGACAAATAACGCACATCTGACTGACGTTGCCCCGAATCAGCTGTTCAAGACGGAGCTGCGTGACGTCAGTGGAAATGGTCTATACTAAAGTGCATGCAAAAATTCAGCCTGTTACAAATTTTTTCCAACCAATCCGATTTTTTGTCTATTTTTCCTGGACTATATTATGCTCTTCAATTTCGACCGTTTCAATGAAAAAAATTTTTTTTTCGCGTTTTTCAGCAACTAGCAGCACAAACCTCGGGTTCCACCAAATTGTTATCAACGCGATGAAAGTTTCATCAGAATTTTCAAATTTTTCTCTGTTACGACCTTCAACTGCACTTCTATCCCAAATCGAGCTGAAATTGAGGGACGTGACAATTTTTTTACTTTCCCGGCCCCACCAACATGGAGGGAAAGTATTGTAATGGTGCAGAAAAAAAGTTTTGAGATTTCACCGGATATATCCATTTTGAGGTCCCCCAAGTCGATTAAGACCATTTCCAGAATGATGTCTGTCTGTAGGTGTGTATGTGTGTGTGTATGTGATCTTCCACGATAACTGCCGAACCGTTTATCCGATCGATTTGAAATTTGATATGCAGACATGGTTTTGCCCTGGAATGACCGGATTAGTTTTTGGCTGTCATCTGTCAAACAGAAGTGTCACTATCAGCAAATGACAGAAGCTACATCTCACGGAACTTGACTTGCGATATGTCATTTGAAAGCCCTTGAAGAACTGTATTCAGAACAGTTAAAAGTATTTTCCTACCTGTTGTCTGTCAAATTATAAAAAATATCAAAGTCTGGAACTTTGCCATTTGATTATTCAAAATCTATAGGACAGATGTGAACCAAACCCGGCAGGAAGCAACATTACCAAAGAATCAAACTAATGCTGAAGTTGGAGTTTCCCACCGTTTTCCGGACAAGCGCTATGAATTTTCAAAGTTTGGCCTGGCCGAATTCAGCCGGGCTTGCCTGTTCCTCGATTTTTGGCCTATTCAATTTTTTTAGCAACATAGCAACCAAACCGGTAGGTAACTACGTTTTTGTTACGAATCGTATCAATGTCAAAGTGACAACATGAACGCTGTTCTCGGCTGGTTCTCGGTGTTTTCTTTTGTATCTTCTTGCATTATTTGGGGCAACAGTGCGAACCGATCCTTTGTGTTGTTTGGGGCTCCGTAAACCCCCTTGTGTTTTCTGTAGTTTTAGCAACTCCAGTATGCTCATTCCATTGACGTATATGTACAAACTGTAATGTGTGCAGTTCCCTTATTTGATTCGGTACCAGGGCTCCATCCCCATGGTGTCTGCTGTTCAAGGCCCTGATGGGGCCCCCATCTGTGTCTATCAGATTTTGCCGTTTCAGGCCAAAACTGCGGCCTTGTGTCTTCTTGGGTTCGTTGAAGCCCTCTAGGCTCCTGGTGTCTACGGGTGTCTCTTGAAGCCCCACTGAGCCCCCCCTTTTTTTAGTTTGCAGAACTATCGTGCCTTCAGGTGTGGTTCGGACCTAACTTCTTGATGGGCTCGAAGTCTCATTTCAGAGGTCACCACTTGGGGGCCCTGAATTGCACTCAATTAGAACTCTGCCCCAGGTTTTCAATCCGCGACTGATTTTCACCGGCTATTTTTCAAACAATAATTTAGGTTGCATCATTGAAGGCAACAGTGCGCCCCGATTAATTGTGTCTTCAGGTGTTGTTTGGGGCTGCGTAAACCCCTTTGTGTGGAACTAGCATTGCATTCTTGAGATATCACAACAGTTAACTACCTGTAGCTCCAATCAAATCGAAATCAGGTACGAAAACATAAGGTCAGCCTGGAATGACCTGATTAGTTTTTGGATAGATGATTTCGATCGGGAGTCCTCAAGGGACACATTGGGTCTGGGCTTGTCTGGATGCAGCATTGCATTCTTCAAATTCGCAACAATTGTCTTCCTAGTTCTACCTTTCGAAGTATTTTATCACTATGGAAACCTAAGAACCTGTCACTTATTTTGTAGGCTCAACAATGGATGCAGAATGATCGCATAACGCACAACTTACTAGAACTTTTTCAATCAACTTTTCAATTAAATCCAACTTCCCCGAAGGGACGCCTAAATCAAACTCATTACTGACGTCCCTGAATACCGCCGGGAAAGTTTTGTGTCGCCCCACAACAGATTTTTTTAATTGTGCTGAGATATTTTGTTATTTCCAAGAAAACGAGAAAAATGTTTTTTAATTTTTCTGACAAAACGGCTGAAATTGAGGGTCATAATAAATCGTTTGCAAATATTTCAAAAAATCCTAACCTCGAAAATCATTGGGATTATCAAAATTTTCTTGACAGCTCAATTGTGCCAAGCAATTTTTTTTGCGATATTATTAGTATGTTTTGAGTAGTTTCTGAATTTGGGAATCAATTCAAAAAAATATGCATGCAGAATGTCTTTTTTTGGAAGAAGCTCCAAGTTTTTTTTCGAGGCCGACCCTGAAAATTTCAATCTGCTTGATAAAGCAGCAGTGTGTCAGCTATCAATAGAAGAAATAACCCACAAAATTTCAATCGAATCCAATGGATCGTTCTAAAAATACGGCTTATCGAAAAATTCGACTGAATACATGAATCACCTTGTAACTCCGAAACGAACAGCGTTAGAAAGTTTTCAAATCCAGATCCTGGTTCCCCTGCAAAAACTTGACCTACCCTTAGGCTACTATGTCCATTTGGTGGTGAATCACCCTGTATATACTTCATTAGACAAACATAAATCTTTAGTTAATCAAAACGAAATACTCAGTGGCGGCTGGTGCGGGAGGGCTCAAGGGCGGCGCCCCCCCAACGCTAAAGGCGGCAAGAGATTTTTTCGGTAGAAAGACATGGAATGCATTTTAATAATTATACTTATTCCAAAAATTTGGTTTAGTGCAAAAACGTTCAGTGATTCATCAGTCTATTAATTGTAACAAAATAATTCGAAGCCATCGCACGGTCGAAGAAGTTCGTCTTGGGCTTCGCATTCAACGCCCACCGCCAATGAGGTGATGCCGGGGTGCACCCGCGCAAAACATGTGCCGTAACCATGGTAACGCAAGAAGCGGCTCCCGCTCTATATGGCCAGTGATGGGCTCGGTCACTCGAGCCCCCAGCCGATTGAAAAATCGATATCATTATTTATGTACTCTTCGATCAGTTAACAGTTTGCAAACATGAAGATAGCTGACCTAAAAAGAGGTAGGTACATTCAGGTCATCAAGCCTACAAGAAAAAATAAATGCAAAAAAACAAAGAACGTCCGACTACAGTATTGATTTACCGAATATAAAAAGCAAATCGAACCCAAGAATAAGAGTCGTGGTGCATTCACACGTAATTTCGACAAAACAGTAAACATGCTGAAACTTCATAGTTGTGATGCGGATACTAGATACAAAAAAAAAAGTTTTTGTCTCGAGTTTCGTCATTTCGCGAGCTGAGAACTGTTCTATCTGCACTTTTTGTATAAATTTTTTTTCGAACTTCGAACCAGCAAACCAGAACAATTAGATCAGAAACGAAAAAGGAAATGCCTTTTTCCCGAGCTCTTTCCTATAGTTTCTGATCTAACTGTTCACATCAGGAAACATTTGGTCCATTTTTTGCTGGTTCGAAGTTCGAAAAACATTTTTTACAAAAAGTGCAGATAGAACATTATTTATGTAGTTCTCAGCTCGCGAACAGGGTCGGCTTTAGGGTGTGGCGAGCAAGGCGATCGCCTTGGTCGCCAAACTTTGGAGGGCGCCTGGACGCCCTTTATCTCTCTATGATGTCAAAAAAATTTCGCTTGCGGCGCTTTTTCACCCACAATTTATGCAATTTTCAATTATTATCAACACTACTGTGTTATCATTTGAATAAAAAAATCGCTTGAGATACTATTTTTTCATTTATAAAAGGGCGCATTACAGAACTTCGCCTTGGGCGCCAAAAGCTGTAAGGCCGGCCCTGCTCGCGAATTTGTTATTAACTTGAGCTCTCCTTCCAAGAAATTCACGAGCCGTCACTGGGAATACTCCTTACACTGACCTACCAAATTTGACCATATCAAGCAAATTTTAAAGGAAGTTATCCAGTATAGCGAAGCGATATCACAACAGGTCACAACATAAAATGTCTTTTTTGAGCGTAGTCGAATTTGACATATTATGACTATTATGTCAAAAAATAATATTATGGTAATACTCTGCAAAATGCTGCCCAACACTCCTTATACCTAACATAAAACGTTTCTCAGTTCTGATCTGACCTTGATCTTGAATGCCCACCTACGAGTTCTGGCCTTCCATTCGTCAAGCTCAACGATGAAAAATACCTATGTCTTTCAGAAAAGAGCGAATAGGCAAATCTTCTAGGCAACTGACAATACAAAATTTCACATGCGTTCTTCAATAAAAGTTTTCTTCCGAAAATATGTCTGGTTCAATGTGTGACGCTCATCAATGTCCAAAATGAAAGTACCTACACTCTTACACATTTGGACATTGTTTGAATCAGGCATCGTTTTCTGCCCTGCTGGTATTTCCTTAGGAAAACCTATCAAACAAATAAGTCATGGATTATTTATCAAACACCAGAAATTACTCCATCAAAAAAAGTACAAGTTTGGAATTCATTGACCATTCTTGTAGGTATATCTGAAGATCTTCAGAGTTATAAACTTTTATGGACAAGTTGTGGGCTGATAAATCAGGTCAGTGTCGCTGGCAGAAAAGGATTCCCCGGTAAAAGTGAAAAATATAGATTTGTATAACAATAAGTGATCGACCAACATTTCTGAGGGGCGATTTGATTGCCTATTGTAATATTTTTAGATGCGGCGACTGAACTTCTTGGCGAGATGTGAATTGCAAGCCTAGACAATGTTTGAAACGAAATTTATTATACAATAATCATTAGGTGATAACAACTACAGGTAACATTCCTTGAGCCATTCTTTGGTAACTAAATGAGAATGTGTATAAAGTGAAAGATCCTGGGAATTTCTCTAAGTATAATGAATGATTAATGCAGCGTAATGGTTTTTTGAGATTAAAACAATAAAATCAACCAAAGTGAGGGCTAAACAAATATGGAGGATTATAATGAAAGTGAAATTGGACCCTGTTATGCAAAAAAACTGTTTTAATATTAAAAAGATTATAACGATGGTAGATAACGAGGGTAACAGTGTAACCCGAGGGCCCTTTAGGGCTTCGCTCCGCACTCGTTTTATATCTGCAAGGGATCGATTTCAATTCAAAAATGTCATCGATGATAAATATACCCATCACTGTTGTATATTCTCTGTTATTTGATTTATTTGTAGATAAAATTCTTCTTTTGGTTTTTTAAACGTTGCGTAAAATATACAATTTCACTGTTTTTTACCATCCTGCCCAAAAACCCAATAGAAGAATTTTATTTACAAATACCTATCACTTGTTATATGACTAGGTAGAACTTACTGAATATATTATTAATAATCCATATTCAAACTTAATTCGGCTCAGTATTAAAGCTAGATTGCTACTCACACGTATTAGGTATTGACCAGGATCTGACAAAGGCCGACCAGCCCTGTAATGCAATTTTTATTGGCTATATTTTGCCATGGGTTCGTTGGTTTTTTACATAACACTGTCAAATCAAGAGTTAGCAAGAAAAATACGTGCAAAAATTATGAATTCTTTCTTATGCAACATTGTCTCATCAAAAATGTAAAATGCAGAATTGCATCCCAACAGTAGTCGGACTACTATAACTGCTAAACATAATGATGATGATAGTGCACGAATTCAGGACGATCCGAACAACTCGTTTATGGTGCGATGTGCTCTACTCGTACATGCGATGATACGAAAGAGATTACTTATTGCACTGAATTGTAGGCAAAACTGGCGCATCATCACGTGTCCTTCTTCTTCTTCTCCTTCGCCATTTGGTTTGGCGTTGTCTGCCCGCGCGTAGAGGGGGCCGAAAATTGGACTGGTAGGGTGTGTTTTTTTCCCCGACGATGATACTGTAGCAAGGTTTTGGGATGAAAGTAAAATATTTCACGAGGATTCCACCCACTATGCTTTGGTGGTGCATAGTATAAAAGCTTCTGCAAGGATTCACTCGGCCAGATCATCTTCTGTCCAAACTAAGAGAGCATATCGCAACATTAGTGTAGTAGTTATACAAATATAGTGCAAAATGAAGGTAGGATTACAACACAGTGAACATCATCATCAGTGACACAGTTTCCAAAGAATTTTTCACAAAGGCCCGGCGCCCGTACATCAGCTCATATATCACTTTCGGTTTTCCTCTGCCGTCACCGAATTTATGGACAACTGGTTACCATAATAGCATAAATTGTTCATAAATTTTGGCTGAAAGTGCGCTTCCTGAATTTTGTAACTTTTGAATGCAGAAAACGTGCCATATTTCATATTTCTTTTAAATTCGCGAAGATCATTGGGCTTGAACCTAGTAGTCGTTACAACAATATCCGGTATCCCTATCAACATTTTGTTTCAACTCCGATGATTTTCGTGTCAACTTGGTTGTTCGAGATTTTTCATTGAAGGGTTGGTTTCAGGTGGCCCTTGTTGTGTTCGCTACCATCGCTTCGGCGTTGGCAGAGCCTCCAGTACCAAACAGTCAGTACCTCCCAAGCAATCAATATGGACCTCCATCCAGACCTTCGAATCAATATGGTGCCCCTGCACAGACGACAGCTGTACTGAAACCCAACAATCAATACGGTCCACCAAGCCCGGGAAACAACTACTTACCCCCTAACCAAGGAGGCGGTTATGCTGGAGGAAACGGAAACGGAGGAGGCTATGGAGGCGGAAACGACGACGATCAATCTGTAAGATTTGTTTTTTCAAATTTATTTTTTTCTGAATAGATCAATTTTTATTTTATTCCATAACGGCCAATTTCATACTTGATCGACTTTGAAGTGGACTTCACTACTTCAAGTCCGTTTAGACTATATGACTTATTATATTAAGTATTCTTTTTTATTGTAAGACTAACAGTCGAAACGCACTAAAAGTAAAGTAGATTCTCTTAGAACAACGGCTAAGTCCTAAGTTTCAGTTCAATGTCAAAATGACAGAATCAAATTTAATGACGATTCAGGGTCAAAGCTTAGGTCTACCTGGATAAATCTACGACAAAGGTTTTTACTATTTTGTTCCGACTCCCTAGCGTATAACTGAAGAGCTTCATGCGCCACTTTAAATTCAACCTATAATGACGATTTTTTTTAATTCAAAATTTAAATGGACATTGATTTCAAAAACTTTTTTGCAGCTTTCCAACGGGCCTATGCCGAAAGTAATCGCTTGTGTACTTCTTAAGCTATGACTGACAGAAAAGAAGTGTTATTTAACCAATACCAATACACGGGGATGTTCGAGGAGGGAGTTTTTTAAAAGGTGCGAATTTAAAAAAAAAAATTAAAAACTCAAAATGGATGAGTCGAGGGATGAGTAGAGCCATCCTTTTTCTTCCCAAACTGAATTCAACGGTGAATTTCTGTTTGAAAATTAAGTGGTTCAGCACTACGGCATTTAAAGCATTTTAGCATTTTAAAGCAATCGACCGAGCAAACCTAAAAAAAAATACTTCAGCAAAAAGACCGTCCATGATTCTTCAAAATTCAAATTTCAAGATTGGTATTTTGAATGGTTTTTAAACGTTTATCTTCAAATCTCTCGACAACTAAACATCCAGTCAAAATCATCCGTTGGAAACTTTTTATAGATAAATAATGCAGATTTCAATAATGCCATGTTTTTTGAAAAATCGCTAGTGGCGCAAGTTAGGGGCGAAAAGTAGTCGACATCCCCAATTCTGAGCCGCTGATTTTTTTTTACAAGCGAATTCGGTGTCCAAGCATGGTAGAGGCTGTTTAAAGAATGTCTCTTCAGATGAGCAAAATGGGTTGAGCAGTTTTAGAGTCATGATGAAAAAACGATTTTTCTGTCCCAACTTTGAACGACTCTTATCTCTGTTTATGTTGCATTTTTGAAATGCTTTCTTTTTTGGGTTTCTAGATGCAGTTTATTTCTTTTTCACTTCTCTATTGATTGGCAAAGTTTCCGCACTCTTCTGGACACCGGACACCCTACACAACAAAAATATTTTTCAATTGAGAAGCCTGATCTTCAAGCTTCCTTTTGAGAGGGCGCCGATGCTTGTAGGTGCTCTAGTTTCCAAGAAAATGCAATTTGAATCGGGCAAGTCACAAGAATTCGAAAATTCATGACCGATAAAACAACATACTTCAGATAAAAACAAATCCTATTTCTCTGGGCTTTCCATTGATGTGTCGCTGATGTCTGTACCTGGCCCAATAAGCCAGAAATTCTGCCTCAAAGTCCAGTAAACACAATAATCGGAATCCGTGACGTCACCGATCACACACTTGTTGATTTCAACACCAGCCGTTACTAGCACTTTTTCACTCAACATACCTGGATTCTCCATAGCAATGAATACTGGCTGATGTGAAAATCAACAAGTGTGAGATCGGTGACGTCGTTATGAATTCCAATTATTGTGTTTGCTGGACTTTGAGGCAGAATTTCTGGCTTATTGGGCCAGGTACAGACATCGGCGACACATCAATGGAAAGCCCAGAGAAAGAGGATTTTTTTCATCCGAAGTACAATTTTCTTTTGTCGGTCATGAATTTTTGAATTCTTGTGACTCGCCCGATTCAAATTCCATTTTCTTGGAAACTAGAGCACCTACAAACATCGGCACCCCTCAAAATAAAGCTAAAAGTTCAGGCTTCCCCTCAATTTTTGTTGCCTTGATATTTCCTAAGGAAATCGCGGATTGTTTTAGCTGGGACACTCTGTATAAGTGTATAATGAAGAGTCTAATAATCTGCTCTAGTTCAATTTGAAAAAGCTTGTAGATCTCGTTGTAGATACTCTTATTGAAAGCTTTCATACCATTGATCAGTTAGTTCAACTGTTTTTCACTTCTCACGAAAAAGAAGAAAAAACAATTCTCCGCAGGTCGGCCGTGTAGATTTCCTTTGTATTTTAGCATCCATTTTTAGAGACTTATTTTGCATTTTTTTTCAAATAAAGTCAAAGCTTGAGTAAATAATAACTTTTTTTTCAATGTATTTTTTCAAATGATTGAAAAAAATACAAAAGTTGCACTAAAACATAAAATAGACTCGTGAAGAGTAATTAATTATCTACCTGGCTGACCTGTGGAAAATTGAATGTGTATCTCGCTCTCCAAGAAAAATTCTAAGTATTTTTTTTTTACAACTGTGGTGGCCTGTTCACTGACAAAGTCCCTGAAATTTGACGTAAAACTTAATTTGGAAAAAAGAGTGTCTACGAACAGGAAATATTAAAATAGCTTTTCTTGTGGTTCCCGGCTATTAAACCCAAGAAAATATGTGGCTAAATGAATTTCTATTGCCCACTCAATTACCTGCGACTGAGTTAATCAGATGAAATGTTAATTAATTATTTAATAATTTAGTCAAATATTTTCGCAATGAATGCTCACAGATCTACTTTTTATGGAAACAAATCATTAGAGGAACATTTTAAATTACATAAACATATCTGCCATCATATTTATGAAATTATTAACTTGTCGTGTCCACTGGACTGTTGTCCTAGCAAACGGATTAATTATTTACGTGTGTATAATTATTTCACCATTTGCATCTCACTCTTAGCATACCTAATTGATTCACTGCAACATGATGAAATTAGAATTGTAGAGGATCTGAGACTATGCAAATCGGAGAAAGAATTCGCCACATCAATAAAGTTCATCGAATTTTAGTGTTTATTAAAGATGCTATTATTTAAATGAACTGGAGACGGCCCACGTAATTCCATAGAACAAGATTATAACAGTCCGTAAATAGTTAATCATTAGGTCAGTGATGTTACAACCTCGGTTACAACAGCAGAGCAATAAAAAATAAAGACGCACTTCTGACCAAGAACTTCAGACGCATTCATTTTGGCAACACAGAAAATTCAGCATAATTTTAATTTATCCGTATAATGAACTTGTCTTAATACTCGTCTTAATATTATGACGCGATGATAATAATTGATAATTATAGTCCCATAATTGAGTATTGATGGGCTGATAAGTTCATTCCAGTTAATTACACAGAGCATTAAAGGCATTATATAAGTAAGTGAAACCCAAAATTTATAATAATGGCTGAAGCCTCTCAGCTCATTTACATACATTTTTACAAGCGATTTTATGGACGTTTAAATCACGAAAAATTCAAGTAGGTGGTCGCTTATGCATACTGCGCTTTTGCGAAATTACAAGATTTTTCTTCCGGCTATTTTCTTGGTTTGTGGACACAGGCATAATACCTACCTGCAGTAATTATTATTCAGAATTTGATACTATTAAAATGATAAATGTAAACATTGCAACACCAGATTTATTGAATGATCGATGTGGAATGTTACATTTCAGCACGACATAATGCGGTATAGTTAGGTAGAAGCATACCTAGACAGTGGAAGGTAAAAGGTGTATAAATAATTGTGAATTATTCAACTGCTTTCACACGCACCATCCAAAATTGCGAAATAAATGTACATTATGGATTCCAATAAGTTACCTTTTTAATTATATGATTAGTGTGCAGACACCTGAGCGTGCGAGATTTCAGATAGAAGATATACCTTATACCCACGCCTTCAGGCGCTTTGGTAAATTACACCTTCCTGAAGAATGCTCTTTATCTCGCTCTTTATAGTCTATACCAGTAGTAGGTATGGTCGAGATAACCATCGACTGAGCATCGACTAGATACCCTCTGCATCGACTTCAAAACACTGATTTAATATTAATTTGTAAATGAACAACCCTTTCAAAAAAGTCAAAAGGCAAAAATAGTTGGCGGCTCCAATGCTTGGATGGAGCGCACATCAAAAGCACTCAAGCATCACATTGCGACTCGATAAGTCTGTCTGGTCTGGAGAGGTAGTACCCAATGGGCCTACCCTACAAGTGAGGCCTACGTGCCCAAAGAAAATGTATATTTGCTGAATAATAAGGCGCTAGTTGCTAAATTCCTTGTCTAGATCATAGTTTCTATTTCAAAGTTGGATTTTTGAGTTTTCAGCGCTTGTAGATTCAGTAGAATATTTTTAGTTTTGTCATGATGTCATTATATTTTCATAAGCGAACGACGACTAAAGGCATAAATTGTCATCCGAATTCGCTATAGTTTGTCGTTTATGGCTTATTTTCTTTTGATTCTATTCAACATTTTCTGGTCTTATTTTTATAGTTGAGAAATTTTTTCAAACGCAAATGGAGTTTCTTGCAGTAGAGCCCCAGCTCGGGCATTGTGCTTCCTTGTTTTCCTCGGGTTTCCATCATATAGGTACAAACAGGCATTTGCCCTAGTTTTTTTTTTAAATAAGCCCGGACAGGTCGACTTTGTTTTCAAGGGGAACGTTCAACTGCTATTAATTCAACCGTGAAGTCTCACCCCCGTAGTCAGGGTGGCAGCCCTTTCAAAAATTCGTCTTTGCAACGAAGTTTTTTTTCGATTCGATGAAAAATTTCCAAGATAATGCTAGTTTCAGTGTTTTTGGAGGGTTACAGCCCCTTCCAGGAGGCTGGCTCGAAGTTGCCGAACCCATGACGGGGCCTATGTCCCCCTAGTAGACATATTACAGTTTACAAAACAAATGAGGTCAAGTCTGTCCTCCAAAATCTGTCTGTTTCGTTTTCGTTGGGCCACCCTGTACAAAGGCGAGGGTCCATAAGTATTCATTATGTCGCTAGTAAATTGA
The DNA here is from genome assembly GCA_949128115.1 of Anaspis maculata. Taxonomy (NCBI): domain Eukaryota; kingdom Metazoa; phylum Arthropoda; class Insecta; order Coleoptera; family Scraptiidae; genus Anaspis; species Anaspis maculata. The sequence goes on along the minus strand of OX421963.1, from coordinate 68,109,078 downwards.
AAAAATTGAAATTTAATTAACAAGGTGAATGGGACATCATTTCTAACATCTTGTCTTGAAGGTCAAAAACCCTAAAGCCCTATTCTTATAGAGCGCAAGAGTGACTTTTGAGTTTGAGCTTTCACATTTCACGCCCTTCCACGGGCTGAATGTGCTACTTTATGCCTGGAAATGAGAGTAAAGCTCTTCTGCTCTTGTTACAGAATGACAGCTAGAAGGTGGGAGCCCTGAAAGCCGTTTTTTACCCGTGTTTTTGCGAAACACACTCGGTGCGCACTAGACAAAGTCAAAGACAGTTACGATGTTACGCCACTGGCTCGGATGCAATTTTTGCAACTGCAAGACGAACATTCGGACAAGTTGCCCGACCCTGAATCCCCAGTGCACTTTGGTACTTATTATGTGGTCTTAATACTTACCTGAACCTCGTATACCTATTTCGGTTTCCATTCCATCCATAACCGTGAGTCCAGTCCATGGTAACCTCGCCTCGCCAAGAATTCGCAACTGCTACATCATGATGTCTATGCATCATGAGATTCAAAGCACAACACAAGATAGTTTTCCTCTTGATTTTTCAAACTTCGATCTCTCGATCACATCAATTCGCATTTCACAATAAAAATTAACATCAATAACAGTTCCTCGGGCCTTCACTCCTCAGCACTCAGAAAAAACTTCCGTCAGTCACAATAAATCGCGTAGAAATCATAGAATTAGAGAAGTTAGAAGCAAAGGTTAGAAGTCAGTAGTCACTGAAGTCAGCTAGCAGTAGCATCTCCTCGTTTTGTCTCGTACCATTCTCGTACCCTCCTCTGCTCTCCTTGTCATCATCACCTGAGCCCCAGAAGGTGTCGTCACCGATCACTGTCGTCTCTGTCGCTCAGTGGCGTACAACTTCAGCATTTTCAGATGTAGGGAACGATTTTTTTGGAAAAGTGGACAGTAACTACAGGGTGTTTGCAAATTTGGGGTAGAAAATTGAACCGCAGTTACAGAAATGCTTCAAAAGTATCAGAAAAATGTTGAAAAAATTTAGGGTTTCAATTTTTGGAAATATGGAGGGTCAAAAGGTGGTCCTTCGACCCCCTCTAATTTCGTTATTTTGAAAGATTTTAGTGAACTCTTTTAAACATACCAAAAAGCAATGTTGTGTTTTGTAATTTTATTTACTACTCAGGGTGAGTCGCAAAAATGCTGAAAATCTGGTCTTCTTCAAAAATGCATGTAGACAATTTGATATGAGAACAACTTGTGTTATTTGTTGCTCTACATCAGTTTTATAACCTGTAGAACCTTTCACAGGCATTTTCGAGGGAAAATAGATTTTTATGATCTATGACTCACCCTGTACACTAAACAAAATTACAAAACACGTTCAAAGGTTCAAAAAATTTGCTTCTTGGTCTGATGGAAAAAGTTTCCTAAAATCTTTCAAGACAACGAAAATAAAAGGGGTCGAAAGACCACCTTTTTGACCCTCGTATTCCCAAAAATGATAATCATAATTTTTTTCAGCATTTTTCTGGCACTTTTGGAGCTTTTCCCTAACTGCGGTTCAATTCTCTACCCCAAGTTTGCAAACACTCTGGATAGTTATAAAGCCGCCCTATTTTGTGCCTCCTGAAGCTTCGCGCTCCGGGTTCATAGGCTCCGATAAACCCTTGTATCATCGGCACTGGCTTCTCAGAGCGAAACCTTCAAGTTGCAAAAAGCCCCTAGACCCAGCCAGACCGCTTCTATGAGTATGTACCTAACGTCAGTTTTATTTCTGCGCTGGTTGTGTGGATGAATAGCACGGATAAATATTGAATAGTAGAATAGTATCTGAACGTCCCCCTTGTTGTCCACACCCGTCTGTTGTGTTTCCGTATACCCTACTGATATGTATAGAGAACTAATAATTTTTTTTTAATTTTCAGGAACCTGCGAACTACAACTTTGAGTACCAAGTCAAGGACGACGCTTCCGGAAACGACTTCGGTCACGAGGAGTCTCGTCAAGGAGACGTTGCCCGAGGAAAGTACTACGTTCTGCTTCCAGACGGCAGGCGTCAGGTCGTAGAATACGTGGCCGACAACGAAGGATACAAACCAAAAATCTCTTATGAACAAGTCGGAAACGGCATCGGAGGCGGCGCCGGCGGCGGCTACGGAGGCGGAAATGGTGGATACTCTGGCGGCGGATACCCAAGTGGAGGCGGTGGTGGTGGCGGTAATGGTGGTGGAAACGGAGGCTACCAGTATTAACCATTTAGGTAGAATATAGAAAATTCCAGTCATACTTGACGCGGGCAGTGGCAAAATTTCGTTATGCACTTTTAAAAAATTGTTGTGATATTTCTTCACTTTCCTCTTCCTCTGCACTGTTGTTTTCTTCACTTGCCATTGCCCGCTCGGGTATCTCTCAAAGTACCTTCATCAGGCAATCCCAACCGTCACTTGGGACCATATAGCTTTAAACTTACACGTTATTTTTGTACACCAGTTGTTCTACGCTCTATGATGACAAAAATAATTAATACGGATAACGATTTGTACAAAGTAAATGAAAATTGCTGAGCTCCGAAGTCAAAAGTTTCATTTATTTTGTTAAGGATATTTATTGAATGCCATATTATTGAAAGTATTATGAAAAATGTAGATATGTCTATATTTTTTAATAAAGAATTTTGCATTTTATTTGGTTAAACTTATCTGATGTACCTACCTACTCATCTTTCTAAGGTTCTAATAATTAAGACTGCCGTATTTGACAAGTTATGCCGGTATTTCGACTCTATGTGGGGAGCACAGATGGTGAGGAGTACCTATCTTTGACTTCAAAATATGAGCATTTTAGCCATATCGGTAGGTGGTCCAACGAAAATCGAAAAACAAGATGGGTTTTCTGGTACTTAAACTTGTTTTTCTTCGAAAAAAGTTCGGACAGGTCGATGATTTTCTTCTGAAAGGGGTCGTTCAAGTGCTAACTTATCATTACATTCAAATAACCGTGCTGTTTCATTCCCTCAGCCGGGGTGGCAGCCCCTTCAAAAATTTCAAATGACAATAGTTGACCAAGACATCATTTTAAAGGTCTTTCAGTTATCTTTACAGCGCCAGTAGTGCTATTTTTAGCGCATTTTCATAAGAAACCCGCTATTAGCCGCGCTTTGAAGTCCTACGTCTGTCCGTCTTGTAGTTAAACTCCTCCTAATGGATGCTAATTGTCTGTGGATGAGAATATTGAGAATACACAAAAAATATTTGTTTCGACCGCGCGATTGCAAGAGAAAAAAAAAAGTTTAAAGAGTCGGTATTCAACGCTACGCTACGGTATGAACTTCTACATCGAGGAATCTTGCGAACGTTCTAGATACATGCATACAGACATCCTGCTTTATGGTGACGACATGGTTCTTCTGTCTGACCCGGCGATTGTCTTGAACAAGAAATTGCGAGAGCTTCATGAATACTTTCCCCAGAATGATCGGACTCTCAATCCGGCTAAATCCAAAGTTTTACGTTTTTCTAGGGGACGTTTTGGCCATCCGAGGGAACTTACCTTCTGGTATGGCGATAAACCCACAGAATTAGTCAGCTGCAGCTGCTATTCATATCTCGGTGTGCCATTCACTTCTTCGGGCGTGTTCCTTGGGGCAACTAAGCACTTTTCAAGCAAGGCAAGGGCTCGATAGGAGGTGTCCTATTCACAATTAATGGTGATAGGTTAAACTGCTAGGATTCTCGCGTCAGACTGTATGATTCGGTTGTCAGTGATGTACTACTGTATACCTACGCTGCTATATGGGAAATCAGGTACCCGGTAATCATAGAAAGAGTACCTACCAGTTGGCGTTTTTAAAGAGGTCATTGTCATTGTCAAAATCCACCCCTGACTGGTAAGACTTGAGACGAGCTCCTGGAAGATTGAATATCTTGTTTTCAAGAGCGTTCTGTCATGGCTGGATAGTCTTCTCCGCAGGCCAGCGTATCGTTATCCTAGGTTATGCTTTTTCAAACCTCTAGGGGCTAATAAACACAATCGGAAGATCGTGAGGTCCCGCGGTTTGAGCTCGGAACTGGGAGGAGCGACCAACCTATTTATTTATGCCGCCATATCACCTGCTCAAGAGAATTAAAAAAACTTGTCCTTATGCATTACTTTTATTTACACAGTTAACTTACAACTATTGAATATACAGACAATAAAAAAGTTATATATTACAACCACAACTGCTATAAAGTTAAAACTGGTAGGACGATTATAAACACAAATCACAACAATTCGTGTGTTGTTTGATACACGTTTGTTATCTAACAAAGTTCTATGCACATACAACAATATTACAACCGATAGTTTGAACGAAGCTTCATGAAGCGTTATCCACCAAACAGACGAAAAAACATTTTATTTCCAAAAATCGAAGCGTCAGCTGACAACATACAAAACTATGGATATAAGGTGGCAATTGGAAATTTCTAAATCTTGCAAACATTCACCATGACGACTTGTTTTAGTATTGCACTAATTAAGTGGATGGCTCGAATTACAGCCAATTTGAATATGTATAATTCGGATCAATGAATTAATCCACAGTAAAATTAGAATTATGTACATTATTTCGAATAGACCTCCAAAATTTCATGGAAATCACAAAATTAGAAAACGAGCGCAGTCACCAGAATCTCAATTTAAAACAGTTTTTAGAAAAACATTTCGAAAGTCTATTCGCAGTTAAAAGTCAATAAATAAATATAGTTTATTCCTGAATTTAAAAAAAACTCAAAAATAATTAAAGCTATATGTCTTTTGCATGATAATTATTAAGGTAATCAATGAATGGTGTGAATTTTATTAATAAATAATAAAAACTAATTAGGAGGGTGAAGACAGCCAAAGAAGGCTTATTTTGTGTAAAATTGTTCAAGTAGAGAAGCTTACATGATGATCTATTGCTTATTTTTTCTAAAATAAAATATCACATACAAGCACCGGTTATCATTAATATCATAATGAAATTTCAAGCAGCAACCAACAAAATTCACAAAATAAACGATTTCTTCGGCAATGAAAACTTAAGTGAACAGGACTCATTACTCAATCGTGTTGAAATCTACTGGATAACGCATTTATCCTTGGGCTGAAGCTCTAAATGTGACAAATCTTGCTCTATCAAATCGTCCTCTTCGATCCTGTTTAAAAACATGGAATTCAATATTATTCAATTTAGATTTACATGAATACACTTACGCTTTCTCTTGATTGTCCAAATGATGAACCAGTTCATCGCGTTTATTAACTATCTGAACCAGTTCGTCAAGCAGCATCTGTTCTCTGGCTCTCTGCTCGTCCGTCTTCCTCCAGTCTTCGATGGAAGCAATTTTTTGCAATTCCATATTCAACATTTTATATTTAGTTTCCAGATCTGCTTCTTTTCCCCTAAATCACTCAATGTTAGTCTTGTACATTAACATGAGAATGGAAACATACAATATATTGAGTTGCATTTGCCTCCTGAGCAATGCATTTTTCTTGTTGATACACATGAACCACTTTGCCATGAGAGCTTCTTCTTCGCCATTTGAAGACTCCATAACTGATCGCAGCTGTTTTTCTAAAACAGCTCCTTGTTCGTCGATGGCCCTTTGCTCTCTCTCTAAATCTTCCAATTCTTGATCGATCCAATGGTGTACATCTATACCCATCTAAAACCAAAACTTGATAATTTGAATTTAAAAAAAGCTTGATGAAAGTACCTCTCTTAAACCTAAATCTTCTGGTAACTTATCTGGTGTAATTCTTTCCTTATTGCTATTATTGGGACTAGATTTGGCTTGTTTTTCTTCGGAACCGTTTTCGGTTCTGATTGTAAACATGTTGCCGTTCCTTTCAAATTCCGACAAAGCAGCAGTTTCGTCCTCTATCCTCGACAATCTATCGTCGCCCTCCATGAACGTCCTGATCGAATCCGGACTGACTTTGATGATTTCAGTGTTGGAACCGGAACCTCTCCTGGCGACAGCGACCAACTTTCTGGCCCTTTCCAGAAGTTCAGCTCGCCTTTCTTCTTCCAACTGATGGATGCCAAGATAGAAAAGTTTCGTACAGTTAGTGGAGGTTTCGCATTTTTGATCGTTCACAAAATGAAAGATAACAAAGGAAAATAAAATGCAAGGAAGAGTTCTAAAGAGACGACAGCGAAAATGAGTTTAGCTACATACCCTCGTCGGTGATGCGCCAACGGAACCCTCTTTTCTGGTCTGTTCCAGTAACTGCCTGGCACGCTCTCTTTGCTCTGAATGCCGCATAAGTATTTGCTGCACACGCGTCAAAAACATTTTAATGGCAAGCCAAACCTTCACACCAAAAAATTTAGTTACTAACAATAATCGCAGCGATCAAATTGCCCAAACGTTTCTGTACTTCCATCAATAATCATTGAACATATTATTCTTTCGGATATTTAAAGCTAATCTCTTCTCTCTCACTGAAGTCATGTCCACCGATTTTGAATCACCCTTTATGCAGTAATTTTGTAACCAGTAATCAATTTCTATTTGTCACCTTGGTTTGTAAGATTGTAAGTGATCACGACCTTGTCATTTTTACTTATTTATTTCTCTATCCTTTATGAAACATAGTTTATTTGTCGAGGTGCTGAGATGAATGAGTTAAAAACAGAACTAAAATGACGAGTATCACACGTAATTACTTTGAGATTGTATCTGAAATTGTACATAATCTGTAGGAATTAGACTTTTGTCAAGGAAAGTACATCTAGACTGGACTGATTACCGCCATACCAAACACCAATGTCCCCATCATAGAGGGTGCCAAAATTTGGAAAGCCAGAAGCAAGTAAGTACTAATTTATCGGTATTATTTGTAGATACAAATGATATAGTTCTTCCGGCGTAACTGTGACTCGAGTGACCTGAGAAACTTTGTTTAGAGGTTTTCGAATCTGAGGGAATTCCTAAAACTTTGCAGTTGGTAGCACTGGCAATTTTTAGCACGATGATTCCCGACGAAATGAAGTCGTCCGGGACAATTTTGAAAAGAATTTTGCGCACATTTCCGCTACAGATGAACGGAAAAGTTTTGCGGGACGTAATGTTTGACGCTTTTTTTCATTTAATTGGAAGCTAACTTTCCGGCTTGTCGTTAATTTTTGTCAATAAGCAAAGAAATCTTGGATTAAAATCCAAGAAAGCACATGTTTACTCGAATGAAATAAGTTTACTAGGTGTTTAAAGGTTGATAAACCACCATTTTTTGCTGAGAAACGAGGAGTTTTTACGGAAAAACAATTTGAGCTCTGGAAAGTGGCGACTTTGAGATGTTTTCCAAAGTTCCAAATCTAAATATCTCGAAAATGAAGCCTCTAATCAAAATTATATAAGAGTAACTTTTTTGTCCAAATTGAACTTAGAATTAAAGAAATTGTAACCATCCCTAAAAATAGTGGGTGCCAAATAGAAATCGTAATATAATGGCTTACTTTACTGCCGTTGTCGATTGTCGTTTGCTACTTTTCGTGTGTATTCAGAAGAGTTTTTTGCTTGAATGAAATGTGTCTGTAAATCATCCTGTACCAATTAAATGAAACTCGAAGAACAAAAACTTTGTTTTCCGCGATGCAACTGTAACGCGTGGCATTCGAGATAATGATCAGTTACGCTGAATCCGGGCGCAAACAGAGCGTAATGATGACGTCACTACATTATAATGAATAATTAAATTGGGCTTCTATAGGAACATATGAAAAATTAGCGGAAGTCAAACGAAACAAAACAAAAACATAACTAAGCTAAGGAAGTAGTAGACATTACCATGCATAACTTCACTACTTCAGTTGAGATGTTGAAGCGTTTTCTTTAAACTGGTTCGCTATATTAATCTAACAATTCAGCAAAACTTTCAACATCTTTCTAACTATAATGAAATTATTCCTGTTCAAAATAAACAAATACTTACAGGATTCGGCTTTGGAAGATCTGAGAACACATCATCACCGTTGCTACCCTTGTGATGATCACCACTGCCGTTAACTTCACTATTCGATTCAGCTACTTTACTATTCACAACTTTGCTGTCGACCACAGCTTCGTCTTCGTCGTCCGAACCGAAAGGATCGGTCAACTCCCGCCTGGTCATCAACAGCGGTTTCTTCGCTTCCGGTTTCTTATCTTCCGGCTTTTTCACTTGTTGCTGCTGCTGTTTCTGATCTTTCAAAGGAGACGACATGACTTTACTCATGATGCTCTTCGAACTGTTGAAAAGAATATCTTTGACGTCTTTAACGGTCGTCGGCGATTTGGGTTCTTTGGGCTGCTCCTTGGGTTCAGCCGGTTCGTTAGTGAACTTCAACGGTAACTGAAGCTTGGACGCGGCTATCTTCGGATCCGTTAAATTCTCCTTATTCAACTGATTCAGTTCTTTCAGATCTTGCGGCTTTTGTTTGGATTTTCTCAAGTTGATGATCTCTTGACCAAACACTTGATTTGTGATGTCCGTGTCTTTGTCCGTGTTGAATTTTCCGATAACGTAATTGCTTTCGTCAGCTGTGCGACCGATTTGTTGCAATTCGAGCTGGTGGCCGGTGAAGTGTGCCCTCAACTGATGCAAATACGTCATGACGGCTAATTTGTCCGGAACTGAAATTGCATGAAAAAATCATTTATTTTGCTGAATAAATCATCCAGTTTGAGATAAAAACCAACCGGCTAGCATGTGCATATCCGTGGGGTCTATCACCCTCGGAATTCCCAGTTTATCGCCCGCGTCAAAAGCCATCTTGCAGTTTCCTTTCACGTCATGTGGTGAAAGCGAACTGAAGTCTCTACAATCATGAAAACATGAGTTTCAAGTTCTGACATAGAGTCCGATTACTTACATTAAATCAGACTCGAAGTGATGTATGAGAGCGCAAAAGGCCATTCCATTTCTCCAACTGGTGGTCAAATTTGTGACCTTTACGCCTGCGTAGTTCTTGGTCATTTCTTTACACCACTCCAGCAAATCTTGACCTTGAATGAAGAATCGTTTCAGTTTTCTCAGTCGTACAACATGAACTTTCGTACGAATCACGTTTAATCGTTTAGGACTGCGTGGTTAAAAAAAGAGCAACAAGCCCTTACCTGGCGTAGTCAATTTTTGAGGATTCTTCGGCACGTCGATGTTCTCCGTAAGTTCCAGAGGTTTGAGTTTCAGGTTGACGTTTTTGGGCTTGGCAGTCGTCGAGGTCGACTCGACGACGAATTCGCCCTCTTCCGCCAAACCGTCCAGTTTGTCCAGCAATTCCGTACATTCCTCTGAATACGGATCGACGTCGCTTTCGGCAAAATCGCTCAACCTCGGCGCAGGAATGCTGGTGTTGACTTTCGGCTTGTTCTCGTTTAATGGCGAGAAGGTTTCGGCTGTCGGAGTTTTGTCGTCCCGCGAAAATGACTGTATGCTCGCAACTAGAATTTCAGTAAAAGCATTTTCAAAAAATCTTGCAAATAAAATATCCTAGGTCAGTTGGCCAGCAAGAACCCAGTAATCGAAACAAGAGGGAATAATAATGGAACTTTTGGCTTTTTCAGTTTTGAGTTGAAAAGTGGTTGATCTGATTTTCTCATTGAAAGTGTTAAACTCTGTTTTGAAAAAAATAGGCTGAAAATTTTTTACGAATTTCAATATTTTTATCTGAGTTCCAATGTTTTTTTTATGAAAGATTTTACCACATTATGGGAAAATCAACTCAAAGCTGAGTAAGTAAATTTTCATGGCCTCAATAATTCTGGGTCAAGGTCAACTTATCAACATGCATCGTTGAATATTTATTTTTGTATCAGATTAACTATGCTCCAATATTTTTTATGAAGTGCCCCATAAAGGTGCCCCATGAAGGTGCAAAGTGCCCCAGAATTATAACGAAAAATAAACCACAGACTCATCATTTGATGTGAAGATCTCCTGTGCAATTCATTTGTTTTCCAAATTTCGGCCCCATGACAGAGATGACACCTCAAAGTGCAACTTTTTTCGTGCTTTTTGCGAGTAGCTCATGAACAACTTGACACAACAAGTTGTCCTTTGACAGAGCAATGGTTTGACTCAATAGATGCATTCCAAGCAACCGCCCCCAAGCACCCAGAGTATATCTCGTTCACTTTTTATTTTTAGTAGAATGACTTTTTGGATCAAAAATAAAGTGACAAGCTGGGGGACTACGGCTACGGCTACGGCTGATGACACCTGCATAGTTTTGGAGCAAAACTATCAGCGGCATCAGCCGTATCTTCCCAGCGCTACAGCTTGTCACTTTATTTTTCCTTCAAACAATCATTCTACTGAAAATATTAAGTGAACGAGATATAGCTCCAGGTTACTCCAGATAAATCATTACCATAGGATTGCTAAGATACACCAATGGCCGCTTCAGAATAATCTGTCCCAAGGTTTCGAGCTTCTACCTGGAATATCTCTACATACTATAATAGAGATATAATATCTACTGTCCTCAAGTCAAATTTTCAGGAAAATACCACTAGCGGTTCTAAAGTTGAGTGATAGAAGTGACAAAAAAAACAAAAGTCGAATTTTCCGAAAAAGAAAAAGCCACAAGATGGCTGCCAAATGCGGACTGAGATGGGTAGTGACAACCGAACTGCCAATGACATCAAAGTGACATAACAGCTGCGACCAACCATTGTTACCGCATGCCACTTTTGGCGGCCATCTTGTGGCAGAAAAAATTGATCTAAATCGCGAATATGAGACACGACATTAGGTGCTTTCCTTTTACCACAAAACTCACTGATCTGATCTAAGTTAGAGAGAGAAAGAGCGAGAAATCACATGAGCGAAAGTGAGATACCACTAACAACTTAGGTCAGAATACTTAGTTCAGGTTGTAAGAGGAAAGCACCTAATGTTTCCACTTTAATCAAAATCGGTCAACTGATCAAAAGTTCAATATGGCAGGCGAAAATAGCATCGAATCGTGCATGAACTGACTTCAACATCATAAATAATTGTACCTACGTGAAAAAAGTACGTATCGCGTTTCATTTGGCTGGGTTCACTTACGAAAAAGTTCAATATGGCGGCTGGGTCAAGATGACGTCAAATTATGTAATCAACCTTACAATCATAAATCGTTATACGTCATACCTAAGTACGCTGCGAGTTTATAAATCATTATACGAAACATGATTATGTTTTCAGTTTTATCAAAATCGGTTAACTAATCGAAGTTCAATATGGCGGACTTAGATGACCTCAAGTGAAAACTTGTATGCCTACGATTAAAAAAATTCGGGCCTACGATTATTCGCGAGGGAGTTACGTTACAGGATGGAGGAACGCAGGGTCGGATTAACCGTAAGGCTGATTTAGGCTATAAACTAGGGCCCCGAAGCTCATTGAGGGTTCTTAGATATGGTACTTACTATTTTTTAGTCATTTACATAATACGGAATACGCGGCCCGATTGCAATTATCAGGAACTAGATAGTTGTAAATTGTAAACGGCATTGCATCGACTCATCGGTAGATCGGCAAACGCACGCACGATTCCCGATAGCTTCGTTTTATGACCATTTTTTCTAAAGAATTGGGTAATAAAGTAGCAATGATATCGAAAATAAGATGGATAATAATAATAATAAAAATTAAGCCTTGATGCTCAAGATGTTAAAGCCTAAGGCCCAAATAACGCTTTATCCGGCCCTGGACGGAACAGATTTCAAATTTCACAGTGTCATTAAGTAACGCGGGGGAAATCGGTAGGCATAAGTAAGAACAAAGCAGACCAATTCGTTCCACCTCCAGCAACCCCTTTTTTTTAATGACACCCCCTGTTTTTTTATTTTTTTTCTTAACAAGAATGTCATTCCTGGTCTAGGATTCCTGGTACATCTGTGGAAAATCGACAAAAAAAGTTCACAATTTTTTTGTGAAATTGAATTTTTTAATGATCTAAAAAATTGCAACATATTCAACTTTGATGTTTTTTGTCGAACAGAGATATGTACCGGGTGATCATTTGAAAACTATCCATCTGCAATAACTCCCGATTCCTAGTGAATATTTTTTCGAGCAAAAACAGGTCGATTTTTATATTGAGGGGGACAACCAAAACATATATTGGCAAATTTCTATATTCACCCCCCTCGCCCCCACTTACCTCAACTTTGAAATTTCAAATGACACTACCTACCTTGCGATACATCAAATTGAAGGAAATTGAATTTTCTTTCTGAAAAAAATATTTTACATTTTTTCAACCCCACCCCCTTTTCTCTGAAAATTCTATGACTGTCCCATTTTATATTTTGGACCCCTAATTTTTTTCTCAATTTAGTCGGCGTCATCCTAGAAAGCATCGAAGAAGAAAATTTCTGGTGGAAAAAGTGCTACCCAAATTCCCTCCTTTGCTCTCCCCCACCTCAACTCCCAAATTTAACAAAACACCACCTACTTTGTGATACATCAAATTAAAGGGAATTGAATTCTCTTTCTGAAAATAATTTTTTCGAAATTTTCTACCCCTCCCCCAATAAATTGGCCATTTGGAGTATCCTAGGGGGGAGATGGGGGGCTTTGAAAATTGTGAAAAAATCTTTTTCAGGAAGGGAATTCAATTTCCTTTAATTTGATGTATTACAAAGTGGGTATTGACATTTTAAATTTTTGAGGTCAGGTGGGGGGAGCGAAGGGGTAAATTTGGGTGGCACTTTTTTTATAGAAAATTTTCTCTTTCGATGCTGTGCAGGATGACGTTTACTGTATTGAAGGGAAATTGAGGTCAAGAATATTAACTTAGACACTCAGAGAATTTTGGGAAGAACAGGGGGTGAGGTTAAAAAATTTTAAAATATTTTTCTTAGAAAGAGAATTTCATTCTCTTTAATTTGACGTATCGCAAGGTAGGTGATGTCATTTGAAATTTCAATGTTGGGGTGAGTGGGGGCGAGGGGGCTTAAGATATAAATTTTCCAATGTATGTTTTAGATGTCCCCCTCGATATAAAAATTGACCTGTTTTTGCTCAAAGACATTTGCACTAGGAATCGGGAGATATTGCAGGGGGATAGTTTTCAAATGATCACCCGGTATAGTAGGTTCACCTGTACCGTGATTCTAGTCGGCTGTGAGATTTTGTTTTCAAGTTTCCAAATCTGAAATATAGAAAATCCCCAAAACTTTGCGGTTGGCTGCTCTGGCTTTATTTAGCGTTCGTCGTTCGGACCACTTTTGGAACGTATTTTTTACGCATATCCTCTGCAGATAGACGGAATATTTTTGCGGGACGTATGTCTGACGCTTGTTCCCATTATATTGGAAAATGGAGTAATTTTTCGACCTGTTTTTAATTTTCGCCAATGAACAAATAAATCAAAGCAGCTTTGACATTTGACAGGTGTCAAAAATATTTTCAACCTCTTGAAGCCAGTTCAACTTTAGGTTGATTCAAACTAAAAAAGTACTAAGCCTTCATCCAAAAAAAGGGGTCCCATGAAATCATCAATCCTTTCACCTCTTGCAGTCGAAAAGACACGACGAATCATGAAGCACTATTGGCAAGACAAGGAACATCTCAGCAGGCTTGCAGTTGCAGCAAGATTCACGAATAAAAAGTTGATTAAACCGAATTCCAAAAAACCCAGCCGCTCAAAGTTGCGTATTGGACCGAAATTCATGTGAGTACCTTCAGTTTGTAATTTGCTTACGTTCTGGAGCTTGGCGAAACGAGTTTTTGTCGGCCTTGAATGGCCGTCGTCAAGATGACTTAAAGGCGGCCCCGTATGGTTCTGGTGTCTAAATGACGGTAATACAGTTCTGCGCCTCTCTAGTCGCCTTTCCATTTTTAACAAGGCCAGTTTTCCAAGATTTTAATATCAATTTGATAAGAAATATAACTTGACTTCCAGAGAAGTCAGTTTCACACCAGGTAAAAAGGCGGCAAGCGTACAATGCTAAAGTAGAAAATTAGCCCAGCCAACTAGAGTCACAGTACAAGTGAACCTACTATAGTAATACTCGTTACTAATAGGGGTTTGTCCGAGCAATCATTCCAGGGACATGCGCTAAATTTTAGGCAGGCTTTTTGAAAAAACCGGATAAAAGCCTTTTGAATCCTACTCTAATGCACCTGTCCTGTAATGTAATATAACCTGGTAGATTTCCAAGGCTAGTCTATTTTTGAGATAAAATATGCTATAATATTTCATCTGTGCAGAAATTTTGTCTATGGCAAATCTGCGTAAATGCATTAGTTTGTCCGGTTTTCTTCAATATCCCGCCATTACTTGCACCTCGCACATGTGCAGTATGGCCAGGAAAATGCCCTATTGACATTGAAATTTGAAATCTGTATCTTGAAAACTGCGGAAATGATCGCAACTGTAAGTTTTCGCACGGACACCCGGTAGAGATGGCTAGTAGAGATCCCCAATGAACAGGTAGATAGATAGCCATTTACAGAGTAAGCGGCGCCTTCAACATCATCTAACGACTCTATGGTTACTAGTGAAATAAATGACTCCATGGTTACTTTTCCGTTATAAATTCTGGGACACCCGGTATTTTTGATCACGTTAATCACGAGAATTAAAAAAAATACAAATGGCAAAGTATTTGTTCCAAAACTGAATTTTCTATTTGAAAGAGTGAAATAAAGAGTAAGCGGAAAACTCTTTGAAAAGTGTTTTGGGCACCATTTTTCCAGCTTGAACGACTGCATAATGCACGACAAGTAACTGATGTCCATATATATTCATATGCGATGCTCAAGGTCCAAGGAGATACCGAGATACGGTTTAGCAAGAGTAATAACTGTAGCGCCGCGAGACAAATCCTCGAATAAGATAAGACATCCGTGAATGCGGACATAACAAGTGGTAGTAGTGATCATAAACTTTTTAAAAGAGTCATTTACACTTTCATGACAACCGCGCGAGGTCATGAAGTTCAAGCTCGTAAAGTGTAGGACGACCAAAAAAAAAAAAAGCGAAAGAAATACCACGACATGTGATTATTACTAACCACTTATCGGCGTGCTTGCAAAATCGGAACCGGACAAACTGTTGGTCATCTGTTGCAGATGCTGCGTGACTTCGTGTATGCTACTCTTCATCGAATTGTCATTTAGAGAGAGATCGTCGTCTTCCACGTCTTCCAGGGCGGCAATGTCGTCGCTGTTGTTGTTTACGGACATGAGTGATGCCATCGATTGCATATCCTCATCGCTTCAAATGTACCAATCAATCAATTGATTAAAAGCTCCGCAACAATCCTAAAAATATACTCACGTTGCCTTTCCTTCTCTCAACAAGACGCACGACAGGGTGCAATCTAATTTGGCAGAAGTGATTTTCTTAGTCGTCGGCTTGAAAATTATCTGCAACTCGGACTGAGTCGATTCGATACTGGCGTGTCTTTTCATGTTGACGTGTGCTATGGCAAGTTGTCTCCTTTTTCCAGTCGCAGGAACCTTGAATAAAAAAAAACGCGATGCTAGTAATTAAGTATATTTTGCCGAAATTCTGTAGTCGTGTCCTAATAATTTTGGATGATTGGTCAATATCGCATGTGTGTTAATAAAACTTGATTAATTGTTTGGCATGTGTTTATTAAAAATCTAAAAATATTTTCTTTGGTAGGTACCTTGCGGGCAAAGAGCGTAAACAATTATGAGAATGTTTATATAGCGTCGGTTTAATGTTTTGTCTCAGACTTAAACTTGAATGAGTAAAGAATAACGAAGAAGGAATCGTCAGGTGTTCGTATGAGTTCAGTTTTGCTATTCAATCATCACAGACAAAACAAAATACATTCAGGTTAATTCTTATAAGCGCGGGATAATTCCAGGAAAAAGCTGTATGTCTGGGCACCGGTGTTAACCTTTGATCACAGGAAAATTTTGTCAGCATTAATTCGACGTAACGTTGAAAAATTGCTAAATTGAATTTCCCTACCAGATGTTGCACTTGTGAGGTTCTAAAATGGTTCTAGTAATTGTTTCAGTAGTCATGACTTTTCTTTAATTAACCAAGTTACGGCATAAAGTCTGTGGCGGGCATAAGGTCTAAATGCGTTTAATAATAAAATGAGAAACACCACTATCCGCATGGCCAAGATCGCACACTCAATAATAATTT
The DNA here is from genome assembly GCA_949128115.1 of Anaspis maculata. NCBI lineage: Eukaryota > Metazoa > Arthropoda > Insecta > Coleoptera > Scraptiidae > Anaspis > Anaspis maculata. Next base: position 68,092,943 of record OX421963.1, on the reverse strand, counting down.
GGGTACAATCATCGTGCAACGTGTTCCGAAGGATTATAGTGCTTTCGAGAGGTCAATCAATACCTACCTGCTCATAAAATAAGATAAAGGAATGAAGCTACACTTCTCAAAACAATAAGAGGAGGACGCGAGGACGAAGGAGGATCACAGGGAAAACCTTTTCGGCTGAAGTAATGCAAAAGTCAAAGATATTTATAGTATCCAAGATTTATCGTACGTTTATTAAATAGAGTATTGCAAGTACCCTGAGGTCTAAAACATAAAATTTAACAATCTTGCCATTAAAAACAAGAAATGTATTGGTGAAGAGAATTTTTACGAGTATTGCCACCCCTAGCTTGAAACACAGACACAAATCTTCGCGGCATCTTCAAAATCTCTTTAAAATGTTCTTCTCTGCTCTCTGTTTATTATTGGTATGTTGTGTGAAATTGCAATACAATAGTGGTTAACGAGGTGATTAAGGATGGAGTTGAATTGGTGAAATAAGGCATTGCGGAATCAATCGCTGTGGGCTTATTCCTTGACAGAAATTTACCATTCAGGTCTTTTTGGAATAAGCCCACAGCGATTGATTCCGCAACGCCTTATATTTCACCAATTTAACTCCATCCTTAAATTGATGCATACATTATTCAGAAGACTTTAATCCAGACATCCTGAAGAGTTACATCGTGCTACTCGAGGTTCTACAGTTAAGGATGGAGTTGGATTATTGAAATAAGGCGCTGCGGAATCAATTCCAGCGGCCTTACCCCCTGACAGAAATTTACTATTTCGATCTCTTTCGAAAGCGACAGGGTGGTGGTATTATGAATAGATCATAAAAACATTTTCTAAATTGAAAAAAAAATCGAAACTTCAATTTTTTTTGGATTTTGGAAACAACAAAAAATTCACTTCAAAGTACCTCTCTGTAGCTTTCGAAAGAGACCTGAGGTGAATTCCTGTTGAAGAATAAGCCCGCTGGAATTGATTCCGAAACGCCTTATTTCACCAATCCAACTCCATCCTCAACAAGAAAACCTGTTGTGGTACCACAATACTTTCCCGAATAGTACCCAGGAACCTATGGAAATTTCTGTTAGACGTCCCTTCTGGCTGAGAAGTTGGAATTTGAGACATGAATTACATCAAATTTCCAGAAAAATAAAAACATTTCCCAGGAATATTTGAATTTTCCGGAAAAAGGCTCAGTGTTTTCCAGATAATTTTATTGTTTTCAATCTTTTCTCTAATGACCCGCAGCAAGTAAATCTGCACCTAAAATGAATATTTCGTGGGACTCAAGTGCGATTTATAACTCGATTTCAATTTTATTCGCAATTTGAATAGCAATTTTAGTCGGATTGGTAGTAAGCATATTCACCTCGTCAATTTATAACTCGATCGCATCTGTCGGAAAAGAGGAACGGTGGAGGGAGAAAACCTAGGGACTTTGCAGAAAACTTGTCTGTTACTAGTGTCACTGTGAAGAAAATTCGAAACAAAATAACGTTCAAGAAACACAAACCACGTGGCTGCACTCTGCGAACAATGACTCTGCACTTCTGACGAAGAAAACTAACTATAATCAACATCTAACCTCTGAATTAACTAAAAGCATACTAAAAGTCCCCAGAAAATCCCTTAACGTAACCTTGCTAATCAAGAAGACTACCGTGTTCATTTTCGCGTATCTTGATATTATCTTGATTTTCATTGGTCGATCGTAAGAGTTGAATGTTGGCCAACTTTCTTAAAATCCTAAAATCGTTGCGATTGCGTCTTGCGCTTGAAATCGAGTTATAAAAGATACAGAGGTAGTCGTATATTTGAACTTTGTTAAAATTGCGACTAAAATCAAAATCGAGTTATAAATCGCACTTACCGCAGGTCGAATTATCGAGTAGAAAAGAACGTCTGAGTTGAGTCTTGCATGAAACGCGGGTCGTCCTGGTCAAAACATGGGTGAGCGACCGTCTCGGGTGGTAACGATTAGGACAAAATTTAAAAATTCGTAACGCCCGACTGGAAAATGGTGAAAAACTCCAACTGCAGACCTAATTTTATTCTTTTGCCTTGCTGCTTCCTGCCGAATTTGGTTCCAATCCATCGGATAGATTTTGCACATTATTGTCAAAGTTTAAAATTTGACATTTTCTTTATTGAGAGATGACAAATGGAAAAATGCCAACTGTTTTGAATACAGTTTTTAAGGATTTCAAAATGACACCTCGCAAGTCAAGCTCCCAAGATATTCGCGAAATGGCAAACCTAGTTTGTAAGTTTTTACGTCATTTCTTTTCTGTCACTTCTGTCAGATAGCCATCGACGATCGCGCGAATTCACAAAATACTCGAATGGATGATGGAGTTATTCAAGAAAATGAACTTTTGTTAAATAGCGATCAATAATTAATTAACCCAAATACCACAAATACAACCGTTATACAACGCACGATGACAGGTGACAGAAAAACTTAGAATCCTCCATCTTGTTTACAGCGCCCCCATCGGTAGTTAAAATCGCGAATAGCTTCTGTCAGTTTTTGACAATGACCCTTCCGTTTGACAAATGCCAGCCAAAAACCCATCGGTTAGATAATATTATAATTATTGGCATACGACAATAATTTGAAGATGAGTTTACAATCATTTTGATATTAAAAGCTGGGCATTCCTGGCATATCTTTTACAAAGTTTATGAGTTCTCTAGATACTTCGGAAAGACCAAGTCTGATTTGATTAGGTATTTTACTAATGTGAGCACAATTCAATTAGCACTGAGCACTGTGATCGGATCAGATTTGATAACATTTCCGCGTAAAATGAATGGGATCAATCCGTAAAGTGAGATGTTGCCACTGTTCAAACGGCAACAGGAGGTCGAGTTACAGTCATAATACTTTGTCCTCACTCCATTTCCTTCAAGTCGGATTTAAATTCAACCAGGCGCCGCGGTAAGCGACAAAAAAAAGTTTCAACCTTGCACTTTGTGACAGAAATATGCCTCGAGATATTCGTGAGCTGGAGCCCCCCTTAGACCATGCATAGGTAATCAGCGCTTCTCGCTTATGGACAAGTGAATCCCTATGCTTCCAGTGAGCGAAAAACACACCTTGAGGTTACAACCAGAGAGCAATATCTTCTCCCTCTCATTATGAACGGAAATGTGTCCATTACACGTGTCAAACCTATATTGGGGAGTTTGCGGGAATACGTCCGTACGACGTAACGTAACTTTCAACGTGAAAATAGACGAGTTTGTTATTTGGAATTCCTTAGTTACAGGTGAATTTTCACGTTCTACGTTGCGTTGCGTCGTACGTTGCGTGAAATCGCAAACTCCCTATTGCATGGGTGAGCCGGCGTTGCCGTAGCACCTGAATTTCCGTACTGAGCAACTGCTTGAAGCAAATTTTACTAACAAGTTTGTTTAGAATGCTCCATGACTTTTTAGTGTATAGCTGAAATTTATTCGGCGATAATTTTTTTTTTTTGTCTCCACAAGCTGTGTGGATATTATACCGTTTTCATAACTCAAGTGAAGTAAATTTAGCTCCTCATGACCAGTAAGGATTTATGCAAGGAGAGGCAACGTTGGAAATGTCTATCAGGGAGAACCGCAGGAACTTTTGTTTTGCAAGCAGGTAGTCGCTTTTGTTTTGTAAGCTCGAGTGCTCGGGGTATGCACTAATGCACTAGACAAAGACACTAGATCCAACTGGGACGTGATTGGTGTACATATACAGGGTCCTGCAACAGTGCGTCGGGCTTTCCTAGCGCCCTTCCCTTACGAGATAGAGACAAAGATGTAATACATAACATTATTCATTTGAAAAGTTCTAACCAGTGAAATTATTTTAAACTATACAGGATGTTCCATTTTTGCGCTATAACAGAAACAAAGATTTTTTCAAATGTAATGCCCCACTTTTTATTTTCTTGTTCAGCTTCTCAAGCTCTATCATAAGCGTACTTTTGTTTTTTTTTTTTCAATTTGTGGCAGTGCTACCAACTAAAAATTGAAATTGAAATTTTTTGTAATTTTAATGTTCGTTTCGAAAAATCGTAGAAGCCTAGTTTTTTGCAATCAAGGAATGAAATTTGGCACAACAATAGTCGAATAGGAGGTGAATAATTTCATGACAAAAAACTTCAGATTCAGTGATACAGGGTTCAGAATTGTTTTTCGAACTTCGCAAAATTCAAAATGCCATGAGTTATTTTTTTCAAATGAAATGCCCCCTATTTTATTTCACCATTCGATATCTTTTTTTCTCCTCTTCCATTTTTGTCGGGGGTACCCTACTCCTAAATTTGATAATTTCCGAGATAATCGATAATTTTGATAAAAAGTGCTATTTATTAAATTTTTTCACGGCAGGCCATGGTGACCATCAACAAAAATGTCTGATTGACACATTTTGCTTGGTTTGATGCTAGGAACAAGTTTTTTTATTGAATAGCTGCGCTAAATTCCAATCTGAAGAAAATGCTTGGAAAAAATTTCGTTGTGCGATGGAAAAAAGAAAATTCAAATTGAGCTAAGTAAAGCGGTTTTCTCGACTTCAAAAACCTTCAAACTGTCAAATTGACAGGTGCGTTCATTTTGACATATGATTTTATGTATCAGGACCTACTAAGAACATAAAAAATCCAAATAAACGACAATTTTTATCAAAATTATCGATTATCTCTGAAATTATGGAATTTAGGGGTAGGGTATCCTTAGTAAAAATGAAAGAGGAAGAAAAAAGCTATCGAATGGTGAGATAAAATAGGGGGCATTCTATTTAAAAAAATGACTTATGGCATTTTGAAATTTGCGAAGTTCAAAAAAAAATTGCACAACCCTGTATGATTAAACCTCAAGTTTTTTGTCATGAAGTTATTCAGCCTCTGTTCGACTACCGTTATGCTGAATTTCTTTTCTTAATCCCAAAAAACAAGGCCTCTACAATTTTTCGAAGTGAACCTTGAAATTACAAAATAAAAATCAATTTTTAATTTTCAGTTGGTAGCACTGCCAGAAATTGAGAAAACAAAAAAAAACTTGTAATATAGCTTGAAAAGCTGAACAAGAAAATGAAATCAAAAGTGGGGAATTATTTAATTTAAAAAAAATCTTTGTTTTTGTTATAGCGCAAAAACTGAACATCCTGTATAGTTGAAAATAATTTTACGAGATGGAACTTTTCAAACCAATAATTTTATGTATTACACCTTTTTCTCTATTTTGCAAGGTAAGGGCGCTAGGAAAGCCCGACGCACTGTTGCAGGACCCTGTATATCTACTTCTTTGTTTCGTGATCTACCCCGAGTAGCTCCGCTGGCAAAACGAAAACAGCTCGTGCTAGCTAACTTGCGTAATTTCAACTTCTTTCTCGCAACGAAGACGAAGATATCTTCTATCCTTTAGGTTCGCGTGCGTTGCTCAGCTTGGTATCACTAACTTGTCCATAAGCGAGAAGCGCAGAGTATGTGATCTAAGGAGCTCTCCCCCCCCCCCAAATCGCTTCCTGAGGGGGCGAGTGATAGCTCTTCAAAGTTTTAGCATTGTATGTTTTAGACATCAGGATTCATGAGCTATCAAACCGTTGCTAAATTTCGTTATCGATACACACCACAATGCCCGATTGCACAAAGGTGGTATCAAATTTTAGTTCGGTCCTTAACACGGGATCTAATTTTTGAAGTGGATTAAAATGCAAACTCAGTTACTTCAAGGGGAGATTATGACGGGAATACAAAATATGATTCCAAGCGATTATTTGGATAACAAAACACAGGTGAGATAGCCTTTAATTTGGCTTGTAGAACACATCTTACCGTAACTGTCAGATCTTTTCTTTGTAATGAAAAATAAGCGACAAATGCGTATTACCCCAACTTTGTTTCTGTATACAAATTAATAATCGCTTGGAGGCATATTTTGTATTCCCATCATATTCTCTCCTGCAAGTAACTGGGTTTGCATTTTATTTCACTTCAAAAATTTTATCCCATGTTTACTACCGAACTAAAATTTGATACCACCTTTGTGCAATAAGGAAATCATATGACTCTTCTGTGAATATTAGCAGCATTTGTTCTAATGTCCATTGTCCATGCCATTCTTCATCGTTGAAAAAAATATTTCCCTAGGCAGGTCAAAGAAATCGGTTTCTATTTTCCCCCGTATAAAAAATACACAAATTCATATTGCCTACCTCGTTCCCGATCAATTCCCATCATGTTAACCGATTTATGAAGTGGGAATTTGGATCAGAATTGGCATTTCTTAAAGATTGGCAGACTAAGAAGTGTCCTTTTTTCGCTGCCCAATCAATAATTTTTCCTATGTTCCAAACCATTATTATCAAACCATTTTCAACTGTCCTGCAGCGTTCCTGAAATATCCTGACAAAACTAGTCTTTTTTATAGATTTAATTTTAAAGCAAATCATTGAATTTCAGGGTGCAAAAAAAAATCGTGATTTCAATTAAAAATCAAAAAAATCGATTTTTTTCATTTAAATCGGATTTTTTTGATTTAAGGACGGCATTTTCTAGTGTTTTTTTTGAACGTAAGTTTCATGAGAACCAGCGGAGTAAGAACTTGAAAAAAAGAAGAGTAATCTAAAATCTAGAATGAAAATTAATAAGTATAGTAGGTTCACTTGTACCGTGATTCTAGTAGGCTGGGCAAATTTTACAGTTTGGCATTGTAGACTTCACGTCCAACTGCCTAGTGTGCGCCTGAGCGTCTGGCTTCGAAAGATAGGATATGTTGGTGTGTTGACTGTTGCTGTCAAAAAATGAAAAAAATCCTCGAAAAAATCACCGAAATCAACTTTGCAAAGGCAAGTATGGAAGTAGTTCACCTTTCACAAGTTCCGCGAATTTCTTGTTCCAGTACGATGTCCTGAGCAGTGAAATCAAGTATTAACGCCGATGAATCCTATCCACCTTTCCACAGTTCCCAGTCTTCCAGAGTGTGGGTACTTTTTTAATAAAAAACCAGGGGTAGTTCACAATGCTTCCATATTATGTGGTTTTTGAAAATAAATTCACATCTTCGCCGCAAAGCTAAACGAGTGAACGTTATGGGGTACATGTCCAGCACCTTCTCCGCCAATTTTCTCCCAGAAGCGAGTCCTCATGGCATCGTCACCTTCAAGGGCTTCAAAATAAGCACTGACAGGACATTATTGTTCAAGGCACAAGCACAGTTTTCACATCACAGCGTCAAGCTTGAGCTTTCAAACATCAGTGTAAGCAATTGCCAAGTTCTAGGGAGTTTTCAAATTTCAAATTCGGAAACTTAGAAACACAATCTCACAGCCTACTAGAATCACGGTACAAGTGAACCTACTATATTTAAAAATTTCAAAATTCGAAAAACTCGATTTTTTTTTCAAAATTTTCAAATATTTTTCGAAAAAAGATCTTTTACTCTTGCCAGCCCAGATTTGAATTACTCAGTTTTTTGTTACATTTTTAGCTGCTCAGATTTGGCAGAAACTCACGCCACAAGAATCTATCTCTTTTTCTTTCGCTCTGCATCTAATCCGCAGTCTGTTTCAGCCATTTTTTAAGCTAGGAAATGCCGTCCTTAAATCAGATTTTTTTTTATTTAGATCAGATTTTTCCCGATTCCAAATTGTTTCCCAATTTAAAAAATCTGTGGTAATCAAGGCCAAGATTAAGGCTTACCTATAGTACAAATATCGATACTCTTCCGGTGTCCAGACCCTCTGTTTTTTATACATAATTATTTTTCTCGTTTTTTCTCAAAGAAGCTGAAACTCTGGAAACTCATAGCAAGTGTAATTCAATGCCAATCGTAACCAATACTGTATTGAACAATAGGCTAGTGGACATGGTTTTTTTATTTCTTTAAAAAACATGAAAAAGATTTGTCTGTTTGAATAGCGCGGCAAGTGCGTGACGTCACATTTTGAAGAGCCAATAGAAACTCTAGTTGGCCATTCAATGACTAAAGAACACCTCCTCGTTTTGAACTGATTTATACCAAAAAAATATAATGAAATGCTGGAGTGCTATGGTTTGACTTCACATTTTGGTCGATTCTTTCTTAAAATTCACTTATTTTTGCTCGTGCAGGCTTCGGATTAATGTCACAACAGTGTTATTATTGCCATATGAGTGGCAGTACTGCGAGTATCGCATGCCATATGTCAACCCCATGTCAAATAATCTAGTTTTTTTTCAATACAATTTCGCTTCATAATACATAATAACTCCATGCAATGGCATCAAAAATAAGTTCCTTGTGATAAAGTTGTGCTCGCACGTGAAAATACACCACTACGTAATAGATCTAGAACGAATGCTTCGGTCGAATGTCAAATGCGTTCCCCTCTCCTTCCTCCCTCTCACCTCCTAGCCCACTTTCAAGCTGTGACGTAGCATATTATTCCTGATCAGAATAAGTCCACTTTCAAATTGATTTTTCACCGAAATGAAATCATATTTCGAAAAACTTTTCCAACTACAAATTCGTCATTCAGATATTTATCAGGTTTATGATACTATTATACTAAAATGCGATTGATTTCCAGTAGCCTATTATTATGCAATAACTCGTGCAATAATTTGCAATAGGTGCTTGTCAAAACAACAGGTGTCCTCACGTCTTGAGGATGGTTCGTCGTTCGTCGGGGGTGGGGTAAGCTGATTGTGGTGGGCATATAAGAGATTTCATATTTGCAAGTTTGCAAACACCCTGTAGACAGGGGTTTCCGAGGGAGTTTCAGGGTTGGCGCCGCGGCGCGCCGATGGCTGGCTACCTTATCAATCCGAGTATAAATCAAAAGAAAATGGTTCATATAGTCACTGTTCCAAGCTTAGAGTTCCAAGTGGTATGTCCTGACCATAAAGGGCAGGGTGCTTTCGCCTACTACTGGATAGAGGTCCGAATATAGTTAATTTTTTTCAAGGACCACTCAAGAGAGGAGAACCCAAACTAGAACCGATTGGAACACCTGTATAAACACTTGTAAAATTGTGTGTGGAAAGAAAAGTAATATAAGAATTCTAATCTTTGACCATATCGCGATAGATCATGTTCAACTGCTGTGGAATTTCCCGCGCTTTTCCGCCTGTTGATAAATTCCTAAGCTTTCCATACAATATTGGTGATCTAACAAGGAATAAGGAACAGTTTCAGCACGTGTTCCACACATGCTTTTTGAATGTTAATAATTCACAGAATTTTGATTTGTAAAATGTAAAAGTGCAAAAACTCACATCTTCAATTATGAAAGACCAGTCTTTGTCTTCCAGTTCATTAGTTCTCGGGTCTTTGAATAGAGTGACGGCAACCTGATGATTTTCAGGGACAGCCCAGACCACGAGACCTTTGTAGGTGTTTTGCAGTGTCGGCTCCCATGCCATGGGCACGGAAGCCACTCGGCGCGACCTACGTGACCATACCAGCGACAGTTTGTGAGGCTCCCTAGAATAAAACCAGAATTCAAGCAATATTTTTACGTGAGAACATTAAATTTTATGAGGCACTGTCAGCACAGCACAGTTAACAAATTAATATTCCAAGCAGAACGTCATTGACCAGACAATAAACAGGAAATAATGGACCAAAATTTCCTTTTCAGGTGTACACAGGGAGGAAGTTTATTATGAAACTTATAAGTACTTATGGGAGCATCTGGTTTGCATGATAATATTACATAACATAATGCTGATGCACATGGAGCTAAGATTATTGATTGGGTGATGGAATCAATTAATACAACTATGTGAATGGTACAACAATAACAAGTAAATACTGTAGGTACATGAGGATTTGTGATAAAGGATAAGATTTTGAAGGTCCTCAGCAATAAAGTAATCAAATATCCACAATCTCAAAGTAAACTACTTGCCATTTCGAGGTGAATTCTACAGCGAGCTGGTGGTACGAAGCGGTGAACTGGAATTTGGCTGCACGTTTATTCACCCTCTGTAGCCTTTTCCAGACAGATCCCATGCTGGAATCCACACTGCTGACACAAGAAGACATGGTGGTTCAGGCTCACTCAGCACGAATGTAAATAAAACATTTTTTATACTCCACACAGCAAGACACAAAAATATCAGCGTGATAAGGACGCACGCTGATAGCACAAGAGACGGGATATAACTGTGTGAGAATTTATCAAAACATTAGATAAACAGCCTGGGTGAGTGCATGACATTATTCAAATAGCGATGCTCAAAAAACAGTGCATGTAAATATTTATACCTAGTGATGGATTAGACGGCAATCGAGCAATTTGCGTTCAACAAAGTTAATGAATTGCATTACGTTCGAGAGAGAACTTTGACATTAATATTATTAACCTTGCATGAATCACTTGACACTTGGCTGACCATTTGAAAACGAAATGGTCAAATTTCCACAAAGCTAATTTTACAGGAGCAACTACTATTATTATTGTGTGGGGCTCGCAATCACAAACGTCGGCACTCACGTACCTTCCAGTTTGGGACGCACTCAGTGGTTCATGATGATGTAATATTCTATTTATCCGACTGTGATTAACAAATACACTTTGTTTTTGTCCGTAAACGAGGATGAATACATAAAAATTTGCGAATTACTTTCCTCCTGTCATCGTACTTGTCAAAATTAGTTGTCGATTGTGACGTTTGACGTCAGCGCAGACTGCGCAGTCTTCGATCGGCCGCTGCTATTTTGCAGGGAACTGTGTCCACATGCACTTCGTTCGGCCGTTTTTGGAAAGAGGGCAGCACATATGTCAAGTTCAGAAAATCCGCGTATTTTAAAATTGACCTTGTATATTGCATGTACTCGTAGTCCGGATGTTGGCGGGTTGGCGCTAACCAGCTTACATTCAGCGAACAGCGGCGAATAGTGCAGTAAAGATAGGTTTTGGGGTTGAAAAAATTAATTCATGAAATTAAAAAGCTGTTATCGATTCAGAATTTTATCTTTTACCATGTACTGAAAATCCCCGAAAATCCCACTTGAGCATTTTTCTTGCGGCGCTGTCAAAGTATATTATGTTTGCTGCAACAAGTCCGGAAATACACAATATTGCGCGGAAGTGGCGCTCCGACACGGATGTCATGCGAACTTAGAAAACGGTGACAAGTTATCATCGCGCATGTTCAGGGCCGCTATTCTTGAATCATGTGAGAAAAGTCCCTGGTGCCCGGTTGCACGAACGTGGTATCTAATTTTGCGACGTAGCAAATTGAATCGGGTTGCAGGAACAGGGTATCAAACGAGGTAGCAAACAGGCTGTGGCTAAGGTTATCACGCATTTGAACTACTTGCATCTTTTTATGCGTATGCACGTACCTAAAAGCGCTAAAAAGTTTGATTCGACACTTTATTTTGAATTTTCCAACGTCTCCGATTTTTATTCTTCTGAAGAAGAACAAGAAGTAGAAGATGCAGTTCGTTGTGTCATATTGCCGATAAAAAAAAAACCGTCTCGTAGATAAGATGTACCTACCTCGCGTCGCGAGCTGTCAAAGTCAAAGAAGCGTTAGGAATTTCAAAGGTTAACAGCATTATTTATTTCTTCGAGTTTTGAAGAATAATATGCAAATCATTGCACCGAATTAAGGCATAAATCCATGCCCAGGCTGTCGATCAGGTGAATATGACAAACTGCCTCCGTAACTGCTATTATGTCGATCAACAATTCCAGGTTCAGGCGATGGGAGTTACCGACTGAAATTGCGAACACTTGCTGGGTGCCTCCACGAGCCCTGTACCTGCCCGGCGGAAACAAAGCTGTTGTTTACACCAAGAACGCGGAGCTCTTTATTGCAAAGTATTGCTCAGTCAAAGTATGAGTGCTTCGGTGACAACGATGAGTTACAGGAGCACTGGGACTGTGATCCCGTGACGAAACTTGAACAATTTTGGGCCGCTAGTGACACTGTATCAAGCATGTGTCAAGGTGATATCCAGTGCTGATTCCTGATTCAGTAGCTCCAGAACAGCTTTTGACGACAGGAAATACTGCAGGAGTCGTTGGCATGAGCAACAGCAAAGAAATTGAGAGAAAGGAATGAAACTGAATTCTGGATTTGTCAAGTTTTTCTTTGGTACAAAAATAGACCTCACACACTGAAAATGGCTGCCTCTTTTCTCTTGTCTTATTGTCTCATGCCCTAACCCTTAGATGTGCACATTTAGGTAGTTTAGGTCCCTTGTCCATCAGGTCCCAACACGACCCACGACTCGGCAACTGCAATAAAGAGTTAACCGGATCGAAACGTGTGTGGGACGGTTTGTTGTTGACCGGGCCGTCACAATATGTCACGCTGTATGCGTATCTAAAATGTCTGACTCGGCGCTTTCTGAATTTTCGGAAGTCTCCGAATTTTCCTCTTCTGAAGTTCGTTGTGTAAATGCTGAGCGGAGAATCCTCTTCGAGTTTTACAACGACAAGGAATTTAAGGAGCGATATAGATTCACGAAGGACAATGTGTTGCGGATCGTGGATCTCATCGGAGTTGAAGACCTAGAGAACTATCTTCTTCGGTGTATTTCTTTCCGCGCACCATTTCCACTCTTCAAATTTGCTTGACTCTTGACAGCTAGACTTCAACTGTTTCAAATGTCCTCATACCATGGATCCTCATACAAACAAACCTGTATAACTGATTGCCTGCACCCATCAGCCAAAATTCTCTATTTATGAGCACAAAATGTAAACCCAAACGTATACTCGGTTTGAATTAGGCACACCAGTGCTTTTCTCACTCACAATATCAGCTCAGCTTTCCATTCCCATATTTTATTCAATTTTTTGTTTGACACATTATGTCAGTCGTCACTGTAGACACCTTTTTTTTTACGTCTACAAATAGCCTACCATTTGATACCGAGTTTGGTACCGAAGCTAATTTGCGACGGAGCAAATTTTAGTTTCTTGCAACCGGGGGTGGGAGTTTTATATAATCCGTACAACACTTCTGTAGCGAAAGTTGCCTAAAAACCACGATTTTAAGCAACATTCGCTACATCAGTGTACTGCGGAATGTATTTTACTCCCAGGGACTTTTCTCACGCGATTCAAGAATAGCGGTCCAGAACTCGACAATAACATTGATTTCAGTGTTTGACGTAGACGTTTTGTACAGTTCTATCAGCAACTTGTGAAGTCTTCCGATTTAAAATGCATATTCGGCGGTCGAAAAAGTGTAAGCCACTCAGAGGACCGACTGTGCTGTCGTCAATACAATACAGCACTGATTAAATGAAATATCCCCAGACAATTTCGCGGTAAATTTGAATGTTATGGTTGAAGTGTTCCATGTTTTTTTTATTTCGTAATTTGGGGCATTTGGGGATGATCCCTAACATATGTGCTTTCATGAATAGGTTGCGAGGGTTACTCCGATTTTTCTATGTAATCACTTCTACTCGAAAACGACGCATAATCCATTGAGCTTAGTTTGAGAATCACCTATTTTACAGCGTAACATATGGAAGACTTAGAACGAATTACCTCGTTTTTTAGCGCATGTGCTAAGCGGTCACGCAATATTGTGTATTGTATCCTCGCTTTTGTCACATTAGAGCTATATTGTTAGCGTACCGTGGGTTCCACAAAAAAGATAATACGAGATTAGTTGATTCGCGATTTTGTTTGTCAATTTGTAGCTGAGTGATCAATGAAAATGCTGGTTTATCCCTCAATAATGGAAAGATGGAAGGTCTAGTGCAGATTTCAGGCATTTTTTGTGGTTAATCGCCTAGCATTCAGCAGAAAAAAGTTCAGTTAATCTGCAATCAGCCTTGATCGCTGATTATCTTTTTTGTGGAACTGACGGTCAGAGCTGATGGTATATACCTACTACAGGACATGACCAGAACGTCATCTGAACCGTCGACATCCTATTTCCCGCAAAAGAAAACACGTAAATCGGTTTAATCTGCAGTTACCAGTAGTAATCAAGTGTAGTTCGGGGATTGGTGACCAAATTTATTAAAATCTGTTTTTTTTTAGATGAAGACATGAAACTTAGTATGAGTGGTCTTTATGGTCCCCTTTTCAAATGTAGACATGGTGCCTCGCCATATTTTGATTGGGGAGGCTTAGGGACCCTCTTGAAAAATGAAGTTGCAAAAACTCATACAAACTACCATTGATAATCGTCACGCATCTCAAAAAGTAATCATTCGACCCTACGTTAAATCTCAACAATAGACACACCAGTTGTCGCCATGTACCTACGCACTGTTCTTCATGATGAAAAACAAAATTCTTCGGAATGTCAAAAAAAATCAGGTTTTTACAGTTTTTTCATGTAATAGAGGAGTGAATTTATCTTCCGCATATCATTATCCACTAAATCGTATCTGCCGAAGCCACTGATGATGTTCATTTCTTCATAGTGACATCTTAGAAGCAACAATTCCAGATGAAACCAGCCAATTCAAGTGCTCAGTTCAGCAGCGTTTTTTTCTATGCTACCATAATCAAAATGATTGACAATTTATTATTGGGTGGATAGCTTCAACTGTTTCATAATTTTATTGAGTATAACTAAATGAGGAGTGATGCGCAAAAGCCCCGAAAGAAATTTTTTTACCCGTCACCTATCACTGTTAGAATTGCACCAAATTTCATGCTACTTTGGCGGAACAAAAGCAAATACAGACTAAAGAGTACCTATAGACAAACGTCAAGACGATCTACAGTTGTCAAGTAGAAGGCACGAAGAATTAAGATTGAGGCCTGAAATACTTCAAAGCACTCAGTTCGAGTGAATACACGGTACAGAAATATTTTCAACACACCCTAGGGGCACAAATTTTATTATGGTGAGCGACGTGAAAAAAATGTTGGTAGGCTTTTGCGCTTGGTTCCGCATGTAGTCATATGAAATCAAGTTATCGGCGTAGAATAGAACCTCAAGAACAGTTCCAGCTATCCATCCATTCACAAACTGTCGATCATATTGATTGGGAACAATAAAAAACACTGTTGAACTTCACACTTGAATTGGCTTATTTCTTCGGGAGCTGTCATTCCTAGAATGACAATATCAAAAAACAGACTTCATGAATAGCTTCGTCAAATACAAATTAGTGAATAATGATACACAGCAGATCAATTTATCTTTTGTGAGATTAAAAAATCATCAAAAACTGTGTTTTTCTTTGACACTCCAAAGAATTTTTTTTTAACACGAAGAACAATGCGTAGGTACATGGCGACAACTGTTGTGCCTCTTGTCAAGGTTTGGTGTAGAATCAAATGATCACTTTTTGGAATGTGTAACGATATTTACCGGTGGTTTGTAGGAGTTCCTGCAACTTCAAATTTTCAAGGGAGACCTTGGGCCCCCTAACCAAAATATGGCCAGGCGTCATGTTTACATTTGGAAAGAAGACCATAAAGACCACTCATACCAAATTTCATGCCTCTATCACAAATCTAACAGATTTTAATAAACTTGGCTCCTAACCCCCGGATTATACTTAATCAACACTGTTAATTGGGAATTAAAAAAACTTCCGTATTTTTTTCCCGGGAAATACGAGTTGGAGGTTCAAACGAAGGTCTCGTCATACCCTGCAGTGTATACCAACAGCTCTGAGCCAACAATGTAGCTCTAGTGTGACAAAAACGAGAATACAATTTTCGGACCAGTTGCAGCAAACATGATAGACTTTGACAGCGCCGTAAGAAGAATGCTCAACTGGGATTTTCGGGGATTTTGAGTATGTGGTAGAAGATGAAATTCTGAATTGATATCTGCTATAAAATTTCATGAATTAATTTTTTCAAGGTTTGGGGTGTTTTTTGACTATCTTTACTGCACTAGAAGGCGCGCGCGATAAATAAATAAAGTTTTCAGTTTAAAGTCTCTTTTTCCCAAACTGAATCAACACTCGACAGCACGAAATGTTTTGAAAATATATTTGGTAGTAGGTGAGGAATATTTATTTACAACATTCTGTAAATGTTTAGGTACAAAATATTCGTTACAAATACGTATTACAGAAATATTAAGGTGGAATATTGCACTAACATTCAGCAAATATTTTGAACATTTATTGATTATTTAGCAATAAATATCATCAAAATACGGGGTGTTTATAAGAATTTGTGATCGCGGTAGGCATGGGTCAGGCCGAAAAACGCAGCAACAAGCGCAATAATTATTGTAGTGATCGAAAGCGGATTCCCAAAGCGATGCGATCACAACATTTGGGCTTTTTTTGATATATTTCTCAATTATTCATCAAATTAAAATTCTAAATTCAACTTCCAACTTTAAAAGTCAGTTCAAATTGATGATAATAAATAGAGAAAAAAGTTACTATGCGCGCAAAGGGTGTAGATGTAGCTAGACTAGACCCACAAAGACCTAATCTGACAAAGACTAGCTGTAGGCATGTATCATGTATGTGGGGCACTAATACCATTGTTTGAAGAAAAACACATCATCATCAATATTACTATAATCATTTCCAAAAAAATTTCGTCTGCGGCGCTCTTGGAGGGATATACCTCCCCGGAAGCTCCGTTACCTTAGTTATACGTGTCTGTACCGCGTTGCGATTTCAGAAATCTGGTAGATAACCCTGACGTATAGTTATTACTCTATTGAATTTAACTTTTTTTTGTGTCCAACAGAATATTTATCATCGTGGTTGGATGATAATGCGGAATGGATAATAAATTTTTGTTAGAATTTTTCAAATTTTTGTATCTTCAGAATTTCCGCAAATTCGAGAACATTCCTGAAATATCCGGTTCCATCTGCGTGTTTACATACTAGTTTACCCAGAACCATCGCATTTTCCCAACGGCTCCGTAGCACAGGTGGTCAGTAGGTATCTGCCTGTGGTGCGGAGGTTGCCGGCTCGATTCTTGCTGTAGTCTAGGTGTTGTGTCGTCTTTGAAAGGCAATTTTTCAGCTAAATCAATTGTATATGAAATAAAGGCGAACTCCTCTATGGCCAAAAAAAGCCGATAAGAAGAAAAACAAACTTTTTTTTTCAATTTCTAAAAATACCCGGTTCTAAATGTTTTTAAAATATTTTTGGCAAATATTGTACAAATATTAAAAAGCGGGACATCAAGAATTCCAATATTTTATGAATATTATAATATTTGGCTTTTAATATTATAGTGCTGTCTGGGTAGAGCCTTGGAACTTCGTCCGATCGATAGGTGATATCCCCAAGGGTGGCCAATGGGCAATATTTTTTTATACATACATATAGTTATCACGATTATTATCAAAAAACAAAGATTTCATGTGCACTTCTAAGAAATTGAACTCCTTCTCGGGGAATGAACCTAGAGCCCTGGAATTTTCTCCGATGGATAGCTTAGGCTCTCAAGGGTAGCCAGTGGGCAGATTGGATTTCATGGTTGCGCCGCCATCTTGGCGGCCATATTGAAATCTCTTATTAGTGGAACGATTGACATCAAACTTGGAACTTATTCTTGTCTTGTATGTAAATTATTCTTTTTAAGCTGGATTGCATGGTTGCGCCGCCATCTTGGCCGCCATATTGGAATTTCTTATTGGTAGAACGATTTTCAAGAAACTTTGAACTTATTCTTGTCTTGTATGAAAGTTCTTGTTTTTAAGCTGGATTGCATGGTTGCGCCGCCATCTTGGCCGCCATATTGAAATTTCTTATTGGTCGAACGATTTTCATGAAACTTGAAACCGAGCTTGAAACTTATTCTTGTCTCGTATGAACATTCTCATTTTCAAGCTGAATTTCATGATTTCGCCGCCATTTTGGCCTTTATATTGAAATCTGTTATTAGTGGAGGCATTGTCATGAAACTTGGAACTCACCCTTGGCCTTGTCTCGTACAATCATTCTTATTTCCAAGTTGAATTTCATGATTCCGCTGCTATCTTGGCCGCCATATTGAAATTTCTCATTAGTGGAACGATTGTCATGAAACGTGAAACCATTGTTCAATATCATGTGTAGTGTAGGTATCTACTTATCAATCTAAATTATTGCAGTAATAGACAATTATCACTGATTTGAACTTGTGAGGATAACTGGTAGATGGCGCCACGTTTGGACCGCCGTTACAAAACAACCCGTGGGAGTTTCTCGCCTACCCAAAGACAGGCAGTTTCAGGCAACTCTTGCTACATCGACGTACTGCGGATTGCATCGTCATCGGCAAAGCTCGACTGCATTCGTCACTCGTTCGGATTATCTTCGAGCAGAAGTTGAGAATATTCAACCTGTTAAGGTGCGTTCAGTCAGCTTATTTAGTCGCAAGTTTTAATTTTAGCTGTAAGCGCTCATCGTCTATTGTGGCTGTTCTGAGGAGGCTGGTTCATAAGAGCCAATGGGCATCGCTGCGCTTGCGACTAAAATCAGAACTTGCGGCTAAATAAGCTGACTGAACGCACCTTTATTTTTATTCTTAAATTTCTTGAGCAGTAGAGGCGGTTAGTATTTTTTGGGAGGGGCTAGGATCTCGTCATTAACGGAAGGAAGCACAAGCCACGGAAGACTTTAAAATACATTGTAGCATATTATTCTACATGAGTTAACCGCGTAACTTGATTAATTAATAACATTGAGGATGATTTGTGCAGAATTTAGAAAACATTTCGCCCTCAAAGACTCTTTTACGCCGCCACTGTTGCCATATCTGCGCATTTTCAATACGCAACAGTGAATGGAAAGTAAAAATTCCTTATTTTTTTTGTCATTTCTTATTTTGGTGTATAAATGCTTCCACCTGAAAGCTCATTTTCAACATTTTCTTATTTTTATTCTTGTTGTTATTTTAATTTTTATTTTCATTCTTATTTTCTGCGAGTATAAATCCACTTTGAGAAAATGCGCTATTGCGACTCACGCACGTGAGGGGATATTCACTTGTTTCACAATTTTTCAATATCATATTCGATTAATTTGTCACCTTTCGCCTCACTATAACAATGCTATTACCTAACTATTAACCACCATAATAACAGAACAGGGAACAGGATGGGTCGTACAGGATAAGATGGTGAATTGGGATAGATCGATAGATCAGCATCCACTTATCCAGCGAGTCAATCAGTGGGCGAACTAAAAGATTGGAGATTATATAAAGATAACAACTAACAATAGGACTTACTGCTTAGGTATCGGTAGTGACGATTCAGGCTGCGAGATTCATACTTATTAGCATAAATCCAAAAGACCACACGAACTGGAATTGTAGGAATTATATGCGTCCCATTTATTACAAAAAGTATATCTATACATAGCCGCTTTGACGGCTAACAAAGTGTATAATCACGTCGACAAAAACCTTTAGATGTTGACTAGAGAGTTAGAAACGCAGCGACATGAGTCTGATCTTGATAAATGAAAAGAGCTTTTCCAGTGCCATTCTGAATCTTTATTATTCGAAATACTGCTAGCTAGCAATGCTACCTTCACTAACTGAAGTGTTTATTCCATAACTTACGCCATATACCTAAGTACGTTTATGAAATATTCAAATAATACCTACTGAACGTGCACAATAATGTCTAGAATTCAAAATACCTACCTTCGTGATTTAACATTAACTTATGAAAAATTGTATATTGTATTCGCGATTTAAATTAATTTTTCCCGCCACAAAATGGCTGCGAAAGGCGGAATTCAACTGACAGCCCGAGGTGACATGAGATGTCACACTCACAACTCAAAACCTCACTTTTATTGCATCAGTCACTCACCACTCAGTGTTTACTGTTTACTCCAGTTTACTCTCGGCTTGGCTTCCTAGTGTGGTCCCAGTTAGTGATAGTGCGTCTGTTTGCTGTATTCTAGTTTTGCGAGTGAATTTAAAGTGATTGTTGTGTTTAGTGGTATTACTGTATCCCATCGTCAGTCACAGAACGTGAACTAGGAAACTTTGATGGACAAGAGAAATGGAAGGAAGACTGGGCTCAACAAACTGTACCCGAATGACGTGGCCTTCACGCGCATACCAGGGTTCTCCAGAGGTGTTCGTGAAGGTGACACCTGAAGCTGCCGATTGCCTGTGGAATATGGACTTGGACTTACAACTTCTTGCCAAAATCAGTTAATTTACCTGTGGTAGGTACTTGTTCCATATAGAGCTATGTGGTTTGTATTTACTACTGCTTCACCTTCCACAAAGTTCCGGGAGCTTGGAGAGGCGGCACGCAAATAATTGTAAATCTCTCCCAACGGCAATAGTGTATCTCTTATAACAGTCGTAATAAGAACAAATAACACAACAATCACTTCAAATTTACTCGCAAAAGTAGAATACAGCAAACAGACGCACTATCACTAACTGGGACCACACTGGGAAGCCAAGCCGAGAGTAAACTGGAGTAAACAGTAAACACTGAGTGATGGATGACTGATACAATAAAAGTGAGGTTGTGAGTTGTGAGTGTGACATCTCATGTCACCTCGGGCTGTCAGTTGAATTCCGCCTTTCGCAGCCATTTTGGGCGGGAAAAATTAATTTAAATCGCGAATTGTGCTAAATCGTTTCGACAACGAGAACAGCTTCGCAGTAGGTAGGTACTCAACAGTACCTATAGGTAGAGTGGTCCTCCACATTTCAAAAACATCTTGCATCACGGCAATCTCCTTGGAGTCCTGGGCAATATTGCTTTAAGGACGGAGTTAAATTGGTAAAATGAAGCGCTGCGGAATCAATCCGTCTGAGTTTATTCTTTGACAGAAACCTATCATTCAGGTCTTTTTGGAAAGCTACAAGGATGTACTTTGGTTTGAGCCTAGAGACATTCTCGAAATCCAAAAATTATTTTTTCAAAATTTGAATTTTTTTGGATTTTGAAATAATCTATAAGCTCAAACCAAAGAACATCCTTGTAGCTTTCCCAAAAAGACCTGGATGATAGATTTCTGTCAAGGAATAAACTCAGACGGATTGATTCCGCAGCGCCTCATTTGACCAATTTGACTCCGTCCTTAAGTAGGGCGAATATAATATATATATATATCGTTAATATACAACGAATAACGTGTCAGTACTTATACGTGTTTTGTATCGATATGTAGGTACTTATATACCTACCTATCGATTCATGAAAATCGTTAAAAAATAAAAATCTTTGGAAACCCTTACATGATTTCAAAATTGAAAACGATCCATACATGTTTTTTTGTAGCAGGTTTCGAATCTGTTCACTGAACTTTTCTCTACACATTGCTTACAGGGTTCAACATCGAAAATTTTCCTTTAATTAGACACCCTGTATTTCAATATGAGAATCGATTTTATTTTTCATCCTGGTTATAAATATATCACACTTGATAAGTTATTCAAAGAAACACCTGTTGAAAAAGTTGTTGCAGTTTCAACTCAAGAAATATGGAAAAATCTTCTTGTTTTCAAAAGCTTGTCGATTTAAATCAAGTTGAGTGAAAATTTCAAGCTATTATCAAATCTATTTGCCCGAAATAAAAGCAAATTTGACGAGCTATTTTTGATAATTGTAATACCTCAGAAATTTTTTGAGGACAGATTCAATATATTTGGGAAAAGTCGTGAAAGAATCGTTTTTCATTTAAAAAAATAGGTTTGAGGGTATGTCTCCAGGGAGAAGAGTATAATTTATTCGTAAACACCCTGTACAAAAAATTAGAGGTGGTAGAATGGCAAAAACCGTTTCGAGGTACCTATTGAGGTTTACAGAAATATATACATATAGAAAAAATCTACAATTGTTCTTGAAAAAGTTTCACACGCTTGAGGATGGATCACTTTGCACTCTTTCTTTTGTCACCCTGTATATCAGGCAGTATATTAGCAAACACGATATCCGGCGAATATGAAACTCGCAGTTAGAAGAACGCCTGAATCATCTGTATCACCATCCTTCCCGATACTCCAGGATCGGTTCATTTTTCGTCTCGATATCCTCATTAGTTTAAACCTGAGCGAGTTTTTGGGGGTGGACCATTTCAATCTTTGACCTGTTTAGCTCAACTTTCGAAACGTTTAGCTCAACTTTCGAAACGGGTCAAAGAGATCAATGGGAATAAAGGACGAAATTTAAGTAAAATGATTTTTATCAACATCAACAATACGGTTAACAAACGTTCAGACACCGAGGGACTTAGCAAAATTTACAGTTTCATCCTTGACGAATTAAAAAATCAAAGACCATAAACAAAAATAAAAAAACATGCTAATAAAAAAAATTGTCAAAAAAACCTTGTACATGTCTACACTAGAAATTTCACAAACTTATTTTATTATTATTATATACATTTTTTAGATGGTAAGCTCCACACTTTTATATTATGTAATTGTTACTTAGATTTACATTATTTTTTATAGCCTTGAAAAAGTCTGAATTATAAAGACGAAACGTCGGCATTTTTAAAAAGTAGTTTCTTTTGAACGAAGTCCAAAAAACCCGAAAAAAACACGTTCAACTAAATAATAATAGCACTACGTCTACGGAATTTTCATTTCCTTTTCCTTTTCCCGAAATCGTTTTAAGAGTTCTTGCTTCTTTTTCAGTTCCAACATGTTCCAATAATGATAATTATGAATCGTTCGAGGGATCGTTACCATTACCATTGTAGGTACCGACCGACCTATACGTTTTGAAACTGACGCCTTGTATAGGATAATCATTGCACCAGCTAACAGTGTGGCAGAGAACCCGGTTAGACCAAGGCGGTAAGAAAACGTGTTGGCCGAAGCAGAAATATTTCATTCTGAGGTAAAATTAATCCTGCAGCGGGTGGGCGATATCCGTGAACTGATAGAGCTCTCCAAGGACCTCTACCGAGGGTAGGTAGTATATCTGTTGCGGCTATCTAATGCTTGCTACACACCGTTGTTTTTATTTACAATAAGAACATTTATACAAGCGTTGTACTTATGTTTACAAATGAGTTCCAGACATGTTACCGTGATAAAAACAAATTGATTTCCCAAACGAGGTGCACTTTTATGCTGGGCGAACGGGAACGGAGGGCCGTTTTTGCTACAGCAAGAAATTCAATTTATCTGGCGACTAATGGGGAAGGCAAATCTCTGGTGGAATAAATCATTCCAGAATTTTATTACGTAATTGTGTGGCGTACTCCTACTGCAACATTATCAACTTTACGCAAACTTAAACAGCAGGAAATAGTCGTATATAGGGACTCACCATCAGCTAGACCACTTGCGTGCTGCCATTATTGTGTGTTTTAAAGTAATAGTTTTCTGTTTCCGAGGAAAATGGAGTAATGACTAGTTTCGATTTTGTGATTAGGTTTAATCTTGGTTTACTACTGAAACCTAGTGTTTATGCATTATTGCATTTAGCGCCCTATGGAAAAAGTTCAAAAGTGCCATACTTACCACGGGTTCCATCATAGAATTTAAGAGCGGTTTAAGCTCGGGTTTGAGCCTCGGTTTGGGCAAAATCAAAATTATAGGGTTTTTTTTCTGGCCAACGCTGATGGTAGATTTATTACGTAAAATACGTCAAATCGCAAGTATACCACTCTTTCGTTAATTACTCAGCGTGAAACTTGAATTTACATTGATCATTTGGCAGCGCCGGATCATGAAATTTTGCGCCCCGGGCCTAATAACAATTTACCGCCCCTACCCCTCGATGCTCGATGAATTCAATAAAACACTTTTCAACAAATTTGTACGGTCTGATAGCGAAGTGATCCACATCCAAATTTCGACGTGAAAATTGTTTACCTACCTACTTGAAATGCTCTGGAGAATAAGATTTTGCGCCCCTGAATTGCTTAAAATCATAACCTTCAACGGACTTTTTATTTTTTCTTGACCATCTGTTCTGTTAACAAGGTGATCAAAAAATATCAACATTTTTGTTTTCCAGTGCCAACCTTTTTTTCCCTTCAACCGATTTTCAATATTTCAAGCTCATGTTGGAGCCAAAACTTGAAGTAAGAAAATGTTAGGGTCAGAATCGACTAGAGTCAAGTAGTACTTATTCAAAATACAGAGTTTCATCAAAATTCACTTACCCAAATCTGAATCGTCTCAGAAACTTCAATTGCAATGGAAATATCAATGAAATTTTATTTGCTCTCGAACAAATCATTCATTCTAAACATTTAAAGATGTTTCTTGTTTGTAGGTATCCCAAACCTGAAAAAACAGGATACCAGCGTAAGAATCTTCAAGAATTTTTCTTTGAGAACCTGAATCGAGGTACTACAGATTAGATTCGATAAGATTATCACAGATTATTATAAACAGTGAAAACTTCTTATCTTGGCTATTCACCTAAGAAAAGTCAATTTTTTATTCCGATCTGTTTTGAAATCTATTTACCACCTCAGTATCAACATTGCAATCGAGACATTTCCTATTCCAGTGCACCAGAGTCGAAGAATCAGTAGCGGTCAAAGTGTTGAACGCGGGAGAGGCTTTTTTTAGTCTGGAAATTTATAAATAAGTTCAAAGGTCAAATAAATCGCAATATACCTGCAAGGAGGTTCCATTTTTATATTATTGTAGATTGTAGGTATCATTGGAAGATTGGAACATCAGTGGAAGAGCAATGAGCATTATAATGCTACTATAGGTATACTGAGAATGAGAAGAGTCTCACTAGTTGATTGAGAACTCGATTGAGAACTCGACTGAGAACTCGATTGAGAACTGCTGAAATAAATTGTAGCATAATGGCTGCAAATCTGTAACTGCATGGGAGCAGCAGGATGGTGCGTTTCACTCCTCAAGTCGCGGCCTCATCGTTGCCTTTGCCCTCTCTGCCCTCAAATTATGGCTACGTCACTTGATTTCGACGCCCCTTTTCACTGGGCAGCGGTGCTGCTCGCCTCACTCGTGTTTTTTTCCACATACCTACCTTTATTAGAGGGCCCCTAATTGCCTTGTGCCTGGGGCCCCATTTGTTCAAGAAACGGCACTGCTGCCGCCGCCATGCTGACGTCGCCAGATTTGACCCCGATGGACATTTTTTTTGAAGCTGGGGAAGATCTGAGATAATAGCTTGATAATAATAAATAAATGTTTTTCTCTTTATCGGCTTTGTCTCGCCATAGGAGTTTGCTCGTTTATTTATCAAGTTAACAAATTCAGAAAAGTGCAAATTTCGGACAACACAACACCCAGACTTTTCAACGGGAATCGAACCCGGGAGTTCCGCGTCGCAGGCAGCCACTCGACCGCCTGCGCCACGGGGCCGTCAATCTGAGTTAATAGCTTAGAAACTGGTCTCCAAACTGGTTGTGTCATAGCAACCAACTCAGATTAATGGTGCGATTCTCTAAAAAATTACACTCCATAAAGGCTCTGTTACGCTGTTATAACCTAGGCAACAGCCAATGGCAAACACGAATTTTCACATAATGCCCGCTCTATGGAAATTCGCAACGCAACCGCAACGCAGCCGCAGCCGCAACGCAGGTTTCTGATTTGCTCGCAAGGTATCCGCAAAGCCATCGCAACGACGCGAAAGGCTTGCGAGCCAATCAGAAACCTGCGTTGCGGCTGCGGCTGCGTTGCGTAATTTCATAGAGCGGCCTTTACAGAGCGTTTATTAGTAAGGGAGACGGACGCGGTTTTAGTACCCCTATCGAGTTATGTGTAGAGACTATCATCTATGTATCGATAAAATATGTGTAACCATGGAATGGTAATCCTGCCGAAGTAAATCCTGCCGGAAATGCAATTAATGAAATAATTCGAAAATTGTAGAATACAACCTTCAAAATTCTTGTTAACAAATCTCAGTCACATTGTCGATGGCACACAACGATCACCCCTTTCACGGGCCACTGCCAGAAACTCATCTAGTTTTGCGTATGCGTAACGATAGTTGCTTTGCAGCACCATGTAAGTTCTGACAGTGGCGCGTCAAAGGGGTGATTGTTGTGTGCCATCAACAATGTGACTGACATTTGTTGACAAAAATTTTGAAGGTTGTATCCTACAATTTTTAAATTATTCAATTAATTGCATTTCCGGCAGGATTTACTTAGGCAGGATTGTCATTCCATGGTTGCACATATTTTCTCGATACTGAAGCCACCCGCATTTGGCGGGCCGAAAATAATCCGGAGGAAAATAATTCAAAGCCATGAAATCGAGGTATAAGAATGTGAATATTCAGAGTCAAGGCATCATTAAAAGATGTCGCTAGTTATTTAATTCATTCGTGTAAATCCCGCGAGGCTCTACAACATAATTTACTTGCTCCTCATCGACACTCAATAACCGTCCGTGCTCGACGTCCGATGAAATGGTGAATTGGTGCATATGAAGTAAAGCACCCGCACCTCAACCCAGCCAGTTGCTGCCGTACTCCTGCTGTATTGATGCTCCGCGCTGCCGCTCGCCGCCCACCATCATCCGATTCTCACGTGTTAGCACCGCCGGCCGCATTCCTGCGGGCTTCTCAAATTACCTGAGCTGTCTATACCCCGTTCGCGATCGTTTTGGATGCAATAAAATATTCCGAATTGCTGGGAATAAAGGATATCGCCGGAGATTGACCGTGGTACCTGGACCAATCGTCCTGGGCTGCCGTCCGCTCCCGACTTGTCACGTCCGTTGCCGAGTGCCTCTGCGGGCCTGTTACCGTAGAGTTTTAGTCCCCTTTGAGGAAGCTGAGTTAGAACCCGTTGATGTTGCGTCGCGACACTCCTAGAAGCCGAAGCGTCGAAGCCGCAATGATGAGCCCCAACCCACTTGGAGGATGACCAGTCGATTCCCCCCGGCTGATGTGTCTCAAAGGCCCCCTGGAGAAAGTCGAGTTGGAACCCTTCGGAGACGTCTTTTGGTCCCCTTGGGGCACGTTGAGTCGAGAACCCTCCAGGTTGAGTTTTGACCCTCCGAGAGACTGATGAGTTGCTTCCCGCGTTGAGTTGCAACCCGTCTCTAGGATGTCGTGTCAGAGCCCTTGAACGTTGAGTCTTGATCCGCCTTCAGGTGTCGAGTCAGAACCCTCCGACGACGAGTTCCAGCCCTTCGCCAGGTCGATGTGCCAAGGCCCTTCCGGTGTTGAGTTTCGACCCTTCTCCAAGTCGTAGAGTTGGGACCCGTTGACGAAGTGTTTCGAACCCCCTCCAGGATGTTGAGTCGCGTCCCTTCGGCGACGAGTTTTAACCCCCTCGAGGATGTCGAGTTGAAACCCCTTAATGATCCAGGCCCGATAGAAATGAGGTCTTTCGTTTCGGTATCTCGTGTGGCGGAGTGATGACCTCGACGAGCAGAGGGTTAGTCTTGGTAAGTTGGGATGGTTGCTTACGGTTAGGCTTTGTCGTGAAAAATGTATGATGGGGCTCACGCGTGCGTTCTGAATCTGCCTGCACGTGTTGGTATCTGCGCTACTGTCTGCCATCAGGTACAGCCACTGTCAAGCCTCGTCCTTTGTTGGATACCTTCATAGAAAGGTATTCGCGCTCTTGGGCCCTCTGGACTTGGCTTTGTGACTGCGGTACTCAGAGCACCGGACCTAGTGGGTTAGATCTGGAAACTCGCGGGTGAGCTTCCTCTACGTTTCTGAAGCTCCTAGTTATTCGGAAAAAGTAAATTTTGAGAACCACGTGGAAACTCAAGTAATTGGAAAAATAGAATCGCGTTTGTATCGGGGTTCGGACCCTGCCGTAGAGTCGCAGTTGTTGATCGGATTGATGGAACCCCCCCCTCTCCTTGAAACTAATGATTTTGTTTTAGCGCCACAACCGTTCTTGATATTTCCATGTAGAGCTTGTCCTGGGAATGAAGACGTTTTTATTCGAAACTGATGAATTTAATCCGGTGCCCAGCGACGCCACCGTTCAGATAGGGACTTTGTAAAAATGAATTGTTATTAGGGCTCGATCAGGGATAGTGTAGACGGTGATTATTTCGCGTTAGGGCAAAGATTATTTCGACGCCTCTCCGCATCGGCTTTTCGGCGAACAGCCTGTATAGTCAATTCTCTGCATTTTGTTTCTCCTGGCTGCGGCCTTCTCTCACAAATTGCTAAACAACAACGAACTAGCGCGTATACGGGGCGTGCTCAAACGTTCTCCACCTTAAATTTGTACCTTGACTTGAGTATTTGTTTCGCGGACACCATCGGTTTGGAAGTTTTTGGAA
This sequence comes from Anaspis maculata, assembly GCA_949128115.1. Classification (NCBI taxonomy): domain Eukaryota; kingdom Metazoa; phylum Arthropoda; class Insecta; order Coleoptera; family Scraptiidae; genus Anaspis; species Anaspis maculata. Next base: position 68,064,883 of record OX421963.1, on the reverse strand, counting down.
GGGTGAAATTCGGTTCAACATTTCCGGTTATAGACACGCGCGACCGCGGGAATCTTTCTAAGCGTTGGGGGCGACTCACGGTGATAAAAGGGAATAGGCCCCCACAAAGGCAGCCATATCCAATCCTTTCCAAACGGGCAAAAGAGACCATGGCCCAAAAAGAAGCAACAGCCTTTGAAAAGAATGCCACAATAAGGTGGGCTACCATACACACACCGGCCCACAAATCTTGGATAGCACTCGTGGTCGAAGTCACTCTTCTCTTTTCAGTGTCTAGAAGCCGGGCCTAACCCTAACATAACCTCTAACACTTACATAAATGTTGGATCTGATTTAACCACAAAAGGAACTTTGAACCGCGAAAGCCAGTCAGAATTAAATGTCGGTCAAGGTGTAGAGTCAGGTGTTCGTCGGAGGGTTGGGGTGTTGAGACGTCTAAAATAATTAGGGGAAAGTTATCACTTCGGGAATAGGTTAGATCTTTTGGATAATTTAGCCTGCGTGGTGATGGTAGGACTAGGTATAGGAGCGAGCCATTATTTAAACATTTTGAATTGTACATAGAGGTCAATAGATTGCTGTTATGTTAAAATTTTATACTGTGTCTAATTGTGTTCAAACTCGTAGTCAGACCTATCTCAACAATCTCGAGAGCTCTATAATCGAACAAGAAGAAGAGAGGCACAACGGGATGTCGTCCTGATACTAGATGATCATCGGTCAAGCGGTTCCAAAAGCGGGAAAAGTGATTTAATTCAAATAAGTTGAATTAAATGCCAGTATAATGGGTTGCCTACCCATTCAGGGGTACAAGAAGATAGCTGGGGTCGTTTCAATACATAGATGATAGTCTCAAAACATAACTCGATCGGGGTACTAACTAACCATGCGTCCGTCTCCCGGACTATAGGCGATTGACCTTATTGGGGAAAATGGCCGTTTCGTCGAGGAAGTTTTAGGGCATTAATTTTTAGAACTGGTGTAAGTTGCCGTCTGGCAACGGCGGTGGTTACGTCAATTGGTGGCATGTCAAAACTGTCACTTTGCTGTCTTGTGCAGTACGCTACAAGCAAACTTTCGTTCCTGTGAACCCTTGGGACCCCATAGGCTCGTTATTGGGCCCCATGTTGATGACCAGCGTCGTCGCAGACCTTTCTCTAAATCATCCATAGCTTCCGCCCAAGGAAGAGCAACAGACTCTGTCACACCTGCACGGAGGGAAGCACACAAGCCCGTCGACCAGCCTGCCAGCCAAGAAAAAATCACCTCGGGCTGGCCGTGCAGAGTCAACCACCACCTATCTTTTTTTCCTCGCTTTTTTCTAAAGATTTCCTGCTTCGACTTCAGCTGGAGATCCGCATTTTTCATTCTAACAAGCTCGCCGTAGCTACCTCTGTGTTCGCGACGTAAACGTTGTCTTTTTTTATCGCAATAATGTAGTGCATTGCTGGGGGCGTAGTCTTTCAGCTGCGCACCTCTGGAGCTAGATCTACAAACCTGCTAAATACGCAATACGCTAACCATAACATGAAATAAGAGACACAAATGTAAACCGCTTTTTCAGATTATTTCTACTTGTCAAATTTCCATGTCAATATGTGGGTATTACAGGTATCCACTAGTGCCCACCTAGGCTACTAGACGTCGGAGTATGTTTTCCTAGCAAAAACGTCCTCGACGATCAAGTACCGAGCTCTACACCAGGTGGCGTTTTTCAAATGTAAATCGCCTATATTAGCTGCTCTCCAGGCAGGCGCCCAGAGTAGCTCCGAACAGTTCCGGGCGCTCCCAACTGTTCACCCAGTGTTCCAAGCATCCGCTCTGATGCGCTCTAAAATTACCTTCCCCCGTCCCCTGATGCACCTACCTAAAATTCGGAGCTTCACGCTCTTTTGTGGTGGGGAAGTCTGAAACGTCATATTCTCTGGTTGACATTGACAATTTCAGCTGAAATTTGAGGTTAAGCCAGCCAGCCATCGTGAGCCATCGTTAATACTAAAATTATGTCCACTCACAAACTTGAGCTTCATGAACCCGAGATGGGGATAACTTATACTTTCCATCTAAACAGAGAAGACTACGAAAAGGCGCTAAATGGTAATGCAAAAATTGATTGACAGCACTCCCAGTAATTTCTGCTAAGGCCGTCATTTTGATAAACAAGTTAAAACCACAGAGTAATGGCGTGATCCCTGGAGTAAAGTATTAACATATTCTCTGGAGTAAACAGTAAACACTCTTGCCTCTGTAAACACCAAACACGAGTGACAGTGATGACAGTAAATTGACAGATGCTGCAAGAGCCACCCGGTGGCGTTCCAGGCAAGTGCTATTCAGAACAGTACAGTTGGGAGTAGCTCCGGGCTTGTGACTCTTGCCTGGAGAGCACCTATAGACCGAAGAAGTGTGACGTCACAACACGGCAACATGGCCGGCGGTTGACATTTTCTGGAGGCCAACGTCAAACGTGACATGACCGTGGGATGCACGGCACGTGGCATGCACTTGACGTTTCTTTGTTTGTGTTTGTCATGTGTTTGTCAAATTTTTGCGAAGGTAAATAACGGAAATGGATATAACAAAAAAAGATCCATATTTTGGGCTATATCAGAGGTGGAGGAAATCAAACTATATTGCTATAAACTAAAAACTGCTAACTATAAACTGCGATCCATTGCTCTTTGCCTCTGAGCATCTCATGAACGAGATTGTCGACGGCGATTCTCCTGCCCAGTTTTTCTTCGAGGTCTTCTCGCTGCCTTGATGGACCGTTACAATGAAAACGAGCGTGTTCCGCGTTGTCCTGGCGCTGAGGCTTTTGAGGCTCCCCAGTATTTCTTCCATCCAACTTTGAACCAAGGCGTTCCACTGCCGTTGCCACTGCTCGACGAACTGCTCTCTGGCCTTGTTACTGCTATCTGGTTTGCTGGTGGGCACTCCTAGGCTTGTTTCCTCTAATCGCAAGCATCAGGGCGAAGGGTGGGATACCCGAGAGCGCTCGTGCTGCATCATGCGGAACCGTTCTGTAGGCACTGGTGATTCTGAGTGCAGCTTTGCGCAGCTCTCTGTCAATGAGTTGGGCTATGTCTGGCCTTTTTGCAACCAAGTCCGCCTGTATGACGCTGGCTGTCTCTTAGGCTGGCAATTTCAGCAATGCTCACTGCCATTTTGCACTGACTTTTGTGACTTTTGTTGTGAACCTCCAGAAAATGTCATGCCAAACACAACCAAACATAGAAACGTCACGTTCATGTGACGTTGGCCTCCAGAAAATGTCAACCGCCGGCCATGTTGCCATGTTGTGACGTCATCACTTCTCCGGTCTATAGAATGTTATTTTTCTACAGGAGAGCACTATAAAGTTAACACGAAACACGCTCGCTCATAAAACTTCTGGTGGAACCCGCAGTTAGTTTCTCATTTGAGTGCTGACATTTGTGTCAATGAGCAATGAACGCAACATGCATGAACATTATCTTTTTCGCAGGTAAAGTCATTTTGAAATAACATTTATCGTTTTATCATAATCAAATAAGCGATTAGTCAATTCATGTTAATTTATTTTTTATTTCACAATTCACCTTTTTTTTTCAAATTTTGAATCACCATGATTGTATATTTTGCAACCAGAACGTGAAATCCGTGGAGGACAAAAAATTTTATAGTGAAAGCTTGCTATTATTTCAAATGTTGCTGTCTTTTCTTCAAAGTTCATAGCTAACTCGAGATTTCTTTTGATAGATTCTGGCCAAATGACAGCGCAAGATTTAGGGGGGTCTACAGTATAATCATAATACCGAACAAGGGAGAAACGCGCAGGATACCTGCTTCACACAGCCCTCAGTGCCAGTGGCCTCAATACTCAATATGTACTACTAGAGTATTCCCTATAGTACAGGAAAAATAGTAAAAAAATCGGCAAAACCTCGGAATAAATATGGACGTCATGAAAATTTGATATTCTGTTCAGAATTGAGTGCTCTACAACATATCCAAAATCGCCAAAAATCGCACTCGGGGGTTATGAGTTATTGGAGGGGGGGTAAAAAATTGCAGGTAAAAATGGAGGGGATGGAACCCGTCAGTCCATCGGATGCGAATACGTTATAGTTCGATGTATCATATCCCCTTGATATCATTTTGGCACAAAAAGTGTCCATCATTGTTGAAGGGGAGTAGTGGGGGTGCGAAGCTCTGCAAGGTGGTCCATTTTGTTTTTCTGGCCATGTAGAACCGATCACGACAAGCTTGGTATCTTTTCCGACTAAATCCAATCTCCTGAACTCGTATCCGATGTGTAAATTTGAATGAAAACAAGTTTGAACAAGTTAACTTGAGGAAACTTGTTTTTTCTTTGACAATTTTGACGAATTTTTTTGTTACTCTTGGAGGTGTTCATTCTTAGAAAATTTTCAGGGACCATTGAATTGAAGTGTGTTCTCCACATAAATCATCCACTCGATGTATAATTTTGCTTCTCGAGTTAAAAAAATCGATTTGAACTTGAGCCGGCACGGCGCGTCGTCTACTACTGACCAGAATACTACAGCATGCACCTTTAAATGAAAACACCTCAAACTATTGAAGAAATAACAACTCATCTTTGAAAATTGGAGGATCTGTGGAGAATTGAATTTCCTATAACATAAACAAAATCGCCATGAATCGCACTGCAGGGTTTGGAGTTATTTAAGTGGAGAGGTAACAGTTCATAGAGTATGAATCCTGTCAAAGTGTTATCCTCCTCCTCGAATAACTCAAAATCCTGCATTGCGATTCATGGCGATTTTGTTCATGTTATAGGGAATTCAGTTCTGCATAAATCCTCCAATTTTCAAAGGTGAGTTGTTATTTCTTCAATAGTTTGAGGTGTTTTCATTTCAAGGTGCATGCTGTAGTGTTCTGGTCAGTAGTAGACGACGCGCCGTGCCGGCTCAAGTTCAAATCGATTTTTTAAACTCGAGAAACAAAATTATACATCGAGTGGATGATTTTTGTGGAGAATACACTTCAATTTAATGGTCCCTGAAAATTTTCTAAAAATGAACACCTCCAACAGTGGAAAAAAAAATCGTCAAAATTGTCAAAGAAAAAACAAGTTTTCTCAAGTTAACTTGTTCAAACTTGTTTTCATCCGAATTTTCACATCAGATACGAGTTCAGGAGATTGAATTTAGTCGGAAAAGATACCAAACTTGTCGTGATCGGTTCTACATGTCCAGAAAAACAAAATGGACCACCTAGCAGACCTTCGCCCCCCCACTACTCCCCTCCAACAATGATGGACACTTTTTGTGCCAAAATGGTATCAAGGGGATATGATACGTCAAACTATAATGTATTCGCATCCAATGGATTGACGGGTTCCATCCCCTCCATTTTTACCAGCAATTTTTCACCCCCCCCCTCCAATAACTCAAAACCCCCGGGTGCGATTTTTGGCGATTTTGGATATGTTGTAGAGCACTTAATTCTGAACTAGATATCAAATTTTCAGGACGTCCATATTTTTTCCGAGGTTGAAATCTATCTTTCTTGTACTACTATGCTGAATGCAATTTTTCAAGCCATCCAAAAAGGTGCACCTTGCGCTGTGCTTCACTACTATTTTTCATCTAACTTGTTATTCATTCATAAAGGCAAAGGTCCAACCATATGGTCCAACGGATCTCCATCCAGATTTCCAGAGTTTCCAAACGTAATTTCAGTAAGTCATTCTACAAGATTGTAATAAAATGATGATGTTTGAAATCTAACTGGAGCAAATGGCGGTGAAGTTGCTGCAAAAGTTGCGTCGTGAATGTTGCAATAAATCAAAGATATGGCAAAAAGAGCCAAACCGGGAAAAGTCTGCCTGCCGTGGCATCAGTCACCTACAAAGATAAAAACCTCGAGATAGAACGTCTAGACGCGCATTTTTTCTCGATACGCGCCCATGAGAACGAACGGGGGCATCTCATAAATATTCCCAGAAATAATTAATTATGCATAATATCGCAAAACAATGCTCAAAAACGACACAAGGAAATTTGCGGTACGGCACGAGACCTGCCGAGCGTAACCTACCGGAACACGCTGAGCTGAAGAGCGTTATCACTCTGGAATGCCTGGAATAACTCCGCGAGTTTCAGTAGTAGCGCGTCGACGGTGTCGAAGACACGCCGCATACCCAGTGCCGCTCAAAGCTCCGGAATACAGCACGTGCTTCGGCCCGCAAAGCTCCCTCCAGAAACTTTCGTCAACAGTTTTTAAAGTGCGCCCGTATAATCTCGTGCTGTTGCTTTGAAAACTGTCCCGACACCTTCGTTGCATCAGTGTTGACTTGCACTTCGCCAGAACTTTGTTGTTGTTTAGGTATTGTTGTTGTGGTGCCGGCTAATTTGTACGAGTTTTTTGTGACTGAGATGTAAAAAAAAACTTGGTACCTACCGACTTCATCATCGCGCAGGCTGATTTTTTTCATCCAAAATGAATCTCATCACCGCCTCAGGATTTGGAGTATCGCTCTTCTGCATTTTTACGATTTTCCAAGGTAAGTTTCGGCAGGCCCGTCACAGCGCGCGCGTTCTCTGAAATTTATTCCGCAACACTTTGCGTTTTATGTCATTGCACGGAATTTTTTATTGAGGTACACATCAATTAAAATTTTATAGGGCACTCATGCATGCATGTGTGTCACATTTATGCGGCGAGGTGAAATTTTAAAATGCCCTCCCAAATACTGGATAAGTTATTAAAACATTTTTGATGGTAGAGCGTATAATAATATAGGTGCCTATCTACCTACATCAGGGCCGGCCTTGCGCTTTGTGCGCCCCAGAGTTGAGATCACGAATTCAGGGAGAGGCCCATGTCAAATATGTCGAATGGTTTATGCAATAGCTATAAATGTAGTTTATGCTTCTCATCCAAGAAATGTTCCGGACCAATGTCTACATCTAGAGACCTCCTGAAGCAAAGCATCGTGGCGAGGGGTTCATCACTAAGGAGAATTTTGTATACCATATTTGCCAGTCGCCGAAATTTACAACGGAAATCGCCCAAAATTTGGCGAAATCGACAAAAAATTGCCAACATTGCTCGAGAATTGCTCGTCGTTGTACACTAAATTCCCTCATTGGTCAGCGCAGTGGCGTATCCAAGGTAAATTGCGCCTAGGGCTAGGGCAAAATATGACAATTGCGCCCCTGAACTAGAAATATATTGGAGCCATTGCGCAATCCTTAGGGAAATGCGCCTTAGGTGATTTGTTTCCGGAATTTAGGTGGGCCAACTTGTGGGCCAACAACAAATTGGACCCCCTTCTTAAGCTACATACCTGGGGTCCTGGGGTCAGATGAAAACGTCGAAAATTGGTTGTCCAATTGTCCATAAATATAATATTGGATGGTCTAAATATTTCAATAACACAACAGCAAACAAAAACCACAATAGTATATTATTATTATACGAGTTTCCCAAGACGTAGTATTGTCACAAGACTAGTTTTGAAGCACGGCAAGTGTGACAATACGTATCATTAAACGAGTGTAATATTAGCTATTTACGATACAAGTGTTAAAGTGACAGGTATTATTTTGTGAGCGGTGACGCTTGCGAAACGAGCGTTAGCGAGCAGAGCAACCCCACGAACAAAATAAGACACTTTTAACGCGTGTATCGTACAAGATTTCATCTACAATGGTCTTTGAAATGTTTGGTGAATGTCAGAATTTATTGAAAATATGACAGTAACGCGCAGAATCATAATTTTCTCACGTCGCCCATGACGACGTGTTAAAAGTGACCGGTATTATTTAACGCTTGTAGAAACTAGAAACTATTTTATCTGCTTTGGTACCTAACTGGTAACTGAGTTTAACTCAACTGTAGTAGAGGGCGCAAAAAAGGCTGATCTAATATTATGTAGGTGGCAATAATGAAAATAATAATAAATCGACTACAGGGAACAGAGATGAGTTCATCACCTGAAAGCGCCGACTGGAAAGGGAGAAAAATGACCTATTCGAATGCACTGGTTTTGTCGAGAGTTTTGTTTTTCGCCTTTTCTTCTAATCCGAGTTCTAATCCTATTTCCTTTTTTTTTATCAATTATTGCTCACACGAATTGCGCCCAACACTTCAACTACTGGGCAAAATTAGCCTCGTTAGGTAGACCACAGCCTACCTAGAGGAGGAAAGTTTTTGATCATACGGTATGTACCTACATTACCTAGAACCTACATAATTATATGGAGTTGAACAGCTTTGCTTCTATTTTTCTTCCTTCCTTCCTTTCGTTTTTTCATTTTTGTCATTTTCCATTTTTTTACGTTTTCCTCTCATTTGCGCCCTCAGGATGTGAGTGCGCCCATAACACGTGCCCCACTTGCTCCCCCCCTACCCTCGTAGATACGCCTCTGAGTCAACCAAGGAGTCAGCCCCCTCGCCACGAGCCTACAGACTTGGAAATATGGAGTGAAATCGAATCACTCATATGTCAAGTGAAGGATGTTAGTGACCAGAATGTAAGTGACCGCTGACTATACTGTGACTAACTAGACTTCGTCAGCTGTTAGGTAACTATCATGCTCGCTATCATTGGCATGGGCAGGGGCACCACTGAGCGTCGCCACCATTTTTCTAGCGAAATCTTGTACAAAAAAAACCCTGTCTCATGGCGTTTTCGACTGGCTAGAACCGAGCCGGTTCCATTCCGAGTGAGCATGCACAGTTCATCAGAGCAACTTTTCGGCGTGTTCGACTGGAAGTGGCGTTGCTCCCGTGCTACTTTTGCTGTGTTCGGCTGGGAATATTCCTACGTCATTTGCACGGAACCAGCTCCGAATTTTAGAACTGTCTTGGTAGTCAGTTCTACTGTCAACTTGATGTATCAGTGTCGATTTTGATGCTAAATATGAGTCGTGGTAGTACCAAAAGGAATGAATTTGTAGCGGTGCATTCCTTTTTACAATTTTCTCATGAATTCCTGTTCGAATAGGTCTTTTCATGGCCATTCACTTCATACTCATTTTGCACGGAACTGAACGCATGCGCGAGAATTGACAGATAATGTAGTCTAAACTATAGCTGTCTAAACGAATCGTGGGTGACATTTCCCTGACTGACATGGCTGAAAGCAGGTTTCAGTTTTGGGGTTCCATGGCCAAAGTATCATCAAACTTCAGAATAAATCGTGAGCAAAGAACGGAAAAAGAGGCAGAAAAACCTTACCCAGTGTTATAGAAGTGTGTTTTGTGTTAGTGCCTACTCTCGCTCCCCGTGTGGCCAGAGCTAATAAAGGCGAATACCTCGGGAATTACCTACCTAACTTCCAAAAAATTACGTGCACTTGGCTTTCAAAGTAACATAGCTAGATGGTTTCAACTATCTACGTATTTAGAAGCAAAGATGCAAAGCAATGCAAGAGCATGATTGTGTTGTGTGTTCTTGAATGTGGACAGCAGAACGTGTACAGTACAGTGTACACCCCATCATCAGTTCTGTTACGGAAAAATGCAGTTTTGTAGATACCTGAAATAAGATTGCGATCAGATTCATCTCAAAATCGGCCGGCATGTCCGTGAACTTCTCCTCTGGACCTTATGCCTCCCGGGCGGTCCTTGATAAAACATTTGCTTCGGAGATGAGCTGTCACAACGACACTCGACCACAGACGGGAACGGCAGGTGTCCAGGGCAGGTCCCGAAACGTTGCTGTGTTACCGGAGCGTTAGCGGTTTCCGTCAGTTTTCGTTTAGAAGACGCCATGTTTTTTGGACTACTTTATCTGTCAATCATTCCATGGAATCCATGGATACTCGCTTCATGAAAAGAGCTATCAAGCAGTGATGGAAGGTATGAATGCTGTGAAATTAATGAGAGGGAGAGGGAAAAGAAACGGAATGAAGCCGTCTGTGATGGAGCCGAGCCGACGGGGACAGAATGGAACGAATCCAATTCGGTTCAAGAGCAGCTCGGTATCGAGCAAGTTCGGAACTGGAACAGTTCCAGAGCAGTCCCAGTCGAAAACGCCATCACTGTTGATGGTTTTTTCTAAGAACTTGAAATCAGATCAGTGATTTACAGAAAAAGTTATTCGAAGAAAGAAAGAGCATTAAAACGGCCATAAACATTACAAGTACTTGGAGCTAGACTGGCGTCCGTAGATAATCCAAAGCTGGAGGAAGTAGGTACCTACTAAGCTAAACCTCGGAAGTGAGCCGATGTTACCGAGACAATTAGTTTGACTTCTTATTGTATATATAACGGACTATGTATATGCGAGGGTGTATGGTAGAGATATTTCAAGATAGGTGATAAGTTTAATCCTTGGTTTAATCACTATAATCTAATTGCGCAACTTGTTGTAATTAATTATTCATGACTGGTTCCACCAAAGCTGGGTTTATTTTTACGATGTTGAATACTTTTATTCGAGCAAACTTAAATTCAGAACATTTACATGATAGGTATGCCTTTATCTTGCTGCTTAAGGTACAGGATGTAGAAGGACCCTCCTCCCAACAGAGGACAATTTTATGAAGATCGTTTCAATTTTGATGGATCAGAGATCAGGGTCCGGCAGAGAATAAAATCAGACCACGGTATTATTGGTATGAGGCGAGGTATGAGGGGGCACAATAAGCTTAGAGCTTCAGTTCAACAGGACCATCAACTACCCCTGCTACGAAATAATTATTGATATTATTTTATAACAAGGCTCCTGGTTGTCACAAGTCGGGGATGGAAATTTTTTTAACAACATGTAAGTCGATCCACTGCAATACGTTTTTAGGCACATTGAATGTTTATATCGATTTCACTCTGAAACAGTGCATCCCGTCGATATTTAGCAAGAGAGTACCCTTCTCTCAAAGAAAGCTCAGTATCGCTTTTAAAAAATCGAGTTCAAAATTCGAGAGAATAATTATGATGTTGCATACCGAAAGGACTTTGGTTCACAATTAGTAATGGATAGGTCCTTTTAGGCTTGAACTTCCATCTCCTTTCCTTGGATTTTAATTTCTTCTCAAGTTTCTTCTCTGAAAATGCACTCTCCCAAGAAGCATTAAGAAAGTCATCCGGATGTTCAGATCTCGATTCAGATAGTTTATCAAGAATTTTTTTCCTAAGAATGTACGTATTGTGAATGTGAGATATGTGGTCAAAATAATTCTCTTATCAATTAAAAAAAAAACTTCGATAGGGTTTGAATGATATTTAGCTGAAAAGTCAGTGATGTGGGGACGGTTTTTTCTTCGATTTTTTTATTTTCACTCTTGAAAGGTTCATTTCACGGAACAATGGCAATGGACATTAGAGCAGGGCTGAATGGGTTGATGCAACTGGTGACGTCACTTGAACATTTCCATGTGCATAACCAATGCGAAGAAGCTTCTCCACACCGAATTTGAAGAATGGATCTGCATTTATTATTGAGAAAAAAATTAAACTAGGTTTTTGTTTAAGTAAGGTTCGCATTCTTCTCAGTTCTCAGGAAGCGTTTCTGGTACGTTTTCATTCATTTTTTCTTATTTCTGTGAGGAATCACCTACTCAAGTTCTACACAACTTCACTGAAACACACCCTGTATGTAGTATTAAATTTGTAATTTACATTACCTCTCGCCTTGCTAGTCGCATCAACAACCAAAGCTCAAATTAAAAATTGTCGAATGGGCCTGTACAGCGTACCTCAAATTTGCTATTTTATTGTGTAATTTGATTACACAAGCCAAACAATGAATATTCGTCCAAGTATATTCGTTTGTTTTGCTCTACAAAATTTAAGAAAAAATAATAAAAAGTGGAACGATCAGCCGATAAATTTAAAACGCCAAGATCGAGCGGCATTTGTGACGTCACCAACCCCCGACGCCCCGACCAATAACGCAATTTCGCGGCGCGCTAGCCGGGTGGTTGGAGTGGGACTGTGAAAGCTCGACCAGTTTACAGTAAGTTGCTATGCATGAATCAAGCACGAGCAGGTTGGATCAGTAGCGTACTGTCATGCCAATGTAGTATAGTATGGGTAAGGAATTCAACGGCTCCCATGAATGAGCTCGTTCAAACTGAAGTTCATTGCTTTGTCACATCAACAACCATTTGTCCAATCATTCAGATCATTTTAATCTTTGGGTTTTTGCCATTTACACGCAAGTTTCTCAATCGGAGAAAATATTTACGCCACTGTTGATTTCTGCGTCCTAAATGCAGTTTGCCACACCCTCCGATACATACGATTGGATGGGGCGCGATGACGTCACATACGGCGCGTATATAAGGCGTTCAAAAATGGGAGTGAAATCCTTCAATTTCTTTCTCCCTGAAGTATTTAAAATTTCACAAAAACAAAAAATACGTAAATTTTTATTATCATTGAACCGAGCATTGAACTTTCTGCTCAAGCAAAAAAAATTATACTGTATATGTAGGTCCATTATGGAAGAAGTTTACGGAGAAACTTCAATATTGTAGCCCGCTCAAAGTAATGAAATGAATGAGTAATATTATATTACATAGGCACCACCGATACATGAAATATGCGTTATTACTGCTAAGTGCAATGAAAGCTGACGTTTCCCGCAGGTGAAATAACTCATTTACTGTGTAGGCATGTATACGCCTCAACTCACAAAACACAAGAAACTAATATTTTCTTTTTCACACGTTCATTGAAGTTGGAACATTCTCGTATCTCGTTGAATTATTCGGGATTTCAAGGTCGGTTGTTAAAACGATAGGTCGCCATCTTGGCCCAGCGCCATATGACTTCCCCAAGGCAACTGATTTTCAAGACAACTTGAACCTTTTTTATTAGGACTTGATTAATTAGAACTTTTTTCAGTATAGGTATGTTATAATGATAATTATGTAAATACAGGGTTATTGAAAAGTCCGGAATGAAATTCATAATTTTTGACCATATTTTTTTCGGGAAAAACGCTCGAACAGGTCGATCTCTAAAAAGGGCACAAGCCGTTTTTCCATGACACGTGTCATGATCTACCGTCAACCCTTTGACCCCTAGCCACGCTTAGTATTTTTTTTAAATGGCACCCCATGACTTAAGGGCGCTCGTTGAAAAGCTTGTCAAAAACGGTGTTCGGATCTACCATTATAAAATTATATCGAACGCTTCACCATGAAGTTTTGAGTAACCCTAAGGTTACTCAAAAGTTCGGAACAAAATTCATAATTTCTTACCAAAGTTTTTTCCGGAAAAAACGCTCGCACAGGTCGATTTTAAAAAGCGGTAAGTCATTTTTCCATTATACGTGTCATGATCCACCGTCAACCCCTCACCCTTAAGCTCTTGACCCTCAACCCCCTAAGCGTCCAACCATTTTTGAAGGTAGATCTGAACACAGTTTTTGACAAGCTTTCCAACGAACCCCCACAAACCATAGGATGCGATTCAAAAAATACTAGGGGTGGCTGGGGGTTAGGGGGTTGACGGTGGATCATGACACGTATTATGGAGAAGCGATTTACCGTTTTTGAAAAATCGACCTGTTCGAGCGTTTTTTTTTTTTGACAACATATGGTAATGAATTATCAATTTTGTTCCGGACTTTTGAGTAACCCTGGGGATTCTCAAAACTTCATGGTGAAGCGTTCCATCTGACTTCCAATGGTAGATCTGAATACAGTTTTTGACAAGCTTTCCAACGAGCCCCCACAGGCCATATAGGGTGCCATTTAAAAAAAAATACCAAGGGAAGCTAGGGGTCAAAGGATTGACGGTAGATTAAGACACGTGTCATAAAAAAAACAGCTTGTCTTTTTCAGAAATCGACCTATTCGACCGTTTTTTCCGGAAAAAATATGGTCAAAAATTATTAATTTGATTCCGAACTTTTGAATAACTCTGTATATTCACCACCAACCTTATCACGCACTGATCCTACTGACGGATAATGCGCTGTAATCCACCCCGTGAGAACATTACTTGTTTTTTATTACGATCGCTGGTCAGCATTGATTTTTCTACCGAGCCTATTATTATAGATACTAATGGGTCCATTACTCAGTGATCGACAATCGTCACCGTGCACCGGATCGTAGAGAATGCTAACGAAAGAAGCTAAGCTAACCGATCGATCTCATCTTTTGCAAAACGATGGACAAAAACTCGCTAATGGAAGAATGAACGAATGCGAGTGCTGAATACATACACGTATGTATAGGTTTTTAATTGCGTGTTTTCCGGTTTAGCGCGAATTTACATTGAAAACTGCGGTATAAGGTTGCGAAAACAGAAACACGCTGTTTGTTCCAATAAGCGAGCTTTTAACTGTAGAGCATTCAAGTATCGATTTCAAATCAAAAACGAATTGTTTGATGTAGGGGACAAAATAAATCAAGTGATGAACACTCACGAGAGGATCAAGCAGTCCTCCCCAGGTCTGGATTGGAAATGGAAACGGTCTGGTATGCATTATGTTTTGGGTATTACAAACCATTTTTGAATCTTTTTGAGCGGCTCTGTTAAACTAAATCGCATTTGCCGAACAAAGGGACCGGTCAAATTGGAAAACATATCATTGAATTGAGACTGACTTTTAGATATTCGGTCTTCACGTTTAACGTTTGGTGAAATCGCGCCATCATCGATCGCCGGACTAATTAGAGTTTATTCAGAGCAATCAAAGTTAATTTTTAAAAATGTACGCTAATTAAATTCAAATTGGATATTAGCAAATGTAGCCAATCTAAAGGAAAAAGTGGCTTGAACGCGGCGCCCCTTTCCCTTCGTTAATTTGTAGAGCCAATAAGTACGCCAGACAATTAACACTGCGGTTTCTCTTTACGACGGGATAAAACTGGAAATTGCTTTCTGAAAATCGAGAGACACAACAAAAATGTTTGTTTTAGAGGCGCATACAAACTTTGGAATTTGTTGTTAGTATAGGAGACTCCACGGCAAACACATCGCAAGCTGATATCAACCAAACTATAAAAACAAATCTTAGATACATCAATAATAAATTGAGAGGGTGCAGTAGTGGCGCAGCAGCACATAGGGCCATAACGCACGCCACTGTGTATATTTTTAGATGCAAAGTGAGCAACAACGGGAGGCTATTACGCACTTAAAAATAGAGTTTCGAGAAGACTCGGCTTGGTGCGGTGTTCATGAACTCACTTCAATGTCTGCTTACCCTCATCGGTTTGCTCTTGTTTCATACACGGCCAAGATCTTGAACTTACATGATGCACCTACTCGAGTATAGTAGTTGGAATTTCCTCTTCGCAATATTCGCAGCTAATGATGCTTCTAGGAGTGCAGCAGGAAAAGTTGGGCCATTAGTTTTCCAGAGTGCCATCGTGATGGCGGGGTAGTTTTTGTGGATTAATTTTTGATGGCTTTGGAGGGAAGAGGTCGGCAAAGTCAACGTACATAGTTCAGTTTTGGCCGAGGTTTCTACAGAAAAGTTAGTTCGAAGGACTGTGAAATAATCAAATTACCTCCCTGCAAGTACATGCTGCCCTACTTATATGTGCATACCTACTCGTAGCTACGCGAACAATGTATAGACAATACAAATAGAGAAGACCATATGTTATCACCACCGTCGTCACGGATATTGGGCCATCAAAAATCAGCCAACCTTTTTTTGAATGATGGACTCGCCTGGTTCCTACGCAACCGTAAAAATTCGAGACGACATATGGTCTTTTCTATTTGTATTGTCTATAAGTGGGCCATTACATTTGTTTATCATTTTTTGTCATTAGTTTTTCATCTGCGATGCTGTTGATGCTGATGCCAGTCTTTGTAAGATGAGATGATGTTGATCCAAAATCCAGGAGATAAACTGATGGGGTTGTCAACCGTTCCAACACTGCTGAGTCAAGTTGTAGAATGTCGATTTCAGTTGATGTTTCTTGAAGGCGGTCAGTTAGCTATTATATTAAGAGCCGTCCCCACTGCTCTAATTTCAGTCATCGATGCACAAACGTTCGAGCGTCCGCATATTGTGATGTTCCGACAAAAACGCGGGATTAGCTGTATTTTAGAGGTTGTTGGCTTGGACCACCAGTCATCCAGTGATCCAGTGGAATAAACGTTCAAAAATATAGGTCGAATCCCCACACGGTTACATGGTTTATAGGACTTCAAAGTTTTAGCTTAACTTTTGGCCCGGCACAAGGTTTAATATAAACTCTATGCTGTAATTAGTTGACTTAATTTTGTAGACTTTCAAGCTCACTGTTAGTTAACGACTTATTTGGTTTACTTGTGAGCGGTTACTTATATGTGTTTGGCTTTAAATTTCAATTCAAGACAAAACCCGTCGCGATGCAGTCCACGGTGCTGGTGAACGCTCCTGAGCTCTACACAACATACCACATAAAACGAGTCATGTCTAATTTTTACATAAAGTTGGAAACACGATCGCATAGATCAGTAATTCTGGGCGCTATTGCTTTTTTTTTTGGTATTTAGCCTTGCCATTCGGTAGACATCTTGGCAGGGGCCTCTTGAACTGGTAAAACTTGGTATCGTGTGATCAAATGAATTCTTATTTTAGGTAGGCTGTGGCCTGGTCAAATTCAGGAGTGCGAAGCCGAGTTCGGCTAGGCTACAGCCTACCTGAAATATAAGAATTCATTTGATCACACGATAGTTACCGCCGCAGGTATGGCCGACTCGTGTACAGGATGACACAAAAAATCTAGAAAATTCATATCTTATGAACCCAAACAGTCGGAGCTGTCAAAGTTTGTACAAAGATAATGATACCTGTCGGCAAAAACATCGTAAGCAACAAAAATACATTTTTTCAGGAAACCACTTTTTGTATCTATCATAGTTGGATCTGTCCAACAGTGATGAATTTTTGAATGAGGCTTTTTGGTCCAGATATAATTATGACTCAATATGATTCAGTTTACTTGAAGCTTGATCCTGTGATGATGTTATATTACTTACGATAGTTTGTTGGGTCCGATTGTAACTTAACTTAAAATTTTTTCTATCGTAAGTGACACGCTTACGATGTTCTTCCCGAACCTTATTGAGTTCACTTGCGGGAACCATTTCAATTATGAACAGTATTATGATACTATATTGTTATAGGAGCTTCATAAGATACAGTATTGTCACACGACTGATTTTGGATGACGAGAAATAGGATGGTAGGACACCTTCTGAGACACGAAGAACTAGTTCGTCATAATACTCGAGGCGGAGATGGCAATGAAGAGTCGCAGAGGTAGACCCAGGTTAGATTGGAAGGTATATATTGAAATAATCTTGAAACTACACCACAATTTTCCTATTTTTCTTTTACCAACCGGTTTCGCCTTTCGGCATCGTCAGGGTTCTGTAATTAGTTGTATGAAATAAATTGATATAAAATTTGATAAAAGCTTACTGTATAATATTTAAAATATTTTCTTTTTTGGAGAAATTTGTAAAATTTTTGACATTCGTCAAAAATTAATTCAACTGACATAAGTAATAATTAATTTATTTGACATGAAAAACAGTTGGTTCAAGATAACATGATAACATAAATTTGATCCAAATACAGATGTTAAATTTTTACACCAAACAACAAAATATAACCAAAGAATACTTTTTGAATCACTAGAAATTTTAAAATTAAAACATTATCGAAATTACCAATACCTAAATGAGCAAACTGAAGATTAAGAAGGAGCCAAAACAATTAAAATTTTACTAGATACTGAGTACATCTACCTTAATCAATAATAATCAACCTTTTTCAAATCTTCTATTATCAAAATTTAATTTATAATAAACTGTTATCATGTTATCTTGAACCAACTGTTTTTCATGCCAATTAAATTAATTATTACTTATGTCATGTGAATTAATTTTTGACGAATGTCAAAAATTTTGCAAATTTCTCCAAAAACGAAAATATTTTGAATATTATACCGTAAGCTTTTATCAAATTTTATATCAATTTATTTCATACAACTAATTACAGAACCCTGACGATGCCGAAAGGCGAAACCGGTTGGTAAAAGAAAAATAGGAAAATTGTGGTGTAGTTTCAAGATTATTTCAATATATACCTTCTACTTTATACAACACCACTTCAAGAACAATGGATTTTTACTTATTTATCCAGGTTAGATTACTTTACATACTTTTCAGAATAACTATAAGAGAGCTACGTTCTCAAGTTCTACGCTATCCTAGGATTTAAATGAACCATTCTGCACTTACGATAAACCATAAAATATTGCAGGTGACACAAAGTTATCGTAACCAGCATTCACTTACAATAGTCTTGCGGGACTTGCATTGTACTTACGATAAATTCCACAAAGTGCGCTCATTTTGCGACCCAGGATGAGAGTTACGATATTTCGAAGTAGCTGTAAATCACCTAAATTGTTCTAAATCGCGACAATGTTGTTTCAGGATAATAGTTGATAACCAGATTAGTAAGAGACTAACAAAATTTGAATTTCGAACAAAGTGTGGCTTACGATGTTTTGGCCGACAGGTATCGAATGCTCGAGTGAATCCCTATTGAGGTGCGGTGAACTATTTTTAATTATTTTCAAAACTTCCTAAAATATCTTGAAAATGAAGTCCTCAAACTTCTGAAATTGTATACTTGATGAATTGATTTGGTCCAAAAATTTGTATTTTTCGAGACAAAGCGGTGCAACTTGGTACATACACAATAAATTTTATAAGAAATATCATCCAATAAGAAGCAAACGCCCACATTTGCTATTTCCAAAATTATGACTGGCAATGACACTTAAGGCCTCAGTGCCCTAAGGCCCGAAGATAATTTGAGGACTTGAGGTTGAATGTCATAGATACCTCTGATAATCGTTGTTGTGGCATTCAACGCTTAGTTAAAGTTGAACCAGAGGTGGGAAAACTAAAAGTAGCATGTTATTAAGTTTGTATTCTCGCGACCTTATCTCGGCTTCAATGCAAATTTGTGCTACCGGAAAACACCGCGGTAATATTTACGGACGTATTTAGCGTTCGCATATACAGAGACCCGTATTATCTTAAGTACGAGTGCATAGTAAAAGGGAAAGTTTAATGCGCTTGGAGGTCTGAAACCGTAAAGGCACAAAGTCTTTTTATTTTTATCGGAAAGAAATTATGCGCTTCTTCAACGTGGATACCCAATACCCATACTTCCTCTGACAGAGTCGTGAAAAATTTATGTCAAAAAAAAAGATCGAAACGTGCGGGGGTTGAAGTATATGGGGATATATTATGAAGTTGAACAGCCAATTATACATTAATCATGCTTTTTCGATCGACACTCACGCATACAGTCACAAAGTTCTGATGCCAACAATTACGGTGCCTAAACACCTCGTAACAGTTAATCACCTCAATGTCGTGTCAAACAATGGCCAGAAACAAATTATTCAGATGTGTCGACCTCCCCTATTGTTGTGTTATTATTGGAAAGACTTTTGTCGACGACGATATTATGTGGTGCAGAATATCGTATAATAATTCAGAGCTTCACCAAGCGGTGGTCGCGTTTACGATGCACAGAAGGGTATGCAAAAGTGGTCATCTGGGAAAGATTTCCTTGTGTCTCGCGAAAACTTTTGGACTTTTTGGCCGATTTCATTAGCATTCGCTGCAAAATTTTACGGCTTTTTTTTCAAACTGTCGCTTTGCGGGTCTTGTTTTTGGTTTGAAAATTGGCAATTTTCTCTGAGGCTAATTTTCAACTGAAAGAACCCAAGTTTTTATTGTAAATTCACCATAACGTAAAGTATGGGAAGATGGAGCAAGACGGAGACGCTGATGACCACCAAGCTGGATATAAGTGAACTTATAGCAAATTAACTTGATGTTGAGCTTGGTGGAACTGAACGTTAGCAAGAAATTGTTAGTTTTTTTTAGGATAAGAAGTAAATGATAGGCTGAAAAAAACGAGACTTATTTCTGAATAAGTATGACTGATATAGGTGAACTTGAGCCCAGTACGTAACGTCGAAAATTCCATGTTACAAATTTAGAAAATTGTTATGATAGAATGGCATATGCATTATTAGTAGATATACATATATTCCCGTAAACGTAAATCCAACTACGGCATTCAAGAGCAATGTACCTTGTAGTTACCGCGATATTTTTAGCTGGCTGCGCTAAAATATCCGAACCTGCAGACTTATTTTTTTTTATTAACATCCTTGAATATAGGTATACAATCTGTTCTTGAAAAAATGATAAGTAATAATTTTGACTAGAACACAGTGGAGACTGGCCCAGCAATCAGCCTCCTTTTACGAAGGTAACATTAATTCATAATGTTACATTTTCAATTTTGGCGCTGTTCTAAGTACGGCCTGGTAGGTCTAAAGAGTTGAACATTTTTAGTCTTCTGGCATCAGGGATATAAAGAGGCTCAGTAGCCAGGGGGTTTGGGTGACCGATGAGGCGATATTGATATTTTTCACTTCTGGCCGAAATTTCTTCTTCCACTGTGGCCATGCTCAAGTCTCGGTTTATCAAATCGTTTGGAACGTACCAAGGTGCACCACATACAGGGTGGACCAACGAAAACAGAACAAAGGAGTTTTCGGGCATTTCACCTTATTTTTTTTTAAAAAAGCTCGGACAGGTCGATTTGTATACCAAGGAAGACATCTGAAACATACATTGGCGAATTTCTATCTTCAGCCCCCTCACTCCCACCCACCCTAACTTCGAAGCTTCAAATGACATCACCCACCTTGCAATACATTCGAATTAAAGAAAATTAAATTCTCTTTCTGAATAAAATATTTCTATAACTTCCAACCCCACCCCCCTTCTTCCTAAAATTGTCTGAGTTCCCAATGTAATATTCTTGACCTCTCAATTCTCTCCAGTACAGTCAACGTAATCCTGCACAGCATCGAGGGGAGATATTTTCTGTGTAAAAAGTGCCACTCAAATTCACCCCTTCACTCCCACACCCCAACTTCAAAATCTAGAATGACACTTCCTACTTTGTGATACATCAAATTGAAGGGAATTGAATTCTCTTCCTGAATAAAATATTTTTAAAATTTTCAAAAAGCCATTTCCACCCTAAAATACTCGGAATGTTCAATTTATAAGAGGAGGGGTTGAAAATTTGAAATAAATTGTTTTCAGAAAGAAAAATCAATTGACCTTTCCAATTTTAGGAGATAGAAAGTACATGGTTTTTCGAGGTCACCTTTGACGTTTTGACGTTTATGACGTTTGGACGTTTCGTTTCTGACTTTTGCGGGAATTTTGAATCGGTTAGCTATACTGTTCCCATTATCATGTGGGGAAAGTCACTAGAGCCCATAAGGGAGTTTTTAATGGACGAAGTAATAGAGTTTTTTCGTAGTAAGATGCACGTGTCTGGTGCAGCGTGATCCCTGGTGGTGCTGGTGCAGCCACACTTCCATCAAGTTTGGGTCTTTCCTGAACCGGTGCATGGTGATGCCGGGTGTATTCGTCTTATTCTCGCACTCGCATAGAGCGACACAACACCCTTGAACCATTTCTGTAAGTCTTCTCAGTTTTCCACTACATATAACACACTTATTGGTAAGAACGAGGGTAAGAACAAGTGAAATCATGAAATCCATGCTGAAATCAAATAAATACACGACAGAGCGCTTGTCAGATTCGAAAAATTTCCCATTGTCAGAAACGAAATGTCATATCTCAAGAAACATAGGACGCTTTCCAATAACTGCGACAAGACGGATACACAATGTCAAAGTGCACTTGCCAGCTCAATTCTAAACTCAGCCTCGCCAATGTTTCGATTGTGTCGACATGTGGTGCTATTACTGCTATTGGAACGCTAGCTGTGTCAAATTGTGTCCATATGTGTCGAATTGTGTCCTTATACGCCTTATTGGGAAGCGCCCAATGACCTCGATTAACCGTATCTTATACGCATGACGTCACAGTAAAGAGAGACAACGGAAAATTGGAGACCTCAATTCCCTTCACTTCGATAAATTTTGAAGTTGGGGTGGGGGAGAGGAAAGGGGTAAATTTGGGTAGCACTTTTCTCCACCGAAAATTTTCTCCTTAGATGCTATTTAGGATGACGCTGATTTAATTGAAGAGAAGTGAAGGATCGAGAATAGAAAATAGGACAGTCAAAGAAATTTAGGAAGATGGGGGGTGGGGTTGGAAATTTTGAAAATATTTTTTTTCAGAAAGGTAATTTGATTCTCTTTGATTTGATGTATCGCAGAGTAGATGGCGTCGTTCGAAATTCTGAAGTTGAGGTGGGTAGGGGTGAGGGGGCTGAAGATAGAAATTTGCCAATGTATGTTTCAGATGTCACCCTCGATATAAAAATCGACCTGTCTGAGCTTTTTTCAAAAAAATGAGGTGATATGTCCGAAAACCCTCCTGTTCTGTTTTCGTTGGGCCACCCTGTATAGCTCGCAACGTTTTGGGCTGGAACCTTTGGAATATCAGAATGTTTGAATCACTGGCCGTCCCCCACAGCTGAATTCCATACAGCCATATCGGTTTGAGGATTGCTTTGTATCGTAAAAGCTTATTTTCCATACTGAGATGAGAGTTCGCACTCATCGTCCAGTACATATTACGGTAGGTATGGCCCAGCTGCAGTCTCTTGTTCCAGGTATGTTTTTTTTTCCAAGTAAGACGTCTGTCCAGATGAAGACCGAAATACTTGACATCTTTTTTTGTGTAACTTTGATGTTCAGGAATACTTCGGGACATGTTTCTTTTCTCCGTGTAAACGTGACATGTGTGGACTTCGTACTGTTAGCCTTCACTCTCCAAACTTTCAACCATCGTTCCACTTTACTCAGGTGCCCTTGCAGATATCTTGAGGCGAGAACTGGATCCTGGTGTGGAGCCATTATGGCCGTGTCATCAGCAAAAGTGGCAATTTCGATGTTGGTTGTGTTACTTGGCAGATCAGCAGTATATAACAGGTATAGGAGAGGTCCCAAGACGCTGCCCAGTGGCACATCTGATTTTATGGGCATTAGCGATGAGTATGCTCCGCCAACCTTCACCAGAAAGTATCTATCTGTCAGATAAGATTTCAGGATCTGATGGTACTGATATGGTAACTTTACAAACTGATGGTTTGGGATTAGCTTCTTTTCTTCCAAAAGTGGCTGCATTTTGGTCAGCAGAATTTTCTCGAACACCTTCGACACTATCCGCACCAGGCTGATGACGGTAGGAAGTCACATTTGACGGGTCCTTGCCAGGATTGTGAATGAGAACTGTTTGTGCTACCTTCTATTGTCAAGGAAAGTAGTACAATCTCAGGATGGCATCGAAGATGGTGGTAATGAACTTCAAACTCTCTTGTGGTAGCTCTTTAAGGATCCTCCCTGTGATCAGTCATACCCTGCTGCTTTTTTTTGGATTAAGGCCTTCGACGATGGACTCAATTTCTGGAATTTTCAGAGGCTTGATCGGAAGGTCCATTTGAAACGGAGCATCAGAGGCCTTGATGTATGAATTTTTCTTCATCTTCTGAGAGGATTTCGCTTGGGTAGGGCTTGAAAACTTCGCTGAGGTGTTTGGCAAACGTGCTTGACTTTTCCT
This sequence comes from Anaspis maculata, assembly GCA_949128115.1. NCBI lineage: Eukaryota > Metazoa > Arthropoda > Insecta > Coleoptera > Scraptiidae > Anaspis > Anaspis maculata. The sequence goes on along the minus strand of OX421963.1, from coordinate 68,041,349 downwards.
CGTCAGTTCTCGTCCAGCTATCATCTTGAGTTCTTATGGGTGGCTGTATATTTTGAGCGTTCTTGATCTTTTTTGCAACTTCCCATTAAGGATGATTTGTTGTCGCTGCGGGTGAAAGTGATTCTAGAAACCTACTTATGCTTTGGTTTTTGTTATCATTCAATATTCTTTTCCAGCTTGGTGGTGGCTCGATTGAAGTTCATCTTACCTTGTGGATTATGTGTGGTTTGCCAGCGCTGTCTTAGTCTTCGTTTCTATTCGATTTTCCTCTGGATGTGATTAGGATAGCAACCAGGTTTTTCAAATGTTGTTGTTGTTGGAGATGTCGACCATGCCGCCTCCTGGATCGATCTGATAAGGTACTCAACCACCTCATCAACTTCCCCTTCTGACTTCAAAGAAAGACATTCAGTCGACTTGCCACAATGTCACGAAATGCGTTCCAGTTCGTTCTTATGGTTGTCAGTGTAGGGAGTGTTGATTTGTTCTTTACCTGCGATTGTAGAGTAGCCAGCAGTGGAGTATGGTTCGACGAGAGATCCAGACAAGGCTCAATAATATCGAGGCAGTTTCTCGAAATATTCTCGGTTACGCAAAAATCGATGACGCCAGGTGTTTTAGTTCTATTTGTAGGCCAGTAGGTTGGTTGTCCAGAGGAGAGTTGTTGTAAGTTGTTGTTCATCATAGCCTGATAGAGCTGCCTCCCACGTGACGTCACCAATTTGGAGCCCCAGTGGTGATGTTTTACGTTGAAATCGCCCCCAGCAACGAATTTGTGTCCAAGAGTTTTGAAAAAAGACTCGGAACTGTTCTTTCTTGATAGACAGTAGGAGGACAGTATACAGCCGCCAGCCTCAATTTGCCATGACCATCTTCTATTTAAATAGTCGTAGCCTGTATATTTCGCTGTTTTTGGTTGGTAATGGATGCTTCGAGTTTACCTCTTTCTTGCTCCCTTTCTTGGTCATGGGCGACCAGACCGGTGGCACTCCAGACGGCAATTTCAAGTTGTGCAATAGCCATTACAGCATTTTGGTGACAAGTTTTGTAAGAAGGTCGAGCATCCTGTCTATCTTTATTATCGTTTCTGGCCTCATTCGCGCAAGGCTGTTTTAAGGCTGATGAAATTGTGGAGGCAGAACATGAATTTGAGGTATTCTGTTGGTCGTATTGGCAGAACAGTTGGCGTTAGCTGTGTTCTCAGTTTGAACAGCTTGAGCATTGTTACTGCTCGTCATCATCTGGTCGTATGAGATAATATTGTTCACTGGATTACTGCTGTTTCTTGTCTGAGTAGTAGATATTTGTCGCTCCCTCGGGGACGGAAATTAGCATTCGCTGCAAAATTTTATGGCTTTTTTTCAAACTGTCGCTTTGCGGGTCTAGTTTTCAACTGAAAGAAGCGAAGATGGAGCAAATGACCACCAAGCTGGATATGAGTAAACTTATAGCAATTAAACTCTTGGTGGAACTGAACGTTAGCAAGAAATTGTTAGTTTTTTTCTAGCATAAGTAGTAAATGATAGGCTGAAAAAAACGAGAATAATTTCTGAATAGGTGTGACTGATACAGGTGAACTTGAGCTTAACCAGTACGTAACGTCGAAAATTCCATGTTACAAATTTAGATACTTGTTATGATAGAATGGTATATGCATTATTAGTGTATATTCCTTAGACGTAAACCCAACTATGGCATTCAAGAGCAATGTACCCTGTGTAGTTACCGCGATATTTTTAGCTGGCTGCGCTAAAGTATCCGAGCCTGCAGACTTATTAAAATGATTCTTCTTCCATTCATGATGTTTTTCTTATAAGGGCACGAAAGAGATATTTCTGGCTAATGAGTAAGAAACGGCATTGCAAAAATGTGAACGACGAAGATACGCCACAGAATCTCAACAGATGCTGCACATCCAACAATGACGCGGAGAACTCTTTTTCCTAATTATTGCACTCCCGACTGAATCTTTTTGTTGTGGATTTTTTGCGAGCCTCTTGCGGTTTGCACCAGAATAGACGCGCGCGGGTAGGTATGGAGCAGACTTCAATTTGCTATATCAGCCAGCAGTATACGAAGAAAAAAAAACGTGTCTCGAGAGGTGGAATCCTGATTTCTCGCGTCCTCGTCTCTGTTCTTGCACGTCGAGTGTTTAATATCCTGACTTACGGGAGGGCTTTTCACATAGTGCCATGATTATAACAAATTAATCATTTCAGGGTGTGAGATGATGCCACGCTAATCGCCCTGTGCGCCCCGCACACGGTTGGTTTGGTAATAAACACTGTTCACATATGCATTAAACAGCTACTAGTTGGAATATTTGATAGTCTGTTCCGAGATGTTTCTTGGTGTTGTACTCCACATATACATGCATACCCATCTGGTGAGGACAACTTGCCCCTCTTGCCACTATATCTAATTATATACGCACATCCGCTTAGGCTTTCAAAAACAGGCATCCATTCGCGGTGCTCCACTCTAATTTCCAAGACGTTCCTGCCTACTCTATCTATGGGGAGAAAATCGCTCTCGTTTTGTGTCTGGGTGGATGCTGGTGTCTCCACATGCAAATTTGCCGTGTGTGTAATCGTTCCGCAGCATCCCACAGTCGGATTACAACAATAAGAGCCGCGCGTTAGAGGTTAATTAGAACACAGCATGTTTGGGAGCTTTTGGCACGAAGTTTTTCGGTTCCAGGGAGTAGTGCCAGACCCAAAAATGTCGCCTTGCCATTCCCCCTTTTCCCATCTACGCACATCCATCTCCTTAATCCGGCAATGGCGAAATCCCCCATCATTTACTACTTCAGCGAAATTTCCAAGAACCTCTGCAGCTACCGCTATATACCACAAAGTAAACGAATTTCATCCCTCATTATGTTCATGCACAGAAGACACACGCACACTTCATGATGGGAAGCGACAGCAGTAGCATAGGTACTTTCAAGGGCAGCATTATTCCTCGAGCGCGTTTCCTTTTCGGCATATAGCTACCTACCTACGTCTCTGATCTTGGATAAAGAGAAATCGCATTCACATATATTTACACGGTTGGTGTGCAGTTTGCGTGTAGCATTCGTTGCTGGCGGGTTAAAAACCTTATATGCCAGTATAAAAGCCAACACAAACGCCAGAGCAACAACGCTTTGTTTATTTGGACGGCTAGCGGGGTGTTTCAAACCGTGAAACTTACTGTACCATAGATCCTACGTCAGGGCAGGAGGCTAGACCAGCCAGTGTTTCTCAACTGGCCGTGCCCTGCTATCATCATCGCAACAATATACAGTTCGAGCTTTCGCGATCAATCCGGACCATCTTACTCAGCTGTTTGCCAGCGCTATTGTTCATGTCGCAGACAAAAATGTGTCTCTTTCCGCGGCTATTTAAAGCCATTCCTAGCTTTGGCGATCTCTAATGAGCAGCGACGGCAAAAATTGGGGAACAGGAAGTGTGCTAAATCTGTTTTCATCTGTTTTTCCACGCGTTAAACCTAGCTACAAGCCGGGCATGTAATTTGTCGATTGAATATCAAAGAAAATGAACACACTCCTGTGAGATTGTAAAATGATTGCGTGATTATGAAAAATTCTCGGAAAAATCATTGCTGGCGTCAGATTGGTCAAAATGTGAATCAACTAAACATTTCCTGAGACATTTCCTGAACATTTCATTCAAAGTGGGCATATTCAAACTTCGCTCGGTTTAAACTTACAATTTGTCAATTATGTATAAGGGAGTTGAAAACTATAAAAATAAATAAATAAACACGTTACTAATATAGGCTTATGTTACTGTTCAAGCCACTCAACTCTATTAGCCTCTACACAGACTATGGTACAAAGCTAGCTGGCATGGACTAGCTTGGGTCTTTTTCTTCCTCCCAACTGGTCCAACTTGAGTTGTCGGTGTCGCTCATAAAAACGAAACATTGATCAGAAGTAGAATATTGGGACAAACATGAGATCAATATCATCCCATGGGGTGAGTCCGGGTCGATGGCTCACCTTTTTAAAAAAATTGGTAAAGCTAGATTTGTAACCATGTAAAGTTGATTTTGTAAATTTTGAAATAGGTATAAATCTAGAACATAACAATGCAACAACAAAAATGTATTCCGCAATGTTTTCTTGAAAAAAAAAATCAAAATTTTCTAAGGGTGGGCCATTTATCCTATAAAGTCTGGGTGAGACGGTACACGCACTGTGGGTGAAAGGATCCAGCACTTTACGATTTCTTCTTGCACAAAGCGTCGCCACATATGTGGCACAAACTCAGATATTTTGATCAGCCTTCATGGTACCACTTTTTGCAACTCAGGCATGTAGTCTTGTGCCTTCCAATCAGGAAACTAGTCTTCTGACGATGATTTTTCAGTTGATTTCTGAGGTCTGGCTGCCCTTTCTGCAAACGCGTCTTTTTTCTTTCTTTTTAAATGGCCATCTCTGTCCCAAAAAGTTTGGGCCATATCATCCTAACGTATGGGAGAGATGACTCACTCAATTTTTCTTGAATGAAAACGCAAATCAAGTCAACCAGTGGTGTGGACATAGGCTTAACGAACCAATAAAACTTTTAGGCGCTGCAAGAAAGTTTATCTGCAATTTAATGTTGAAAACAGCGCACAAAGTAACTGATGATGAATTTTTGGCATAGGTGAAAATTTGTTCAATCAACTCCCCTGGATCGCAGTTTCCAGCGACGTTTGACACTCTCCTGGTGTTGCTGTCATTACCAAAGAAGTGCACAATTATACGGCAGGCGCGAATCTTAGCGAAGATATCCCGGTGGGCCGTCTCACCCTATGGGTCATCTTACCCGGAATTGACCTTTCCAAAAATGAAGGATAGAGAATGGTTTTGACAGTTATCCCAACCTACGCAAAATATTTCGCGCATTGCGCACCTTTCGCGGTTGCATGATGTCATGTTAATGTCAGATTCCAGACGTCATGAGCAGGTCCTCAAAATCTCTGTTTGTTTTGGTGGAAGAAACGATGAAGAAATCACCAGTGAAGTGCACACTGGAAGAAAATCCTGCCAGATGGAGAAACAGAGTATCAGAAGAAGTCATAGTGAAAGCGAAGACGGGTGGAAATACTAATGCGTATTCATTCCGGCAAAGCTGTATCTCGAGAACTTACTGTTTATCTATCTGTTGAATTAGTAGCTGCAGAGGATTCACCACTTCATTATCGCAGTTGAAGGACTTTTAGTGCCCTGATTTATGACAGGTGCTAAGCGGAAAAGACAAATTTGATGGATACTGGTCCATCAAAACTTCAACAGAACTCAATTTTGAATGATGCCACCAGAAATACTGTGCGCCACTCTTACAGTTCCAGGGGTAGAAACTTCGACGAGTGGTTCCGTAGGAAGGAGGAGCCAGATGAAAGTTTGAACAGCCCTGGGGTTCTCTTGCACAAAATGGGTCGTGTCTTGTCTGGTTAAATTTTGTTTTTCCAACTCTTAAGCCCCAGCGTGTATTTCGTGAAATTGTACATGGAAACATGAGGGTTCTTCAGATTATTTTCGTACAAGGTAACACAGCAATAAATAACCACTTTGGTAAGTCTTTCCTTTCTACGCTCGGTGCTTGCCTATGTCTCTGACACTTCCACTATGAGATGACTGCATACTGACAGTTGTCCCAATCTACGCAAAATCATGACGTCATAATAGAAAAGGACAAGCGCAAATTTGGAAAGGTCTATTACCCTAACATTCTCATCTTTGAGCATCCTGGTCACGGCACCACTTTGCCTCCTTCCATGAACCATCAAGTATGATCGAGCGCTACTCTCGGTGATGGTATTACCTGCATTCGTTGGTAGGCAACCATTTTTGCTTTTTCTGGCGCTGCATAATTTTCGTAAAAATGGGTGAAGGCTCTCAGACAGTAATTTATAATGTTGTTGAAGCTTAAAACACGTTTTCTCGGATGTGTGTCAACAACCCATGGAATCGAATAGTTCAGCTAACTCAAAATGGTCGCAGTTTTGGTGGTTACGTCCATTTTTATTGGCCTCTGAAGATCGACCCCATACAGGGTTATTCAAAGGTCCGGAATAAAATTCATAATTTTTTACTAAATATGTTTTTTCTTGAAAAAACGCTCGAACAGGTTGACCTCTTGACCCCTAGCCACCCTTATTTTTTTTCCAAATGGCACCCCATGGCTTGGGGGGGCTAGTTGGGAAGCTTGTAAAAAACTGCATTCAGATCTACCATCGAAAATTAGATCGAACGCTTCACCATGAAGTTTTGAGAAACCCCAGGGTTACTCAAAAGTCCGGAACAAAATTCATAATTTCTTACCATAATTTTTCCAAAGAAAAGATCGAGTCGATTTTTAGAAACGGTAAGTCGTTTTTTCATGATTCGGCCACACTTGGTATTTTTTTGAATAGCACCCTATGGCTTGTGGGGGCTCTTTGGAGAGCGTCCAACCATTTTCAATGGTAGCTCTGAATACAGTTTTTGCCAAGCTTTCCAACGAGCCCCCACGAGCCATAGGGTGCGATTTAAAAAAAAATACTAAGGCTGGCTGGAGGCTAAGGGGTTGACCGTGGATCATGACACGTATCATGGGAAAACGACCCACCATTTTTAAAAATCGACCTGTTCGAACGTTTTTTTCGGAAAAAATATGGTAAGACGTTATGAATTTTGTTCCGGAATTTTGAGTCATAGTCGGGACGTTAGTGGGAACTGGGAAATACCTTGCACTTTTATACCAAGCATTGTCACTTTGGCACATCCGCATTGACCAATCTGGATGTGGGGACATTGGCGCAAATCGTGCAGACACTTTATACAGGGTGAAGTAGAAAACAATTGTTGAAAGATCGTGAATCTTGAACCATAACCGTTGGACGAATGTAAATCAGGATATTGATGATGGATTTCATGCTCATGAAGGCGTTACAAACAGTTTTGAAATATCTTGAAGCGTTTTCAAAATATGCTGGAAGAAGTGGAATTTCTTGAATTTTTTCTTCAATAAATCAGTTGTTCTCGCAGGTATCAAGCTGCAACTTGATATTCCGACAAACAATCATGTTTTAATTGGAACTTGATGTGGCAACATCGACAAAGCCTGCTACATTCAAAACTAACATCTTCAACTTTTCTTTCCATCGTGAGCGTCACCTTTGAATTGCCCTTTGTGAAATTATTGAACAAACAACTGAAATTATTGAACAAACAACAGGTTACGACTTAATTGGACACACACGTCCGTTTTAATATGAAAAACCAGTTCCTGAATTGCGGCAATGACCTCATTGCCCAAGAAACGTTATCAAGTTCGTTTTTCTTGTTTTCCCTCAACTTGCGTAACAATCATGACCAAATTCAACTTTGGATCTATGAGATGTTTACGCTATTATAATCCACATTATTTTGTGAAGCCAGTCACCAAATTTTATCATCATCAGCCAAGTGATGCTCTTTTGGAAAACAGTTGAACAAAAAATTTGCTTCGATTTTTGTAAAAAAGGAAAAACGGCGGGGTCACGTGGTCCCCTTTAACCCAAGTGAAAAAAATCTGTACCTAAAAGTGCTACGAATTGATAATGAAAGGGTTCGGAGGAATGTGCTCTGTGGGTTAAAGCTAAGCCGAAACGGATTGTTCCATGCTAGTTCTGCAGGAGGGACGTCGAAAGTGTTGCTACAGCTTATATTTGAAAGTTTTTTTGACTAATATAATTAGGCCAGAAACGTTTCAAATATAAGCTGTAGTAACATTTTTGACGTACCTCCTGCAGAGCTAGGATGGAACAATCCATTTTGCTTTAGCTTCAAACTACAGAACACATTCCTCCGAACTCTTCCATTATCGATTGGTAGCTTTTTTGGTAGATTTTCTTTAATTGGGTTTGCGGGGACGACGTGACTCTGCCGTTTTTGCCTTTTTCACAAAAATAAAAGCAAACTTTTTATTCAGCTGTTTGCCAAAAAAACACCACTTGGCTGATGATGATAAAATAATTGTCAAATTGCAGCTTGATATCCCAAAAAGATAACTGATTTATTGGAAAAAAAATTGAAGGAACTTCACTTCTTACAGCGTATTTCGGAAACGCCTCAAGATATTTCGAAACTGTTTGCAGGACCTTCATGAGCATGAAATCCGTCATCAATATCTTGATTTACATACGTCCATCAGTTGTGGTTCAAGATTTACGATTTGTCAATAAATTTTTCCCACTTCACCCTGTATGAAGTGTCTGCAGGATTTGCGCCAATGTCCCCACATCCAGATTGGTCCAGGGTGCTCTCGGCAACAGCCATGCAAAGTGACAATGCTTGGTATAAAAGTGCAAGGTACCCCTACTTTTTTGCCCTTATTGTTCGGACTTTAACCATGGGGTTCCTCAAAACTTTATCTTGAAGCGTTCGACTAATTTTTAATGGTAGATCTGAATACAGTTTTTCACAAGCTTTCCAACGAGCCCCCCCCCCCCCCCCGCGCCGATGCCATTCAAACAAAAATACTGAGGGTGGCTAGGGGTCAAGGGGTTGACGGTAAATCATGACACGTGTCATGGAAAAACGGCTTGCCTTTTTTAGAAATCGACTTGTTCGAGCGTTTTTAAAAAAAAAATACATAAAAAAATTATGAATTTTATTCCGGACTTTTGAATAACTCTGTATAGGGAGCACTTCTTATGGGCAAAATAATTATAGTAAAAACTAATATTGATATGGTAATGTAATGGAACCCTACAAAAGTGCAGTCGGTATAATAACCGTTCATTCGTTTGTCATTTATGTGCATTTACTAGACGTTGATAAATTTTGGAACGGTCCACCAATCAATAATTTGATAAATAATAATGTGGGGTAGGTACTTCTCCCTGAACCACAATGCCAGCCTATGTAGGAAGGAACACCCCACGGGCATGTTTTTTGTTTGCTATTTTTTACGGCTCATTAATAATACAATGATTAGACCAAAAAATTGGATTCCCTATATCGGTAATGGTAATATTGATATCTATACAGGTACACCATTAATAATAAAGTGATGGATTCACACAACTTCGTGTATGTAGGGTTGTAGGGGAACATTGGAGAGATTTTTTGCGCCCTGTTGCTTTCCGAACGTACAAGTGTCGACCCTATCGTGGAACATCTTGCATACTGATTGTTTAATATGAATAACACATGTGTGTATAACCGAAACAAAAAACAGTCGGGGGGGCTTTATACTATATACCATATTAAAATCGTACACGGCAGGCAGAAAGTTAGGAGGAACATGGTCGTCGCACTAGATGACAATGAACTTTACCGTACACACGGCAAAATCATAATCAGATTAGGCTTAGAGCAGCCAATGAAAGCAGTGACATGGCCGGAATGTAATGCAACTTTAAGCATTAGCCGGGCGTATACCTACCTGTATTTTGTTCGCTTTTTATTACTTTTCAAACTTCTTCAATTCATTAAATTCATAAAATCGTATTATCTCCATTCGTGGCAGCGGCATAACTCTGCGTCATTTATGCGGTATACCTCTTTGTGTTCCGGAGCTTGGAAATTATGCAAACTCAACCCCTCTCTTCTCCCTGTATAATAAAACGCGTTGATATTCTGCACGCTTTTAAAATATAATGCTTATTTGGCTATGATGCATTAACCCAATTATTAGGCTGAGCTGGAGAGTAAATAACAGTATAGCTACCTGCCTAATGTCCAGTACTTAAAACACATTTTAAAATGAAAACGCTGTAATTTTTGAAACAACGTTTTCCTGTTTCCGCATACTGAGCGCGTATGAAATTGGGTTATTTCTCCGCTCAGCATCGCTAAGTCTTGAGCGATTTAACCCGGCATCCGACACGTGGGGTGTGATAAACCCAAGCGCCCGAAAATCGTAGTTTTATCATTCAAATTTTGGGCCTAGCCCCCGCAGCTCCTCAGTAGCTTTCGGAAATGCATGAATCTAGGTATTACTGCACCAGCGGCAATGCAATTATCACCACAGAAGGAATGTTTTCGTTTCAAAGTCGACTTGGGTTTGTCACACCCCACATGTCGGAACTTGGAATTTTTCATGTGACTATCATTATCACCAATTTTGGAGGCATTTTCCACCAGTAGGCTGTGTTCTTCTTTTTTCTATATGGAGATTGAAGTTTGAGATGATTTCTTTGCGCCAAAAACACGGTTACTCTCGTACTGGCCGTACTGACGTCACAAGGCCTTGAGCCTTTACTTGACAACCGTCGCTATCTGGAATCGGGCAGTGGCACAGTCAGGCTGTCAAAAGGCGACCTAATGGGCAAGGAGAGCTTTCGGATTGTCCTTGCATATCAAGGAGATGAAGTCTAGAAGTCGCAGAGAAGTCTGCGGAAACATGTGAAAATTTTATTTGCCTCGAACATTCGTGGATCTTTTGCAAAAATTGTACCAAGTTGGATAATGAACGAGTTTTTCATTTTTGTACCGATTTTCGTTAGATTTTTTTTGTTTGGAATTTTGTAATTTGAAGAATCATTATGTCAGTTGAGTCTTTCTTCGTGTATTGAATGAAGGTTTTCTTTCTCAAGTAATCAACAGAACCTTTTTGTTTTCAGTGTAAGATCGGGCTCAACGTATTTTCTTGTTTTATTTGTTCCAATATATTTTTCAACAAAACTTTCACTATCTATCGATGAAAACAATGTTCCTGAATCACAAAATGTTTTTTATTTGGAGAAAATGCCTATTACTAATTATTAGAGGTTACATGAAAAATAGGGTTTGACACACCCCACCTGTCGGAACTGTTGAGAAAATTTCACCTGTCGGATGCCGGGTTAATCTAAGTGGAGGGCGGTATAGGAAAAGAAAAAAGTAGCAGGTAAGTTTAGGTATAATGCAGATTATATTATCAAGGAGGTCAAACAGGAACTCCGTGATGATGAAAAGATTGAAATGCGTTTGAACTAAAGTTGGACTTTTTTACAAGTTCCACGTATACCTACCACCCCAGCAGTTTTTAAAGGTGGATACCTGCCTAATTTATGGATTTTATAATGGAGCAGCTCGGTTGGATGTAGAAAAAAGTTTCTTCGGCAAACAATGTAATCGGCTGGAAAGAATACGAGGAAATTTTGCCGGGAAACTATGACAGGCGTGAACTTGTAATTTTTTCCATCGGCTTGTTTATAGATAAAACGCGCCATCAATTCTGCGCTTATTACACGTCAAAAAATATTCGAATTTCCAATAAAATCCTTCTCACATTAGGAAAGTTATTAATAGTTTCCTTCATTCACTGAACAACCCCAATGTCCATTTTCAACATGAACGAATGATGACCGATAAACTACGTCAAGCTGCAACATAACTAGCCTTTTTCTGACAAACGTTAGTTTTAGTTAAACTGCATCTGACTAGAAATCAATGAAAATTGTAGCTTACCAGACAATTATTTCTTCAGTCTCTTTCCTAGGAATTTTTGTTGGTCGATTGAGGCTCAGATCTCAACTTATCAACTACTTATGCCTTCCATGGGTATCTTGCACGGATCTCAGTCCCACAAGTTTCCAATTTCTAACCTGTCATCTTCTCTTGCACGTTATCTACTGATGGCCTTAGGATCAGGGAACAGATCAAGGGACACACTACAGCGAACAGATCATCTGCGAAACAGCAGAAAATGTACTAGGCTGGGAGGAGAGAGTTATAAACGAGCATTATTTGACGAAGCATGTGGGAACAAGATCAGAAAGAATGCGGTGGCAAAACAGAGTTGGCAAGTCTTATAAAAGAAGATAAGAACTATACAATAATAGGAAGAATAGCGAAAGCTGAGGAGATGAACTGACAAGCTGTCACGAGGAAGCAAAGTGAAAGCGAGAACAAGGTAAACAAAGTGAAGATGACGAATTGGTAGATGATGTACAATAGGAAGTTTCATCAACTTGAGAGTTTGTCAACAAAGTAGAAATATGCAGAGATGAAGAAGACAGCTCGGTGATAAAAGAAACAAGGAAGTTGGGAAGGTTAGCAGAACACTCCGACGAACTCCTAATAGGCGACGAAGATATAGCGAGCGACAGGATGAAAGGCAGAGAAAGAGAAGAAGTTAAATTTACAAATCAAGGGGGGCTGGGGCTCAGACAGTTTGTGGGGGTAAGTCACTGACTTGACAATAATTATGGTCCTTCCTCCATTCTGTTGGAACAGTTCAGAGCGATTTTCGATATCTGCTTTTGTTTCAGACTCACAGGCAATTGTAAGTTTTGAATCTGACACCCTGTATATTACATTTCCACAGTACATGATAAAACAAACTCCCGCATTTTGCGGAAGCCCACCTCCTTTCTTCTTGCTTGAGTGTAGAAAATAGAGTATCATGCATCACCTGTTTAGTTTTCGATTTTTTCACGCATAATACCCCATTTGAACAGCTACTCCTGAAAGATTAAGTTTTTGAGGCCACGCGGCTCCCTGATTTATTCAGAATTGAAAAAGCCCCTATACCCACTCCCAGCAGGCACCGCAATCAAGCCGAATGTCATAAAGCACTGAAGCAATTGAAATATTTGTACTAATTTGGACCAAACAAAACTCTTGGAATAGCTCATAACTTATGCACAAAGCTAAGAGTCGAAAACCGGCATACTAGCACAACGATTGTTCGCAGATATATAGATATGGCTTAAACTGAGACACTGGGGCCTTGGTGTGAAGATACAAAAAAATTTATAAATTCAATGGGGGGTTTCCTAAGAAAAAAATCTGGAGAATCGCGAGCTAGGGAATATCTCTCGCAGAGAATCTCAATTGCTGTGCAAAGAGGAAATGCTGCAAGCATTAGAGGAACTCTCCCAAATAATATGGAAATGGAAGAAATTTACAATTTATATTAATTATTACATATTTACCACTTTTTATCATATATGTACCTATACCTTCTACTTCAATATATGGCTTAAACTTGGCCAAGTTAGTGTGGTGTTTGAAAGAAGCATGACGATCGAAATGTTTTGGTATCGATAGAGAGACACTCTCACATGTAACGAGCGTTCAATAAAATTTCACGTTGAGTCGCCTGTGATCTCCAAAAATCTTGTGTGAAAACCTGGCTAGCGACCAGACCATAGCATACCATGTGTGATATTCCATTGAACGCCCTTGGTAATTTGTATATCACTAGGCGAGAAACTGCTCATTTTGCGAGTGTGAATAACGAAATATTTGAACGAAATCACAAGCTTATTATATATAAATGATTTAGCGATGCCCGATGCCTGTTTTTACAACTAATTTTTTTTTTTTTTATACAAACCACAATCTGACTATACATACGAATCAAGTATCATTCGTAGTGTTGCCTTCTAGACAAGACAAGAGTTGCCCTACTCTTATCTTGTCTTGAAATATCAAGATTTTTCCAAAATTTCAAGACAAGACTCTAACTCTTGATGGAAATTTTTCAAATCAAAATTCTATAAAACCCCCTCTTCCCATAAAAATATGTGTCAAGAATAAAATAGTTATTTATGTACCATGGGCATAAAGTGCCACTTTTTTTCCCCGCTGTGCGAGATTGCGACCGAGGCCGTAGACCGAGGGAAGCAAGCACAAGGGGAAAAAACGCACTTTAGGCCCAAGGTGCATACAATGTTTTTTGCACTGGCTAGTGCAAGACTGGAAATTTCGAGTTATTCAATCGTTGAAAAATTGTCATGGCAGCGCTGATTACTTGGTTGTACGTCGCACGATCTACCATGCGATCAACAAAATTCGGAATTGGGGTAGGCTGTGCCCCAAGAAAGCAGCTTGACATCCTGAAATTTAACCAGGTCATAGCCTACCAGATCGCATGGACGAGTGGCAGGTTATTACTTATCACCTATCTTGAACACGTAGCTGCCGGGGCCTCATCGCTTACTAGCATAAAACAGGTATTTATTGGTTTTGGTATGTAAACGTGCTAATTTTGTTGTTCTTGTAGTCTTTCGTGTTCCCTACAAATTGAAGTCAATTTTGCATCGCATCAAGTAGGTAGTTACGTCAAAATTGAAGGTGACGTCTCTTCTGACGGATCAAGAGCGCTCGTTGCCATGACGACTTTTTTGCCCAAGGGCTAAAAAGAGTCACTTTAGGCCCTGTTTTGAGGTCGTAAAATAACGCATTTAATATAGGTAGTGCAAAATAGTATATTATATACCAAGGTTGAGAAAGTATTATTATAGCTGAAGCGCCAGTTTAGATCCCGAAGCGCAGCTGAGGGATATAAGGCGCTGAAGCTATAATAATTTTCTCGACCGTGGTTTATATAGAATTTTTTTTACTACTTGAAAATCGCCATCCCAGTTGAGGAACAGGTTAATAATGATGTACTTCACGGCTAGTAGTGAAAAAACATCTTTAAGCAAGAAAAACAAAAAAACTGTGAAGAGCAAGGAGCACCCTTCGAATAGAGACTGCCCTCCAATAAAATATTCTACTTGGATATACTTACGTTGAAATTCCAAAACAAAGACCCACTTTTAGTGGGGTCGGTACACAATAAAAAACGGTACTATACGGCATTTAATGATACAGAAAATTTCTTCTGCATGAGGGTTCTACAAGGCCTAACGAACGATATTAGAAGGGGAAGCACAAAAGCTTCCCCTTAGGGGGGCCGCAGGGGGCCCTGTCAAGTTGACGGTCCAAGAACGGTCCTACCAAACCATCTTTCAATTTCGTTGTATCACTCAAATGGGGATGATGTGACTCCATTGTGAATCTCGATGGCAATGGTCGCCATGTTTCTTTCATCCTTCATGCTTGAAAAAATAATATCTTCGGGGGGTCAGAGAAATCACTTTTTATTTTTTTATACATACGAGAGGATGCGAAGTTGGCGTGTTTTGTGTCTTAACCTGTTATTTGGCATTCCCAAAAATTCTATTATGAAGTCAATTTTTCAAATTCTCAATTTTGGGTTGATTGGTAGGCTAAGAAGTAGGTATTTTTTAACATCCAGTCCACACGTACTTTTTTCAGTGTCCAACTGAAGGTTATTCAAATCATCATCAGGGGTGGATATACTGAACTATTTTCTAAACATTATGTCAAGAAAACCAATTCGAAACCGCGCATAGAGAGTACACAAATTATTTTTCTTTCGGTCGGTCGAATTGCGATGCCTACTACGCCCGTCAGGGAGAGCGCTGAGCATCGCCAGATTAAAACTGGTATGAAAACAGCATAAACGAATTCAAAACTGCCTGAAACACTCATTATGTGGTTCGGCATTCTATTCTGAGTCAGCACTCAGAGATTTGGTCAGTTTTGAATTTGTTTGGGCTGTTTTCATATTAGTTTAGTCTGGCGAGGCTCAGCGTTCTCCCTGACTATTATGGGGGCGGGGCATAGGTCGTGCCGTGTGCAGCTTCGTGAAGATATATAGGGATATGTCTTAGTCGATTCCTGGGGGGTCAAGGACCATGAAAAATGATGGTGGAATATTCGTATCCACTGCAGGCAAATATGGTGGAGGCGCCAAAATGGGCTTCATCTGGTAATAAGAAACTGGCTGTAGCTCGTTTGTTTTCCAACGGATTTCAACATCTGGGACATCATTTTGTAGACAAAAAAATTATCTTTTTATTTCATACCTAAATTTACAAACGTCATTTCGTGAAACTGTCAAATCTCTATATATAAGTCATGCTAAATTCCGCCCTTTTTTTAAGGTTATCCGATATTTTTGAAACCTGGCAGTATTATAGATCTTGAAGTGCTCTTTTAGAATTTTTAATTTTCCACTTCGTATCTTTGCCGTTTTGGCCGCCATATTGAAAAGATGGCGCCCAAAAAACAGTTTTTTGTCAATATCTTGAATTCAACTGACTCAAGATTGAAATGTGTGTATGCGGAGGAAAGCCCATTCCAATCTCTACAATTTGACATATCAGTCATTGATGTGCGATTTACGGTTCTTGAGATAGAGCTTTCAGAACTTCCGGAAGCATCAACTTTCGGCATTCAATCAGCATGTTAAATTGATACCATCGTCATGTAGTAGGCAAATAACCCATCAATAGCTCTTGGCCATTAACCATAGAAAATAAAAATCTAGAAAATCGATCATGGTGATGTTATTTGTGTAATTACAGGGTGAACTGTGAAAGCAAACTGACTTTAGAAAGAAATAAAGGTAATATAGCATTTGAAGGATATCAGATACATTCGAAACTCATTATTATGATGAGATTTGGGGTCATCATTCAGAATATCCACGTTTCCACTTCGTATCTTTGCTGTTCTGGCGATAATTTTGAAAGAACGGCGCCCAAAAAAACATATTTTCGATTTTTTTTCGAAAATTTGTCATAAAACTTGAGAATTCATATCAAAAGTGAAGGTCTGTCAAATTGTCTATAATTTGACGTCTGAATCACTCATGTGCGACTTACAGTTCTCAAGCTATACCTTCTCAAAGTTAATTTTCCCTCAGAGTTCACCCTGTAGTTGCATAGCAACCGTTACCATGATTGATTTTCTGGATATTAATGGTCTGTGGTTGACAATTTATCATTATTTATGGTTAATTTGACTGCCACGTGGAGCTAAGCTCAACTTGACATGCTGATTGGATGACAAAAGTTGATGCTTCAGGGAGCTCTGGAAGCCATAACCCAAGAACCGGAAATAGCACGTACACGAGTAAGGTGTCAAATTGTAGATAATTGAATAAGCTTTCATTCGCATACAAACGCTTCCACCTCACATTGACTGAAATGAAGATATTGACAAAAAACTGTTTTTTGGGCGCCATCTTTCCAATATGGCGGCCAAAACGGCAAATATACGAAGTGAAAAAGTGAAAATTCGGAAAGGGCACCTCAAGATCTATAATACTGCCAAGTTTCAAAAATATCAGATAACCTTGAAAAAAGGCCGGAATTTAGCATATCTTATGAAGACAATTTTGACAGTTTCCCGGAATGACGTTTGTAAACTTAGGCATAAAATAAGAAGAGAATTTTTTTGTCTCCAAAATGATGCTTCAGATGTTGAAATCCGTTAGAAAACAAACGAGCTACAGCCAGTTTCTTATCATCAGATGAAGCCAATTTTGGCGCCTCCACCATATTTGCCTGCAGCAGATGTCAATATTCCACCATAATTTTTCATGGTCCTTGATCGCCCAGGAATCGATTAGGACATATCCCTATATATCTTCACGAAGCTGCACACGGCCAACCTTTTTTTGACCCTATGCCCCCTGACTAGACGGGCGTAGTAGGCATCGCAATTCGACCGACCGAAAGAAAAATAATTTGTGTACTCTCTATGCGCGGTTTAGAATTGGTTTTCTTGACATAATGTTTAGAAAATAGTTCAGTATATACACCCCTGATGATGATTTGAATAACCTCCAGTTGGACACTGAAACAAGTACGTGTGGACTGGATGTTAAAAAATACCTACTTCTTAGCCTGCCAATCAACCCAAAATTGAGAATTTGAAAAATTGACTTCATAATAGGATTTTGGGAATGCCAAATAACAGGTCAAGACACAAAACATGCCAACTTCGCATCCTCTTGTATGTATAAAAAAATAAAAAGTGATTTCTCTGACCTCCCGAAGATATTATTTTTTCAAGCATGAAGGATGAAAGAGACATGGCGACCAATGCCATCGAGATTCACAATGGAGTCACATCATCCCCATTTGAGTGATACAACGAAATTGAAAGATGGTTTGGTAGGAGTTCTTGGACCGTCAACTTGACAGGGCCCCCTGCGGCCCCCCTAAGGGGAAGCTTACGTGCTTCCCCTTCTAATATCGTTCGTTAGGCCTTGTAGAACACTCATGCAGAAAGAATTTTCTGTATCATTAAATGCCGTATGGGAATGGCTACCAACCCCACTATTTTATTCACACTGTTTATAATTGGTGTTAGTGCTGAAAGAGAAGGTTGCCACCGCCACCCCTGATCTGTTAGTAAACGTATTTCTGCAATGGGGTTTTATATAAAATGACACGATACGATTTTATTGCCGTAGGTTGATGCCTGAATAAATATAGTCAACTACTGTTCAGTTGAAAAAATATTCAAAAAATCTGGCACCGCGAAAGGAAATAGGAATCCAGCTCACCGCAGTCCATCTGCTCAAATCGAGTGAGTGAGCAAGCCAAGAACAGTATCAGGTTGCCATAATATGAACGTCGAGAAACAGTCAACGAAAAAGAGTCACAGTCGAAAAAAGTCGATCATTCAACTTCAACATTTGCTGTTTGGTGTT